>JARQOC010000005.1:280168423-280613423 GCA_033576535.1 Allobates femoralis | reverse complement strand
TTGCTGTGCATTAAAAATATTAATACATTAATTCCTCTGATAATATATATGTAAAATAGTTCTTATTTACTATATAATTTTCTAAGGCGTATGTCGGTTACAGAAATCGCTCTCCAGACAGAGGCTGCTCATTGGTGCCTGCCAGACTATGCGAATAGGCGCGAGAATTCAAAGTTCGAATTTCACGCCAATTTGCAGCCCGGCTACAGAGGTGCGTTAGTGCTGCTGTTGCCGGGATACACGGTCCGGTGATGGTGGCTGCAGCGGTGGCTCTCCTCACAGCCCCCCGTTCCTCCTGCCCATGCTCCCTGCGGCTCCCCCGCTCTTCCTGCCCTCCTCGCTCCTCACGGCCCCCACTCCCGCTGCCCCCCTGCTCCTCCACGGTGATAATAAAAATAAAAAAATCCTCAGTGAGGATACTTACCCGTCTGCCGGCTCGCTCCACCTCCGTCTTCTAGCTTCTTGAGAACCTGTCGTTGCCCGGGACACCGATCAGCTGATTGGGGGGACCGTGGGGAGCGGAGGAGGGGCAGGAGCAGCGGAGGGGGGCAGGAGGAGCGCCTCCATCCTGCCCCACCGTATCCATCTTGCCCCCCCCCGGCTCCCTCCTGCCCCGATAACTCCATCCTGCCCTGCTTGCTCCATCCTGCCCCGCTCACTCCATCCTGCCCCCCCCCCCCCCCGACGCAATCCTGCCCTCCCTCCCCCCCTCCCGTCACCATCCTGCCCCCCTGCTCCATCTTGCCTCCCCGGCAGTTAGCGGAGACGGAGGTGGAGCGAGCCGGCGGACAGGTGAGTGTCCGTGAGGATTTTTTTATTTTTACTTTTACTGTGGAGTAACGGGGGCCAGGAGGAGTGGGGGCCACGGGGAGCGGAGTATCGCCATATACCATAGTGCTGCTATACATGTGCTGTAATGTACCGCCATATACCATAGTGCTGCTCTACATGTACTATAATGTACCGCCATATGCTATAGCGCTGCTATACATGTACTGCCATATACTATAGTGCTATACATGTACTATAATGTACTGCCATATACCATAGTGCTGCTCTACATGTACTATAATGTATCGCCATATACTATAGTGCTGCTATGCATGTGCTGTAATTACCACCATATACCATAGCGCTGATATATATATATATATATATATTGTGAGACAGTGCGGGGGATCATATGCGAGGGGCGCTATGTCTCCCCCAGAATGTGCACTGTCACATATTGAACCCGGTATAGGGTGTAAAAGAGAGGGACGGTCCACTCACTCTGCTCTGGGTCTTGCAGGATCCCTGGAAGGAGACACAGGGTTAAAAGCCTGGTTAGGAGACAGGGCGGGGTTCCCTCTGGAGAGTTTTTGTTTTCTAAGCTGAAGGAGCAGCAGAGACAGACAGGAGAGGTCAAGAGTTCCAGGGGCCGTGTGCTATAATAACACGGTCTAGCCCAGGAGGCCTGGGAGCTGGGGGCGATCTATATCGGAATGCGCATAACCTGAGGGAACCGGGTTACTTTATGTGTGGACTGTATCCTGTGTACCCGGCTGCAACCCGGATTCCGGCAGTTTGTGCCATCGCTGCATTTATCAGCAATAAAACCGGGTGCTGTTTGAACTGTTACCGGGCTCAACGTATTTCTGACCTGCAATACCAGCGCTGCCCCACTATATATATATATATTTATGTAGTTCACTCACGTTGACTGAACAAGTTCTGTCAGTCACAGTATGTCAACTACATATATATTCTAGAATACCCGATGCGTTAGAATCGGGCCACCATCTAGTAATTATATAACACTATAAGTATCATAAAGCACTTTAGTTTATATGAAAAATTAAAAAAGCACACAAGTGGTAATTATATGCACAAAGCACTTTTTACTATAAGGCAATTTTATTCTAAAGCACTTTTTAATGTAAGGCAGTTTAAGATAATCCACTTAAAACTTGGTATTAAATATATATACTAAAACAAATAATATTAAGTGGTAAAAGAAAGAAATCAGGTGCTTGAGAGACAGTGTATAGAAGGAGGAAGTAGATTGCAGAGGTTATGTATAATGAAGCACCAAAAAGGTGTAAGTAGATCGAAAAACCGCACTGAGCACGCGCGGGAGCAGCAAGATGGCGGCGGCGTGACTTCCGGGTATCCATGGAGATAATGACGTTGGAAGCCACCCGCGTATGCGCAGATGAACTTCCGCAATGCCGGGAGCAGTGGCAGCGTGTGGTGTGTACAGAGAAATATGACGACATTAAAAAAACACTAATTATGCGACAAAGGTGTGTAAAAGAGTGCCCAATTAAGCCTGATATGGTGCATAGCCTCCATCGCAGATATATGGCCCCCATCGCTGGTTCATCACCCCCATCTCTGGTATATAGCCTTCATCACTGATACATGACCCCCATCCCTGGTACATAGCCCCCATCCTTGGTATAGTTCCCCCATCCCTGGCATAGCTCCCCCATCCCTGGTATAGCTCCCCCATCCCTGGTATATGAGCCCCCATCCCTGGTATATGAGCCCCCATCCCTGATATATGAGCCCCCATCATTTGTATAGGGCCCCAAGCTGGCTCTCACCATAAAATAACAAACTTCTTACTCATCTTCCGATGATACCCTCCTCTGTCTGCGGGCTCTGTGCATCCTCCCTCCGGCCTGCCGGCTTCTAATCATGTGACCGGCGCTTCAGTGACGTCATCACTGCTGCGCCGCGGTCACATGATTAGAAGCCTGGACTGGAGTGAGGATGCATGGAGCCCACAGACAGTGCAAAGAATTGTCAGAAGGTGAGTAAGAAGTTTGTTATTTTTTGGTGAGCACCAGCAAGGGGCCCATATAGCAGCGATAGGGGGGCGAGTATATACAGTGCAATGTAATATGCACCGCTCCCCCTGCCGCTGATTGACAGGGGAATGCAGTGCATAATGCATTGCACTAATGAGTGGGCCCACGTGAGCACCCGCTCTTACTACAGCCTCCCCTCTGCCTTCTCCAGCCCCCGGTCACCAGCCCCCACACTCAGCCTGTATACTGACCCGAGTATCAGCTGAGGGGGGCACTTTTCAGCACAAAAAGTGTGCTGAAAAACTTGGCTTATATTCGAGTATATATGGTAATAAAAAGAGGTGTGACGTACCCCCTATTTTTCATCGCCAGCTAGGGAAACAGCAGACAGCTGCAGACTTCATACCACCGCCATTACCTTAACCTTGGCTGGTATTCCAAAACAGAGGTGAGCTCAAGCTATTTTTTCAAATTACTTATTTTTAAATTATACAATAATTTGAAAGAAAAAAAAGGCATAGGGTTGTTGCTATTTTGGATCACCAGCCAAAGTAAAGCCAACAGCTGGGGTCTGGTATTCTCAGGGTGGGAAGGGCCATCTTTCACAGGCCCTCACCACCCTAAAAATAGCAGACCGCAGCTGCCCCAGAACTGGTGCCTCCATAAGATGTGCCAATCCTGGTGCTTCACCTCGGCTCTTCCCACTGCCCTGGTTCAGTGGCAGCATAATAGAAGGGATTCATGACAGATTATTGTCACCTGTCATCAACCTTTGCTTTGGTAATGTTGAGGCGTCTATTATTATTAATATTGTTATTATTTATTATTGCAGTGCCAATTATTCCTTGGTGCTTTATATGGGTTAAGGGGCATACACAGATAAGTGTGAGCAATACAAGGCACACACATGTACAGGAGGAGAGAGGACCCTGCCCGCAAGGGCTCACAGTTTACAAGGGATGGGTGAGGATACACTAGGAGAGAGTAGAGCTGGTCGTGAGGTTGTTTAGTGCACTGATGCTCACTTCTGGTTGTAGGCTTGTTTAAAAAGATGTACCTATAGGTTTCTTTTGAACGTTTCTCATTGGTAGGTGAGAGCCTGATGTGTTGTGTCAGAGAGTTCCAGATTATGGGGGATGCACAGGAGAAATCATGTATGTGGTTGTGGGAAGAAGAAATAAAAGGTGAATATAGAAGGAGATCTTAAAAGGATTCGAGGTTACGTGTAGATAAGTACAAGGAGACCATGTCACAAACGTAAGGAGGAGACAGGTTGTGGATTGCTTTGTATGTCATAGTTAGGGTTTTGTATTGGAGTCTGTTGTCAATAGAAAGCAGGTAAAGAGATTGGCAGAGAGGAGAGCCTGGGGAATAGCAAGGAGACATGTGGATTAGTCAGGCAGCAGAGTTTAGGATAGATTGGAGGGGTGCAAGTGTGCTAAAGGTGAGGTTAGAGAGCAGGAGGTTGCAGTAGTCGAGGGGTCTATTATACCAACATTACCAATCCAGTGAATAAATAGTTAAAAAACACAGATGCAGAGAAAAATCCTTTATCCCAAACAAAACATACGTAGAAAATTCCTTTGTTGTAAATAAAACACATACATCAACCCGCTGTCACCTTTCTTTTTTTTTCAACTTTAATTTTTATTCATTTTTCTTAACAATGGAAATATAACACATAACATGGCAATGCAGTCAAATGTACATAGTGCACCTCTTATTACCAAGAACTATTAATGTCAGCTTGCGTCCTTTTTTTTTTTTTTACAGCTGTAATGAATCCACAGAAAGGTCCCACATCTGCCACGTTCGGATAAATTTGTCCATTGAATTATGGAGTGTGGTAGTCAGGTGTTCCATCAATCGAATATCTTTTATTCGTGCATACCAATCAGATAATGAGGGTGGAGCCCTCTTCTTCCAGTGGAGAGATATCATGCATTTCGCCGCCGTAAAGAGATGTAGCAGAAGTCTACTCTCAGATTTAGTCAAACCTGGGGGAAAAAGATTTAGTAGACAAACAGTCGGGTCCAGAGGCAGGTGATGGTCTAGAACCCGGGACACCACCGTTACCACTGATCTCCAAAAGTCACAAATCAATGGGCAGGACCAGAAAATATGATATAAAGATGCTTTCTTGTGAGCACATCTCCAGCAGTTATCAGGTATGGTTGGGTTAAACCTATGGAGGAGTTCGGGCGTATAATACCATGTCATCAGTATTTTCATCTGGTTCTCCTTGTACAATGTGTTAATTGATGTCCTAAACGTTCTATCCCATATGACCTTCCACATCTGGCCAGAGATCTCTTGCCCCAACCAAGCCTTCCATCTTGTCATATAAGCATGTTTTATAGGACCCCAATTACCTCGGGAGTTCAAAATAGAGTATATATTAGATATAAGGCCCCTTGTAGAAGCTCCCTGAGAGCAAAGATTTTCAAATTGAGTTGGACCTGAGTGTTTATTGGACCCCATGGCTGACATGTAGTAATGTAGTATTTGCCCATATGAGTAACACAGACTTTCTGGTAACTTATATAGTGAGCGCAGTTCGGTGAATGGTCTTGGCTTGCGTGTAAGCGGATTTATTATGTCACGAAAACAAAAAAGGCCTACCCCAGCCCATTTATGCATTGTGGTTAAATCCATAGCCCCCGACAGTTGCGCGTTATATAGGAAAGGTGTCAGGAGAGATGTGTGTGCCGCCAGCTGAAATTTGATTCTGCATCCACTCCATATCTCTCTGGTAAAAGCATTTGGGCCCAGCAACATTCTAGAGGAGATCTCTGAAGGTTTGCCCCATATCAACGAGGCAGGGTGGTGAGGGGCCAGCCACAACTGCTCCACCTCTGCCCATCTAGTGCATGCTGGCAATGTCGACCAGTGAGACAAATGGCGTAAATGCGTTGCATAGTAATATAGCTTAATATCCGGGCAAGCAACACCTCCCTCTTGTTTTGACGCGTAGAGGACTGAATCTGGTATACGGTGTCTACCCGAGTGCCATATGAACTTCATTAGTAATGACTGGATTCGTTTTAGCGTTACGACGGGTACTCTGACTGATATCGTTTCAAATAAATATAAAAAGCGGGGGAGAATGGACATTTTAATAGCCGCAATCCTACCCAGAAGCGATATCTTAAGGGCTGACCATCTTGTAACTTGGGATTCTACTTTGCGTATTAAGGGTGGGAAATTAGCCTGAAATAAGGTTTTATAACTAGAGGTCATATTGATCCCCAAATAGCGTATGGATGTTGTGCACCATTTGTAGTTATGGGTTTGTTTAAGGAGGTGAAGTTTAGATTTTGGAATATTTATGGGTAAAGCCTCGGTCTTCGCAGAATTAATTTTATAGCCCGACAATTTAGCATATGACGTAATAACCTTATGAAGGTTAGGTAAAGAAGTAACGGGGTTTGTTAAAGAGAGAATCACATCATCCGCGAACAGGGCGATTTTGAATGATCTACTTTTAAGGTGGATTCCTAAGATATCAGGGTTATTCCTAACTTGTGCAGCCAGCGGTTCAATACTGAGAACATAGAGCAGGGGAGAAAGGGGGCACCCCTGTCGCGTCCCATTTTTTATGGGCAAATATTTAGAGTGGGCGTGATGAAGGCGAACCAGAGCAGTGGGTGATGAATACAGCCCCCTCAGTGCTGTAACAAAAGGCCCCGAGAGGCCGAAGTGGGGAAGAGAGCGGAACATAAATGACCAATCCAGCCTGTCGAAAGCCTTTTCTGCGTCTAAACTCAGCAAAAGGGCCTCCCTCCCCTCCCTGTTGGCCACCTCAATCAGCTCCATAACACGCCTAGAATTATCTCCCGCCTGACGGTATCGCACAAATCCCACCTGGTCTTTGTGGATCAGATGTGGAAGCCACGTCCCCAGCCTTTCCGCCAGTATTTTGGTGAAAATTTTTAGATCTGAATTTAATAGGCTGATTGGACGATAGCTTGCACATTCCATTGGGTCTTTACCCTCTTTTGGGATGACGGTAATATAGGACCGGAGAATTGAATCAGGTATCTCCCCTCCCTCCATAAAAAGGTTAAACAGTGAAACCATATGAGGAGACAAGATATCTGTGTATGTTTTATAATAAAGGTATGGCAACCCATCAGGACCTGGTGCCTTGCGACCCGGTAGTTCTTTTATAGTTTTTTCAATCTCCTCCACCGTGATTTTCCGATTTAGATCGTCTAGAGCTGACTGAGAGAGTTTAGGTAGGCGACACGATGTGAGGTAGTCGTCTAGGATTGTGTTATGTCCTTTCTGAGTCTTTTGTGGTGTGAGGGAGAGGGAATAAAGGGAAGAGTAGTAATCATAAAATATATCTGCTATTTTAGCCGGATCATAGTGAATCACGCCCGATGGATCTTTAATACCATATGGGGAGTTATTAATAGCTTGATCTCTCAGTCTTTTAGCTAGCATTGTATGTGCTTTATTACTATACTCATAGAATTTCTGCCTAGAGTATCTAAGAAGAACCTCTACTTTATTGTGGGAAATGGTTTTTAGTTGGTTTCTCAGATCTATCACCTCTTTCAAGAGCAGTTTTGTGGGGTGAGTTAATAATCGTGCCTCTGCTGTCTTCAGTTCCCGCTCAATTTTAAGGTATCGGGATTTGGTATCTTTTTTGATCTTGGATGATAATGCAATGCACTCTCCCCTGAAGACCGCCTTATGGGCCTCCCACAGGACAGACAATGACGGAGAAGAGGGGCGTTTTCAGTGAAATAGTTTATTAGAGACTTCCTCAATTTATCCCGTGTGTCTTTATTAGTCATAAGGGACTCGTTCAATCTCCAATGGTTTAACTTGGGGGGGTCAGGTGTCAATTTAAGGTCAATCGTCAGAGGGGCATGATCGGACCATGATATACTGCCAATGGTCGCGGATGTCAGAGAACGCAATGAGATCACGTCCCCAAAGAAATAGTCTATACGACTATGAGAATCATGGGGATGTGAGTAAAACGTAAACTTCCTATCTGTTGGGTTGTCAATACGCCATAGATCATACAATGTGTTTCCACGTAGTAGTTTCCGAAATCCAATAGAGACATAGTCTGCTTTTGTACGTCCATGACGGGAGGATATGGGAACCAGTCTATCTCTTGTTTCAGAAAATACCATATTAAAATCGCCGCCAATTATCTGGGCCATTCCTCGTTCAGGGTGCAAACGGGCTAAGACTGAAGCTACAAACCTTATCTGGTTAGAATTAGGGGCATATAGGTTGCACAACATAATTGGTATTCCCCCTATGTTCCCATAGACAATGGCAAATCTGCCCTGGGGGTCAAGTTCTGATTTGGTTACTTGAATTGTACAGTGGCGGGAAATCAGGATTGCCACTAGAGATGGGCGAGTCCTAAAAGACTCGGAATCGCAAGACCCCAACGAGTCCGAGTGCAGGACTCGGGACTCGTTGCGAGTCCAGCGAGTCCAATGTTAATGAATAGGGAACCGAGTAATAGCGAATAATGACATTTACACTCCCTAAAAAAATTGTTTTTAAGTGCGCACAGCCACCGAGATGTGGTTTGGTGTTGCTGTATGCGTCACTTGCTGGCGGGGTAAGTGTGCGCGCTCACACTTGGCAGTGAAGCCGCACACTACACTCCCTAAGGTGGTGTACGTGCTATTTAAAGGTAGGAGAGCAGCAACGCACTGGTCTGCCACAGAAAAAATAACGCTCTATGGGTTATTAGGAACAAAAATCGATCTGGTGCAAAAACAAAAAGGAAACAGCACCTCAGCTAAGCCTCTGACTGCAGCTGTTAGCAAAGCTGAGTGAGTAAGCTAAGCTATGAGGTCCGTCCTGTTTGCACTGTAAGGCTTCTCCTTCCTTCCCTCCCTGCCTGCCTGTCTGCCTGCCTACACAGCACTACTCTGTCCTCCTCCTAGCTCTCAGAAGAGCTTTTTGGGTTAATATAAGGAATCTTCCCTACACTGACAATCCCTGATCTGCTCCAGCATATATCTCTCTCTCCCTATACTAGGTCAGATCGTCTCAGGAATGTGGCCAAAATGGCGGGGACAAGCCTTATATACTGCCTTGCCTGTCATACATGACATAGGCATCACGATGGACAGCAGCCAATCATAGTCCTGACACAACCAACTTTGCTATGCCATTACTGACTATGATTGGCTATCTTCACAAGTTTTCTGACCTAACACGCACGCTGTGCTGACTCGGAACATAACAGATTCTGTATTCGAGAGTCCGACTCCCGAATACAGTATACAGGACTCGGAATCGTAGACTCGTAGGACTCGGAATCTGTGAAGAGTCAAGCTTATTGCCATTGAATTCCATTGGACTCGTCACTGTGCGAGTCCAAGCTGGGAGATTCGCCGAGTAACGAGTCCTGCGAGTACCTTCAGAATCGCCGAGTCCCGAGTCCTAGCGAGTAGACTCGCCCATCCCTAATTGCCACCCCAGCTGTTTTAGTCGTAGCCGTGGCAGAGAATGTAGTGGGAAACCAGTGTTGCGCAAATTTAAAAGACCCCTTATCCGAAAGATGGGTCTCCTGCAGAAAGACAATATCTGCTTTGGACTCCCGCATCTCCCGGAGAGCAAGCCATCTCTTCAGGTCTGAGTTTAGACCCTTAACGTTGAGAGTGAGTAGTTTAACCATTATAGGATAAAGGTTCACCTAGAGCATTTAAAGGGGGCTTGGATGGGGGCCTGACAGGTTCACAGATTTGGAGAACAGTATCATGAGGACTCAGCTGAGAGATTGCAAACATACAAGTACCGCATTTCTGAACATAAGTAACAAACTGTACATTTAAATAGAAGAAGAAAAAAAAAGACAGAAAAAACATTGGATGAATACTATAGGACAACAACGTGTCGTCCCAAAATGAGAGCCGAGTGTAAATTGGCGTTAGCCACTTAGGGCCGCCACCAAGGGCCTCTGCACAACGAAACCAGTTGTGAGATTAGTAACACAGCTCTCGTCTGTGGGGGTACACGTCGAACCTACGAGAGCAGTTATCATACAGAATCCCGCTCCCAAGAGCTGCAAATTCTTACTAAGGAGCCAAGATCAGTATATCTATAATCCCACACATGGGGGATAAGGGAAAAGAGTATGCATTCAAGTCAGTCATCATATGCTATAGTCACCCATCACGCGAGTCCATCCTCCTGGGGACTCTCCGTGTCGTTTTACGCGGGGTAGACTGCCGCCAAGTTTGCTGCAGAGGAGGCAGCCCCAGCGGCATTGACCAATCCGGCAGATCTGGTTGTTCGATGGACATCGCGCGGCAGAAGGACTCCAAATCTTCCGGGCCTCGCAATGTGGCCACTCGCTCTCCCTTCTTAGCTGAGAGGCTAAAAGGAAAGCCCCACCTGTATGGAATATGGCTGTTTTGTAGAATGTTTAACAGCGGTCTCAATGCTCTCCGCTGCTGTAGAGTAATCCACGAGAGGTCCTGAAAAAGCTGTATCTTTGTGTTATTGTGGGTAATTTGTTTGAGTTGTCTTGCTTTTGCCATAATATCTTCTTTTAGGGAGAAGTCCGTAATACGGCAGATTATGTCTCTGGGGTTTCCCGTCAAGCTTTTCGGTCTTAAAGCCCTATGAGCCCTGTCCATTTTGATAGGGTGTTCCGCTGGGCGGCGTAACACCGAGTTGAAGACCTTTTGCAGAGTACCCACTACATCTTCCGTATCTCTCGTCTCCGGAACTCCTCTGATCCTAATGTTGTGTCGTCTTCCCCTGTTGTCTAGATCCTCAACGTGTCTTTGGAGATCTCTTATGACGGAGGCCTGAGCAGCTGTTTGGGACTGTAAATGTCTTATAACTGTTCTAGCTTGGTTGTGGTCCTCCTCTAATTGATGTACTCTCTGGGTCAAGGCTACCACCTCCCGTCTTGTCGCCGCCAGTTCCGAGCGACAGGTGTTTTTAATCTCAGCAATCAGCAGTTTAAAGTCTTGCTTGGTTGGTAGCTGTTGTACGTATTGCCACCAGTCAGAAGGTGGGGGAGGGGGGTAAAAGCCCTCCCGGGACTGCCAGGACAATGCAGGGTTTCGGTATACGGTGTTCTCTCTAGAATCATCCAGTGGGGACTCAGGTCTAGTTGTCAGTTCTCTAGGCTCAATGGATCCATTCAGAGTCTGTCGGACCCGACTCACCGGACGGGATGGTCTCTGGGGGCGACTGGGTTCCTCTAGAGCTTGGGTTGCCCAATTATCTCCTACCCAGGTAGATCCCCACCAGTTTTCGTCAGTGGGATCGGATAGGGTTCTCCGGGCATTGTCATCCTCTGGGGACACCCCGTAATGAGCAGCGATGTTTGGGCTCCCCACTAAGCCCCTTTGTAGGTTGGTGGGACTCTCTATGTGGTCTTCTATAATCTCTCCAGATGTAGAAGGGGGTAAATTGGGGTATCCAGTGTTCTCCCTCTCTATATCATACATATCTGGGGTCTCATCATGTGTGGGGTCACATCTCATTTTTAATGGCTTCAGCACAGGGGTATTGTCCCTACTTGTGTCAGGTGAAAGATCCCTTATTGTTGTCTGTGGCTTTGCTGCAGCCAGGGGGGCTGGAGAGGTGACCAACGTTTGAGGCTCCGCCCCCACTACTCCAGAGGTGTCAATCTGCTCACCTCGTCTTCCCCGCCCTGCCAGAGCTTCAGGCGCGCGAAAGCTCCCGGAAGAGGGAGATGGAGCAGCTCCACCCGCCATCTTGGGCCCCCTGTCCGTCTCCAGTGCCCGTCCCTCCTCCTCCTGCTCCGGGCTCTCCACAACAGCGGCGGTCCGGCGGGGACCGCATTGCGGCGGTGGCGCGGCTGATGCACCGCTGCCATTCTGTTTGGCTGCTGGTGCAGGGGCTGGGTGGAGGGCGGGTGACTCACCAGCGGCTCCCGGTCTCGGCTGTAGCTCCCCGGCAGGAGCAGGGGCAGCATCTCCACCCCGCAGCAGGTATGAATCCAGGGTGGAGGGTGCCTGTGTCCCTGCGTCCTTGGGCTGTTTCTGTGCTCTTTTCTTTCTCATCTTGGGACTCCTCAGGCTAGTTTAGGGGCTAATTTAGGCTCTTGAGTGCAGGAGCTCCAGCCTCACACGTCTGCTCCCATGGAAGTCCGGACACGCCCCCCCGCTATCACCTTTCATGAAGGAAAACAATACTCTTCGATAATCCACAGCAATATCTGTCGAACATCTGCAGAACTGCTCCATCCCTGTGAGCAGACACATGTCCTTACACCTGGGGCAGTAGACTCACACTGATGCATGGCTGCACTCTGAGAGAATTTATCTGAGGACTTTGCAGAGCCGCACATGCTCAGTCCTCATATGAACTGGCTAACATCACTGCTCAGCTCAGAAAGCCAGCTGCCAGTGTCTAAACGCTAATCCTGGTGGGCGGACATGCCTCCAGACTCTCCGATCATTAAGATGTAGCAGAGCTAAGATGGTTCATTGTCACTGGACAACTTGTGCTGGCGGTGGATTACCATCTGAGGGTACGTTTCGTAGGTAATAATAAACAAGGGAGGCAGGGATGTCTGTGTGTTTTATTCTAAATTAATTATTTTTCTCTGTGTTTTGTGTTTTTTACTACTTATAGATTGATAATGGCTCAGTGTAATACAGGCTTGACATTATCAATCTATGGCTTCGTGTCAGCTGTTTATCCTCAGCTGACATTAACCCCTTATTACCAAGACTGCAACTATCACCAGGCAACTGGAATAGCGGAGTAACCACCAATTTTGGCATTTTTCATAGAGGCGAGGGGGGACACAGAAAGCTTGGGCCTCACCTCACTGAAAATTTCAGCCCACAGCTGCCTGGATTATTTTGGCTGGCAATCACACATATAATGAAAAGCAAGCCAATTGTTTCAAATATTTATTTTGTTTTACAGTAATTTGACATTGTTTTGGTTGCCAAATTGGCAGCCAATCACAAATGCTGGAAGAGAGGCTTTGCAAGGCTGATGGTGGGTTTACACACACCAATTTCTCTGTTCAATATCTGAACCAATCTCTGGTTGCAGTGAAATCATGGATACATTGCTCCATGTTGTACACAGACACAAAATGGAGCAATGTATCCATGATTTCACTGCAACCAGAGATTGGTTCAGATATTGAACAGATAAATTGGTGTGTGTAAACCCACCATAAGTCTGACTTTACCCAATCAAGGTCTGGGAAACAGTCAAATGTCTGAGGTTCATGAGCAGAGAGACAGCGGTGCTGAAGCTAGGTAAGTAATATTCTATCAAACTAATGGCTGCAACAAAACAGTGGGGTTCCATTATAAAATGATTTGAGCTGTGTTTGGCAGCTTTTGGGTCTCTTTGAAGGTTGACTGCTAGGCCCTTGATTTTGCATGCTATTGCTTTGAATGGGGTTCGGAAGTTTGGCAAACTATATGCTGATCTATTTGGCGGACATATGTCCTTTCGGCAAACACATTCAAACTCAGACCTCAAAAAGTTTGCTCATCTCTAGTTCCTAATATCTATTGATAATGTGACACAGGACAGAAACAGCCAGATGAATTCTGGGATTTTCAGAGACATCCTGTGTGCTCAAATCCAGCCAAATGCAGCCAAACTGATTGGTCGGCGTTTCATAATATGGTTGTTTAAAACAAAACCAAAGCTATCCATGAGTGTATTAAAGCAAAGAAGTGAAATATTCTTGAATGGCCAGGTAAGTCGCCTAATCCCAAACCATTAGAGCATAAATTTCACTTGATAAAGACTAAACCTCAGACAGAAAAGCCCACAAACAAACAGCAACTGAAAACTGCTGCAGTAAAGGCCTGGCAGAGCTCTAAAAAGGATAAAACACAGAATGCGGTGAGGTCAGCGAGTTCAAGACTTCAGGCAGCAATTGCCAACAGTGTTTTCAAGTATTAAAAATGAACATATTATTTAATTTGTCCAATTACTTTTGAGCCCCTGAAATGAAGGGTTTGAGTTTGAAAAATGCTTTAATTCCTCACATTTTTATGCTATCATTTTGTTTAACCTACTGAATTAAAGCTGAAAATCTAAACATAGGCTAGGGTCACATCTGCGGTTCTATTTGCAGATCCTGATCCGGTTTTGAGCTTTAAAAATGCTCAAAATCGGATCCGGATCCGCAGCCGTAGGCTGCAATAGAAGAACCGGATTGCACTAAATGCAATCCGGTTACTGGATCCTGTTTTGTAACCCACGGTAAAAATCATGCAGGCTGCGTCTATCGCAGCAGTTGGAAAACTGGATCTGTTTTTTTAACATGGGCGCCTATGGGACCAGATCCGATACCGCAAGATACATAAATGTACCTTGCGATACCGGATCCGGGTTTGAAAATTGCAAAAATCCTCATTCCAAAACCCGATGTATTAATGCATCTAGATCCGGAATGAGGATTGCATTTTCACAAATTTTAGGAAGTATGAAGGCACAGTCCAATACCGCATCCGGTAATGGATACGGTTACCGGATTGTGTCTTCTAAGTGTGACCCTAGCCATATACTGCATCTGAATTGTTTTTCTCAAAAGTCCATTGTGGCAATGTACAGAACAAAAATGATCAAAATGTTGTCTCTGTTATGGACCTAATCTGTATATCGTATTATGTTACACAAGGCGTGACTGCATGACACTGAATAAAAAACACTAGGCGAAAAATTCAAAACACCAAAAAACAGCCAAGGTCTGATATCCCTTGCACTCAGCAGGACACAGCAAACCTCAATGAAAGGCAACACAAGTCCACAATACCGATGCAGCAATCACTCTCAACCTACTAATGGTGGGTTTACACACACCAATTTATCTGTTCAATCTCTGAACCAATCTCTGGTTGCAGTGAAATCATGGATACATTGCTCCATGTTGTACACAGCCACAAAATGGAGCAATGTGTCCATGATTTCACTGCAACCAGAGATTGGTTCAGAGATTGAACAGATAAATTGGTGTGTGTAAACCCACCATCAGACATGGGTTAGGTGATTGGTGGTATTTATATGCACAAGGTTTCAATAGGGTGTCAGTCACACAGGTACATGTGAGATGCAAAGTGTCTGTATACATCCTATTGATCACGCCCATACTACTAGATCAGGTGGGCTGCCCAGCATTATGTATATGCACCACACAGGACAGACACCCTGCATGACACTGAAGGAAGTCAATACTTATCTTTAGAAAAATGCTATTAATATATTTTAGAAAGTAAAGCCAAACTAGGAGCTGAAGCCTAAAAAGAGGCTTTTATGAATGCGTTTGGAGGCACTTTAGTCAAAAATTGAAATTAAAATAGATTAAAGCAGGGGCGTAACTTCAATAGGTGCAGGGGTTGCAATCACACCCAGACCCCGGTGCCTAGGGGGCCCCAAAAGTCCCTATGGCCTATAGAAAAAGACTATTGCAATAATTGGGGGCTCCGCTGGAGCTTTCGCATCGGGCCTATGAACTTCAAATTACGCCTTTTGGTTAAAGGGACTCTGTCAGGTAATTTTTCAGTATGATAATAATAGAACCCTTGATGAGTGCGTGGGCAGGCCTTTTAAAACATATAAAAGTCATTACTGTACCCTCAGCATCTTCATAACCTCCAGGCAGCTGGCTGCAATAGTCCAATCCATGACTTGCACTGCCGACTAGTCAATAGTATGTAAATAATAATTAAATATTCACTCCAAACCAAACTGGAATTCCCTCCCTACCCCCCTGTGTGGAGATCAGTCACTGAAAATCTCAGGCTTGCGCAAGCTACTTCTGAGGGGGAGGGACTGGAAGGGAGAGGGGGAGATGTTTGTTGCTATGAATACAATCTGCAACTCTTGTAGTAACATCACTACAATGTGTGCTGTCTGTGAGAGATTTATATGTGTTTAATGAACATTTGTTTTTTTGCTTAGCAAATGAACAATTGTTCATATAAACAAAACACATAGGGCCACGTCACACACACAGATAATTGTGCAGATATTGTTGGCAGTTCTCTGGTTGCAGTGAAATCATGGACACATAGTTCATTTATATATGGCCACAAAATGGAGCAATGTGTCCATGATTTCACTGCAACCAGAGATCTGCGAACAATATCTGCACAATTATCTGTGTGTGTGACCCCAGCCATAGAAATATCTCAGACAGCAAACACTAGACACAATGACACTGATTCCTGCTGGAGAAAAATGAAGATGTCAGAGCTGTAGCTGCTCAGTTTCTACTAATAGCACACATCTTCCCCCATTTTCTGTTCTCTGCAGTGAGGGCAGACAAGATAAGATCTGCTACCTAAAGGTACCGTTACATGCTTTAATGTCATTAAGATCTCACCAAGGATCTCACGGGAGCGCGGTCGTTAGGACATCTTTTTTAGATCGTTGGTGAGACGTCACACGTCTAGATATTGTTGACGACGCACCAACGCTGTGGCGAGCAGCTATCATTGCACAAGCCAGCGAACGATACTTGTTCACTGTTGAGAATAGGCAAAGTCGTTAACAACATCGTTATTGCAGTGTCACACACAACGATGCAGCAGGTTGGCTGAACGACGATCGTCTGATTTGAGAACATGTTCTAGAACCTGCGATCAACGATCCAACGATTTATTGTAGTCATATCTCCGTGTCACACGCAACGACGTACTAATGATGTCGTTTGAATGACTCCAAACCCGTGACGTTTGAGTGATATCATTCACAATATCGTACCGTGTTAAGGTACCTTAATAGAGCAGCACAGACAAGAGGGATTTCCACTGAACTTTGGTTGTATGATTGCACAGGAGGGCAGTGCAATGCAGTGATGTCACTACATGAATAATCATTCCCTGTGCAGAGGGTAGCAGAGATGTGATCACTCACTGTGATTGACAGATGGAATTAATCTCTTTTTTTGCAGTGTACACATGATAGGGGGAAAGTATAAATGAAAGAAATGCATGAATAGAAAGTGCTTCACCAGAGGACAAGGCTGGTTTCGCACTGCAGTTTTTTCCCTGATCAAGTTCGATTAGGTTTGTGTGTCAAAACCAGGAGTGGCTCCAAGACTCAGAACAGCCTTGTTCACACATACCTGCATTTTTGGCATTCTCTGCGTTTTTTAGCTGTTTATAAAAAACGCAGATGCGTTAACGCATGGTACACTAAGGGTACTTTCACACTAGCGTTTTTTTTAAATCGCAGCAGATGCGGTGAAAAAAACGCATCTGCCGCGATTACCGCATACCGGCTGCACTTGTGGCACAGTTGCGGCAAGCCCCATATAATGTATATGCGGGCTTGCGGCAAGTGCGGTTTTGGCACTTGCGGCAGGTGCGGCTGCGAAAAAAATCGCGGTCAGCCGCGTTTTTTTCGCGGCCGCACCTGCCGCAAGTGCCAGAACCGCACTTGCCGCACCTGCCGCAAGCCCGCATATACATTGTATGGGGCTTGCCGCAAATGTGCCGCAACTGTGCCGCAAGTGCAGCCGCTATGCGGTAATCGCGACAGATGCGTTTTTTTCACCGCATCTGCCGCGATTTAAAAAAAAACGCTAGTGTGAAAGTACCCTTAAGTGTAGCTGCGTTTTTTAGCAACACATGCGTTTTTTTTTCACCATTCCAAAAAACACTGGGTGCTGTAAAAAAACGCATGTGTTGTTCAAAAAATGCATGCGTTTTTCTAACATGGGGCCCTATGGGAAACGCATGCGTTAACGCATGGCACATATAGGCACCTGCATTAACGCATATGCGTTTTTAATGAAAAAATGACTAAAGGCTAGGGTCACACTTAAAAATCAAATTGCGTTCACCACATCCAGATCCGGATGTGGTGAGCGCAATTGCGTTCACACACATTTTTCATCAAAAATGTGTGGAGGGAACCGCAATCAAGTAACCGGATTGCTCAGGATGTGTAATCCTGAGCAATCCGGTTACCGTACAGTTTGCTCATCCCTGCTACCACAGGGATGAGCAAACTGTTCTCTGTGTTTTAACATGTGTAATGTTATTAATAAATGTGTCTTTACTGTCTATAGGGGGTGCCCACACCCCCTAGAGACCTAGCACCCACTCAGGTGGCCATATAATGATTTCATCTCTTATGTACAGTAGCCGACTCCTGACGGCTCTGTACAGTTTTATGAATGAAGCCGGCGGCTTCACTGACAGCAGCGCGCATACTATAGCTATTGTAAGTATAGTATGTGCACTGTCCGAGGTCCTGAAGGCTTATACAGTAAGATCTATGGGCTGCTAGCAGCGTTTCCCTGTCTGCTCGGCTTAAGCGGACACTAGGCAGCCTGCTGTGTGAAATGGTTACCACAAATCACATCGGGTAACCATGGGCTGCGTCCACAGAAAGCGGCGGCGCACACGCACCTCCGCTTCTCTGAAAAAACCTAACTATTTAGCGGAGAACCGCTAAATACTTACAGCAGAGTTGTGTGGACATGGCCTTTATGCAGTAACCGCATTGCTCAGGATTATACATCCTGAGCAATCCGGTTACTGCATTGCGGGTCAGAGAACCGCTCTGAAAACTGCAGCCTGCATGATTTTTCACGCAGGCTGCAGAGCCGGAGGCGGTAACCGGATTGCTTGCACGCGCGATCGCTTACAATATCGCTCACATCGCTGGTGTGCTGTCACACAGGCAGACTCACCAGCGATGTGGAGCCGCGATATCGCTGGTAACTATGGTACACATCGGGTTACTAGGCGCCGCGCGTCGCTTAGTAACCCGACGTGTACCATAGTTACCATCTCCCAGCATAGGCTCTGCCGCTGGGAGATCGTTCATCGTGGTGTTGTACACCACGATGAAGCAGATCGTGAAATCGTTCATCGCTAGATCTGAGCTCCGGAGCTCAGATCTGCGATGTCACGATCAAGCGATTTTACATAGTAAAATCGCTTGATTACATGCAACGATGCCAAAACGATATCGCTTATGCAATCCAAAAATAGATCGCTTAAACGATATCGGGCAAGAAATCGTAGCGTGTGACGGCCGCTATATATGGATTTTTTACCTGAAAGATTCCCATTAATGGTTTGTGAAAAATTCTACATAAGGATAGTGTAAAATGATAGGCTTCATGGGCATCTGACTTAAAACAGAGTAAGGCTAGGGTCACACTTTTTCATAGAATTGCGTTCACCGTATCCAGATCCGGATGTGGTGAACACAATTGCGGTCCCACACATTTTTCAACATAAATGTGTGGAGGGAACCGCAATGCGGTAACTGGATTATTCCGGATGTGTAATCCGGAGCAATCCAGTTACCATACAGTTTGCTCATCCCTGCTGCCGACTCCCCTATGAGCAGCGCGCATACTATACTTAATGTGCAAATAGTATGTGCGCTGTCCAAGGTTCTGAAGGCTTTTACAGTAGATCTATGGCGCTGCGCAGCCCATAGATCTACTGTAAATGCCTTCAGGACCCCGGACTGCTCACAGGGGAGCCGGCGGCTTGATTCATACAAATGTACAGAGCCGACAGGAGTTGGCTTACTGTACATCAGCAATTAAATCATTATATGCCCACCTGAGTGGGAGGTATGTCTCTAGGGGGGGTGGGCATCCCCTAGAGTCATTATGGCCACAATTATTAATAAGATTTATTATTTTTAAACACTGAGAACACTTTGCTTAACCCAGCTGTAATAAATGTGCGTAACATGTCACTAGGGGGTGCCCACCCTGCCTAGAGACATTCTGTCCACTCAGGTGTGCATGTGAGGGGTTAATCTTTAGAAAAAGATAAAGGAGACATACAAGGCGCAATAGTGCCATATCAATATGACACTGATTCCACACTCAGATCAGAAAGAGGTGCACTCACCTGGTCTAGTTGTGTGCACCCACAACTAGTTTTTATGGCATGTAGTTATAAGCTGCTACAGGACCTCCACCACCACGTAACACGTGTAAAGATAACTGGATCCAGGGATGGTGTGTAGACAGTCCGCGCTGCTTGAAATAATCAGTCACAAGTCTTTAGGTAAAAGACCCCCCTTCTTTATTTCCACCTACGCGTTTCAGTGCCACTCCGGGCACCGTCATCAGGGTATTACATGTGTCATACAGCCACAACGTATATATCACATACACCGGATGTATCAGCAAGATAAACGTCATTGATGACATGCAAGTCATCATCAATGATGGGCGGTGCAACCCATCTATGAAAGAAAAAACGTAATGTGTGGTACTTTTTAACATCCAATAATATATGCCCAGGATCAGGGTCAGAAATAAATGATAATATAATTGGGTAGCGCATCACCATAGACCTAATATTAATGCTTTCAGGACCATGGCTAGCAGCTCACACAGTACGTACATTACGTACCGTATGTACTACACAGTGAGGAGCCGCCGGATTCATTCATAAAATAGTAAATGCCAACAATAGCTGGCAATACTATAAATGCCAAGATTAACCGCTCACATGCACACCTGAGTGGACAGCATGTCTCTAGGGAGGGTGGGCACCCCCTAGAGACATGTTGCCCACATCTATTAATAATCCTCAAAGAAAAAATGCGGCACTCACCATGTGAAGATCTTCAAAATTTTTTAATTCTTAGTTCGCCAATCTATTAATCGCCATCTATTAATAACATGTAAGGTTAGGGTCACACCTGCGTTTTTTTTTCAAATCCTGATCCGGTTTTGAGCTTTTAAAAAGCTCAAAACCGGAGCAGGAAACACTCCTCATAGGAGCCCATTATGGTAACCAGATTGCTTGTAAAGCAATCCGGTTACCGGCTCCGGATCTGCAGCCTGCGTGAAAAATCATGCAGGCTGCATATTTTGAAGCGGTTCTGGCCTCCGCAATGCGGTAACTGCATTGCTCAGGATGTATATAGAAAAGACAAGGAGAGGAGGTGTGCACAAATGTATTTCATTTAATGTTGAAAAATAAACTGGCTTCAAGCAGTAAAAAGATGGGAACAAACGATGCTTGGGGCAAAGTGCATACAGTGCAAGCGTAACAGTATTAAGTAGACCAATTACAGTACACAGTAAATAATCCAAATGGATAGTAACATAGACCACCTATAATACAGCAAGGATAAGGAATACATGTTATCATTTACTTGTAAAGTGCAAGTGCAACAAAAAGAAACCTCAATCCCTACTGCCAAAGGTATAGTCAAGGGTCAACTAAAATGACCCCAATAAAATGTGCACCAAGGTAGTTACCACAAAGTATGGCAGCAAACCCCCAGTCAGTGGAGGATCCCCCAGGTCCGGACCCCAACGTACGTTTCGTATGGAAATATAAGTTTACTTCATCAGGGGGGTTAGACGGGTTAGACGGTCATATCAACGTCTGGTTTATATACCCATATCAGCAGTAATGCTGATAACCGCCATCTGTGTGGTGTCCGGCCGCCGCCGCCTCACCACACCCCTGGTGGAAGTGCGCAGGCGTCACCGCCGTGACGCGCACATCCGGGAGCCAGGACGCGTTGCCATGGCTCCCGGGCATGCGCCCCTGCAGTTAAAGACGCCGCGCCCACCACGGAGGGAGGGGAGCTCCGGACGTTGTGATAGCAGGGCTTAACCCCTGCTATGCCCACAAAGGTGGGCCATGTTAGTTGGAGCCACAAAAGCATATGCATGAGTGCCAAAGACACTCAAAGAAAAACACGGGGAGGACATTTGTCAGTGCCAAGATCAAGTTACAATCATATATAAGAACATTTAGATAGATAGGCCACAAACACAATATCACAATCCCAGATATGTCCAGATGCACAGGGCTTCCAATGCTGTGATTGATGTCGGAGCCACAGTGGAGGTGCAACAAAAAACCACCAGAACGTGGAGACAGTCCAAAAGGAACTATAAAGGAAAAACAGAAAAATAAATAATCTGCATGATAGGGTAAACGTAACAGAGAAATCAAAGGAACGGATATTACAAGAACGGAGCAAAACTAAGGGTCTCATTTAACCCACTGGGCACCATTGTCCCAAGGGTGGTGATCCACCTTGTTTCATGTTGGGCTAGGATCCTTTTGACATCGCTACCGCGGGCACCAACATGGACGACATCAATCCCCCTGATTTTCAGGGAGACTGGGTCACATCCATGGTGCGCCCTGAAATGACGGGGCAATGCTTATAAGGTAGAGGGATCCTCCACTGTCTTGGCCGCAGCAATGCCGTTCACATGTTCCCTCACCCTCTTGCGTAATTCTCTGGAGGTTAAGCCGACATATATCAACCCGCACCCGTATGTGGCGTAATAAACCACATAGCGGGTGCTGCAGTTGATATATGATTGGATGTTATAAATTTTGGTACCATCAAATGATGAGAATGAGGTAGATTCTTACGACATTACTGCATGCCAAACAGTGTCCACACTGGAAACAACCCCTCATGGGTCTACCAGATCCGAAGAAAGGAGGAATGAAAGGAACATAGTGGCTCCTAACAAGCACATTACGCAGATTCGGTGCCCTGCGAGAAATCATTAACGGAAAATCAGACAGGGAATCCCTCAGATGCGGATAAGTTGTACGTAGTAATATAACGTACCGTACTATTCATGGATTCCTCTCCCTGACCCCTTCCCCCCCAGACACGCGAAGGAGCTGTGCTCTTGGAGTATGTTTGGCCCTGAGATATGCCTTTTTGATGCTTCAATTACTGTAACCCCTTTCTCGGCAACGTTGTGCCAAATCGCTTGCTTGCTCCTCGAAAATATCATCAGAGGAGCAAATGCGTTTAATGCGAAGGAATTGTAAGGTAGGAACGGCACGAATTGTAGACACATTAAGGGCAGATTTAGCATGTAAAAGGGCATTAACAGATGTGGGTTTCCGAAAGACGTCTTCCAAAAGACGTCCGTCATGATGTGTAATCCTGAGCAATGCGGTTACCGTATACTTTGCTTATCCCGGCCACTGCCGGGATAAGCAAAGTGTTAACAGTGTAAAAAAAGCTAAAATATTAATAATAATTGTGCCCATCAGGTGTTTATGTGGTGCCTACGTCCCCTAGGGACATGCTGCCTACTCAGGTGATGTGTTAACTCCTGTACAGTAAGCCGGCTCTAGTCTGAATAAAGCTGCGGCTCCACGGACAGCTGTGCACATACTATACGTAATGTACGTATAGTATGTACCACTGTCCAGGGTCCTGTAGGCTTTTACAGTAGATCTATGGCGCTGAGCTGCCCATAGATCTAAGGCAGCATGTCTCTAGGGGGGGTGGGCACCACCTAGAGACATAATGGGCACAATTATTATTAATATTTTAGCTTTTTTACACTGTTAACACTTTGCTCATCCCTGCAGTAGCAGGGATGAGCAAACTGTACGGTAACCGGATTGCTCCGGACTGCACATCCGCACATCCGGAGCAATCCGGTTACCGGATTGCGGCTTCAGCCACACATTATGCTTGCAAAATGTGTGGGAAGCCAATTGCATTCACCGCATCCGCATCTGGATGTGGTGAACGCAATTCTCTGTAAAAGTGTGACCCTAGCCTAACTCTTTGTTCATCCCTGCGGTAGCAGGGATGAACAAAGCATATGGCTGCCACAGGCATTCATATGTGCCTTGTGGCAGCCCATTGGAGCCCATTATAGCAAGCCTCCAGCGGTTTGCAAACCGCTGCGAAAACTGCAGCCTGCATGATTTTTACCGCAGGCTGCAATTCTGCAAACGGTACCCGGATTGCATGTAGTGCAATCCAGTTACTATAATAGGCTCCTATGGGCTGTGGTTTCTGATCCGGTTTTGAGCACTTTTACTGCTCAAAACCGGATCAGTATCCACAGTGCCCTAGCCTTACAAGATACCAATTTATTTACTGAGAGCCTCTATTAAACTGTATACTGTAATGCTGTAGAATATAAAAAGTAAAGCAAGAACAAATTTAAGGCCCTTTTCACATCTATGCACCCCCTGCAGTATGAGGCAACTGCAAGCAAGCGCAGAGGCGCATGGATGCGCCGCTCCTGCGTTTGGTTGCGCCCAGTGCCCCCATTACCTTCTATGGCCGAGCGCAGCCGAGCGCAGGAGCCGACATCCCCAAAGCGCGAATGTGACTGGACTGACGTCACCACACATGCGCTTAGTCAGACACACCCGGAAACACGAAATGTGACATTTCCGGGTGCATCTGGAGAAGTGCATGCGCGGTGACATCAGAACAGTCACACGCGTGCTTCGGGGATGTCGGCTCCTGCGCTTCACTATGCTCGGCCAGAGGCCAGGTTCACACATACAAATCTGTTTTTGCCTTAAATCCTTTTTTGGGAACATTTTGGACGTTTTTTTTTCAAAGTCCAAAACCGCATATGCGTTAACGCATGTGTGTGCATTTTTTTAAAAATCAAATGCGTTTTTATGCAGCAGCCCAAAAATGCTACTAGCTGTGTTTTTCGGGTGCTTTCAATATAGGCACCCACGTTAACACATATGTGTTTTTAATAAAAATATGACTAAGGGTAGGGTCACATTGAAAACCTAGATTGCATTCACCGCATCCGGATCCGGATGCGGTGAATGCAATGCCGGTCGCACACAGTTTTTTTGAAAACTGTGTGCAGAATACCGCACTGCGGTCACCGGATGGCTCAGGATGTGTAATCCTGAGCCATCCGGTAACTGCAGAGTGTGCGGATCCCGGCTATTGACGGGACCCGCAACCGTAATAAAGAGTGAAATTGCTGACCTAAATGACTGATAGAGGTCTGTAGGGGGGCTTAGACCCCCCTACAGACCGGGCTCCCACTTCCATAGTATTCTTCACCAATTTCGCACCGGGCACGGGCTCCTCGGAGCTGCGTGCATGTCAACCAAGGTGCCCCCCCCCCCCATCACTATACAGGGGTGCATAGACCCCTCTAATACAATTATGCTTACATTGATGTGTTTTACACAAAGAATAATCACAATTGCATTGTTAATTATATATTTACATGTGTCCGGAGCCAGAGTCCAGTGATTTCCAGGGGCGGGGCTGTGTGCAGCAGCCTCCGCCCGCTCCTTCTTGATGGCCGCCCCCTCTGGCCGTAATCCAGTCTTGTGAGGGCGGGCACGTCGTTAAAGGGGCGTGGCTAACTATGTGCCGCGGTTAGCCACGCCCCTTTAACGACGAGGCCGCCCTCACAAGACTGGATTACGGCCAGAGGGGGCGGCCATCAAGAAGGAGCGGGCGGAGGCTGCTGCACACAGCCCCGCCCCTGGAAATCACTGGACTCTGGCTCCGGACACATGTAAATATATAATTAACAATGCAATTGTGATTATTCTTTGTGTAAAACACATCAATGTAAGCATAATTGTATTAGAGGGGTCTATGCACCCCTGTATAGTGATGGGGGGGGGGGGCACCTTGGTTGACATGCACGCAGCTCCGAGGAGCCCGTGCCCGGTGCGAAATTGGTGAAGAATACTATGGAAGTGGGAGCCCGGTCTGTAGGGGGGTCTAAGCCCCCCTACAGACCTCTATCAGTCATTTAGGTCAGCAATTTCACTCTTTATTACGGTTGCGGGTCCCGTCAATAGCCGGGATCCGCACACTCTGCAGTTACCGGATGGCTCAGGATTACACATCCTGAGCCATCCGGTGACCGCAGTGCGGTCCCAGAAACGCTGCGAAAACTGCTGCCTGCATGATTTTAAACGCAGGCAGCAGTGCCGGATCCGGCCACCGGATGGCTTGTGAAGCCATCCGGTGTTTTGCATCGGCTTCCATCAGGAGCGTTTCCTGGTCCGGTTTTGAGCTTTTTTAAAGCTCAAAACCGGATCAGGATTTAAAACAAAAAACGCCAATGTGACCCTAGCCTAAGTCCCAAAATTTGCCAAAAACATCTAGGATCTCAGGGAACACTCAGGGGGCAGTGATTCGTTTTTCTAAGGGCTTAAAAAACGGATTTGTATGTGTGAACCTGGCCAGAAACTAGCATGCTCATTCGTATAAGGGCCCTTTCACATCAGTGTTTTTTTCAAATCGCGGCAGATGCGGTGAAAAAACCGCATCTGCCGCGATTACCGCATACCGGCTGCAATTGCGGCACGGTTGCGGTAAATGCCATACAAGGTATAGGCGGACTTGTGGCAGGTGCGGCAACTGCGATTTTGGCACTTGCGGCAGGTGCGGCCGCGAAAAAAAACACGTCTGACAGCAATTTTTTTCGCGGCCGCACCTGCCGCAAGTGCCAAAACCGCAGTTGCCGCACCTGCCACAAGTCCGCCTATACCTTGTATGGCGTTTACCGCAACCGTGCCGCAAGTGCAGCCGGTATGCGGTAATCGCGGCAGATGCGGTTTTTTCACCGCATCTGCCGCGATTTGAAAAAAACGCTGATGTGAAAGGGCCCTAACAGAGCACTCTTAAAGTGAAAAAGCGGATTACTTTACAAGTGCCCTGTCTGAATGGCAAGAAATGAAAACCCAAACACTTGGCTGGGAATTAATTTGAGTGATCCATTTGTGCAGTGCACTGCAAAAATCTGGATCACAGAAACAGATACAAAAACGTACAGTGTGAATGTAGCCATAGAAGGTAATGGCCAGGTTCACATATACAATCCGTTTTTGCCTTAAATCCGCTTTTAGGAACATTTTGGACATTTTTTTTCAAAGTCCAAAAAACCATATGCGTTAACGCATGTGTGTGTGCGATTTTCAAAAAAACGCATGCGTTTTTGTGCAGCATTCCAAAAACGCTGCTATCAGCGTTTTTGGTGGAATTAAAAAAACGCATGTGTTTTTTTAACATGGGACCCTATAGGAGACCCATGCGTTAACGCATGGTACATACAAGCACCATGCGTCAATGAATGCGTTAATGCATGCGTTTTTTGGGATAAAATTACCAAGTCCCAGAAATTCCAAAAAGCATCCAGGACCTCATGGGACACTATTGGCACCCTTAGAAAAATGGATCAGTTTTTCTAAGGGCTTAAAAAAGCGCATGGGCATGTGTGACCCTGGCCAGTGGGGGCACCGAGCGCAACCAAGCACAAGAGTGATGCATCCATGCGCCTCTGCTCTTGCCTGCAGTTGCCTCAAACTGCACCTGCACTTGCGTTTGCGCTAGAGTAGGGCAAAGAGGCCAGGCAAGTGCAGGGGGCGCATAGATGTGAACAGGGCCTAAGTCCCCTAGTGGTCTAAAAAATGTTTTAAAAAAATAATAGAACAATAAAATATATTTAAAAGTTTAAATCCCTCCCATATTTCCCATTCCAAAATATGCCAAGGCTCAGCATACTAATATGCCTCCTCAGTTTGCACTCTGCGCACTTTCCCACAGCAAGCACTGTCTGAAGTCAATGCACAGACCTGATATGCGAACAGGGGCACACACACAGTGCGGTGCAGACACGCACACAGTGGCTAGGGTCACATCTGCGTTTTGTTTAATAAATCCTGATCCGGTTTTGAGCTTTAAAAAAGCTCAAAACCGGACCAGGAAAGGCTCCTGATGGAAGCCTATGCAAAACACCGGATGGCTTCACAAGCCATCCGGTGGCCGGATCCGGCACTGCTGCCTGCGTTTAAAATCATGCAGGCAGCAGTTTTCGCAGCGTTTACCGGGCCGCACTGCGGTCACCGGATGGCTCAGGATGTGTAATCCTGAGCCATCCGGTAACTGCATAGTTTGCGGATCCCGGCTATTGCCGGGATCCGCAAACTGTCCTCTGCCTATTTAAGAGTTAAATGTATTAAGTAAAGTACTGTTTGAGGTCTGTAGGGGGGGCTAAGACCCCCCTACAGACCAGCCGCCCACTCCGGTGGGCTTCGACTACAATTTCCTATGGCTGGGGGCTCGGATGAGCCCCGTGCATGTCTCCAAACCTCCCGCCCCCCGTATCACTATACAGGGGTGCCTGCACCCCTCTTGTATAGCGATTCCTGCATGTGGCCCTACAGTTAGAATACAGAACACATGTAAGCTCATACTTACATGTTATCGTCGGCAGTGTAGTGTGTAATCCCTGGGCGGGGCTGTTTGCTGCAGCCTCCGCCCCCTCATTCCTTATGGCCGCCCCCTCTGTGCCTCATCCAGTGATGTGAGGGCGGCACGTCATGAAAGGGGCGGGGCTAACCGCGGCACATATTTAGCCCCGCCCCTTTCATGACGTGCCGCCCTCACATCACTGGATGAGGCACAGAGGGGGCGGCCATAAGGAATGAGGGGGCGGAGGCTGCAGCAAACAGCCCCGCCCAGGGATTACACACTACACTGCCGACGATAACATGTAAGTATGAGCTTACATGTGTTCTGTATTCTAACTGTAGGGCCACATGCAGGAATCGC
Organism: Allobates femoralis; assembly: GCA_033576535.1. Lineage (NCBI taxonomy): Eukaryota > Metazoa > Chordata > Amphibia > Anura > Aromobatidae > Allobates > Allobates femoralis. The sequence continues at coordinate 280,585,332 of JARQOC010000005.1, read as the reverse complement.
TATACAAGAGGGGTGCAGGCACCCCTGTATAGTGATACGGGGGGGCGGGAGGTTTGGAGACATGCACGGGGCTCATCCGAGCCCCCAGCCATAGGAAATTGTAGTCGAAGCCCACCGGAGTGGGCGGCTGGTCTGTAGGGGGGTCTTAGCCCCCCCTACAGACCTCAAACAGTACTTTACTTAATACATTTAACTCTTAAATAGGCAGAGGACAGTTTGCGGATCCCGGCAATAGCCGGGATCCGCAAACTATGCAGTTACCGGATGGCTCAGGATTACACATCCTGAGCCATCCGGTGACCGCAGTGCGGTATTATGCACACATTTTTGACAAAAAATGTGTGTGACCGGAATTGCATTCACCGCATCCGGATCCGGATGCGGTGAATGCAATTCATGTTTGCAATGTGACCCTACCCAGTGTCTGTGCATGCACATAGTTCCCAAGATTGGCACCCACCCATAGAGGCTTTTTTCCATGTCTGAGGAAGTGCACAGAGCGAATTTTTGTTTATTGAATTATATTATTCAATAAGTTATAAAAGCTCATAAATTACGAGATGTGTTGTTAACCTTAACTATGCTGATTTATTGCAGACTAGTCCTATGCTCGTTGGCAAGGACATTACCTTACCTGTTTTGTTTTGAACTAACTGAAACTGCTGCAGACTCAGTTATATCATATGTATGTTTAATCATTTACCGTATATACTCGTGTATAAGAAAAAATTGGGCTGAAAAGTCCCCCCCTCGGCTTATACACGGGTCATACGGTATGCTGTGGGGGGGGAGCTGTGACCGGGGGCTGGAGGAGGCAGGAGGGGGCCGCGGTGACCGCAGGCGGTCACGTGGGGCCGCCTCATTAGTGCAATGAATATGCACGGCATCCCCCCGTCCATCAGCGGCGGGGGGATGCCGTGCATATTGCACTACACAGCCCCCTCTCCTTAATATGCGTCCCCCAGTAGTAATAAACAGCCCCCCCTCCTTATCATGTCCCCCCCGGCTGCGGCAGCTGTGAAAATAACAAACACTTTATACATCACCTTCCGGCGCAGCTCTCCGCTCCTCCGGTCCTCAGCTCCTCCGCTCGCGGCTTCTTCTTCCTTGTTGTGCCGGTGTCATGTGACCGGGCGCAGGAGATGACGTCATTTCCTGCGCGCGGTCACAAGCCGGCACATCAAGGAAGAAGAAGCCGCGAGCGGAGGAGCTGAGGACCGGAGGAGCGGAGAGCTGCGCCGGAAGGTGATGTATAAAGTGTTTGTTATTTTCACAGCTGCCGCAGCCGGGGGGGACAAGATAAGGAGGGGGGGGCTGTTTATTACTACTGGGGGACGCATATTAAGGAGGGGGGGCTGTGTACTACCACTGGGCCTGCTGGATACTACACTGGGGCTGTATATACCTCTGGGGCTGCTGTATACTACCACTGGGGCTGTATATACCACTGGGGCTGCTATATACTACCACTGGGGCTGTATATACCTGTGGGGCTGCTGTATACTACACTGGGGCTGTATATACCTGTGGGGCTGCTGTATACTACACTGGGGCTGTATATACCTCTGGGGCTGCTGTATACTACCACTGGGGCTGTATATACCTCTGGGGCTGCGGTATACTACCACTGGGGCTGTATATACCTCTGGGGCTGCTGTATACTACCACTGGGGCTGTATATACCTATGGGGCTGCTGTATACGACCACTGGGGCTGTATATACCTCTGGGGCTGCTGTATACTACCACTGGGGCTGTATATACCTGTGGGGCTGCTGTATACTACCACTGGGGCTGTATATACCTCTGGGGCTGCTGTATACTACCACTGGGGCTGTATACTACCACTGGGGCTGCTGTATATACCTTTGGGGCTGCTGTATACTACCTCTGGGGCTGCTGTATACTACCTCTGGGGCTGCTGTATACTACCTCTGGGGATGCTGTATACTACCACTGGGGCTGTATATACCTCTGGGGATGCTGTATACTACCACTGGGGCTGTATATACCTCTGGGGCTGCTGTATACTAACTACTGGAGCTGCTGCTGTATATACCACAGGGGCTGCTGCTGTATACTACCACTGGGGAGGCTGCTGTATACTACCACTGGGGCTGTATACTACCACTGGGGCTGCTGTATATACCTTTGGGGCTGCTGTATACTACCTCTGGGGCTGCTGTATACTGCCACTGGGGCTGCTGTATATACCTTTGGGGCTGCTGTATACTACCTCTGGGGCTGCTGTATACTACCTCTGGGGCTGCTGTATACTACCTCTGGGGCTGCTGTATACTACCTCTGGGGATGCTGTATACTACCACTGGGGCTGTATATACCTCTGGGGATGCTGTATACTACCACTGGGGCTGTATATACCTCTGGGGCTGCTGTATACTAACTACTGGAGCTGCTGCTGTATATACCACTGGGGCTGCTGCTGTATACTACCACTGGGGAGGCTGCTGTATACTACCATTGGGGGGCCTGTATACCACACTGCTGGGGGCTGTATACCTGTGCTGGAGTCCACCCTCGGCTTATACACGAGTCAATAGGTTTTCCCAGGTTTTGGGGGCAAAAGTAGGGGGGTCGGCTTATACACGGGTCGGCTTATACACGAGTATATACGGTACCTTGTATTATAAAACTCAGTAAAAAATTTTGAACAAGGAAGTGCACAGAGTAAAACAAATATGGAGAAAAGAGTGCTACTATATACTATGAGTAGATAACAAATATCACGAACCAGCAATATCATTTGCCTGGTTTGTTATGCAGCAGGCACAACTTTGATTGAGCATGTACAGTATATAGTGGTCCTCCGACTCTAAGACCCTGGCTTCCTCACTTCTGTTACGGGGATGAACTCACAGATCTGGGCAGGAGTTTAGTCCTGGATGGAAGTTTCTTTTCCTCCTCAGTTCACCCACCGGCAGTCAGCACAGAAAGGGGTGGCTGGGATGAATGATGCAAAGTATGCGTCCTGCTGAAGCACTAACTCATTCCCAAAGTACGTGTCAAAATGAAAAAAAAAACAAAAAAAAGGTAAGTTAACATTTTTTAAAGTACACAGAGTGAAATTTGAACACTATAACAGTGCAGTAACATCTTTGCCACCCCAGAGGTGCCCCCAAGTCCCTTGCATATGAAATACAAATTTTTTTCCCAGCCGCTAAAACACTGAAATCTACAATTCAAGTTTGATTTCAATAGTGGGTTAAATTGCCTATACAACTGTAAAAGTAATTGGAATTGCATTTTGAAGGTGACATACTCCTTTTAATCTAACATTGTGGGCACAGGTGTTTTCACACTGCAGTTTTTTCCTGATCAGGTTCGATCAGGTTTGTGTGCCAAAACCAAGAGTGACTCCAAAACACATAAAAGGTGTCAATCTTTCAATTATAGTTTTCTCTTTCGCCTCATTGGGGGACACAGGACCATGGGTGTTATGCTGCTGTCTACTAGAAGGTAACACTATGCATAATCTGAAAAAGATTAACAGTGACTCCTCCTCTGCAGTATACACCCCTGGCCGGCCATAGCCTTAACCAGTTTTTGCTTAGTGTAGCATAGGAGGCACACCTACATTTTACTCTTCAATCACAGAAGAAGCAAAGTGGGTCTCTTCGAGACTCCCGGCATGGCTCGTTCCTCGACCCCCCATTACGGGGGTGCCAGGTTGAGGTAGAGACCATCTCCTCCCATACCGCTCCCTCCTCAGCATCTCAGGGTGCTCGGTTGAGGTCGAAATGATCCCCTCCCTCCCCAATTCCTCTGGTCTCTGGTTTGAGGTTGAGGCGATGGAGAAGCCCTCCGATGGTGACAGCTGCACCCTCCCTAATCACCCCTTCTGGGGGCATTAGGTTGAGACACCTCAGGTAGGGCTGACAGTGGCAGCAGATACGGCATCCACCTCAAGGGCTCAAGGATCGCACAACAGCTGCAATGTTCATGAGCCACAGCTGTGTTGTGGGCTCCAGATGGGACCGGAGGCAGTGCAGGGCAGGCATGGCACATTCAGAGGCACAGGATACCTGTGCCTCTGTACTAACACAGCACCTACAGGTGCCAGGGACACCCTCCAAGGGCCCTCCCTTTTGAATTACAGCCCCTCCACCATCCTGCCTAAGGATCTGGAGAGGTCCGGATCAATTCCGGCCCCTACCAGATCCTCCGTGCCGGCCTGTAGCTGTTTTCGGCCTCAGCTTTCTAATTTAGGCCCCGGCTTCAGCCTACACCAAAGCCGCCGCCTTTTCTCCGCCCTCCAGCCTGCCCCCCGGATGACTAATATGACACTGCACAGTGTCACAGAGGGGGCGGATCGCAGCTGAAAGGGCATGATTCTGCTCAGTCGGCTGCCCTTTTCAGCTGTCCGCCCCCCTCCTTCATCTTCCCGACGGCCATTACTGCTGAAGCACACTCTGCAGCTCACAGTCACAGGACACAGGGTCCTCTCTGCAGAAAGCAGCCTCAGGATAAGGCCAGCCAGTCTCCGGGGGGCACAGGACACTAGACTTCGACGCTGGACACTAGAGGGGCACACCGGTGTGGTAAGATCACAGCTGAGATCCCATCCTCAGCTGTGACTCTATTTACTATATAAGACTCCTCTGCATAGACCTCCCTGTCCAGTCCCATGCACTATGCCGGGCTCAAAGTCCAATAGAACCAGTGCTCAGGACCCCAAGGTTCAGGACTCTTATTATGCTTTCTGCACAGCCTGCAGGAACCCCCTGCCCAGCGGCAGTACGTACCCGCACTGCCAGGACTGCATTCAACCTAATGTGCCAGAGCCCCAAGTAGCCTCTACTAATACCACTGACCCTAATATCACGTCGGTATGGGCCACGCACATGTCCCAATCCATTTCGCAGTCCATAGATAGGCTGACCTCCACATTGCTTCAGGTCTTGCAGAGTCACTCCTCATCCGCGGCCGCTGCTCAACAAAGGGAGAGCTCGGACCAGGGACGCGATGACCAGGGTTCATCCACTTCTAGAACAGGACGCAAGTGGACCCACGGGTCATGCTCGTCAGCGTCATCACATAGCTCGCGGTCACCCCCTTCCAGGGTGAGACGCCGTAGCTCAGAAACATCAAGAAAGTCACCTAACAGGGACAGACACCATAGTTCTAGATCCCCACGGCCATCCCCGGCCAGAAAGAGCCACCGTCCCAGGTCCCCAAATAGGGGACGTCACAGCTATACACAGATTCTGAAGGCCTCTGTGATTCCGATTCAGATCAGGACGCAGAAACGGCTCTCAACCCAAATCCCCCTAGCACTGCAGCTCTAGTTGAGGATGTAATTTCTTCCATCAATCGGGTGTTGGACATCTCTGATCCACCCCCGGATACTCCAGAACACAAAATCTCTTTTCAAGACGTTCGGAGGCCGCCTAAATTCTTCTCCAATCACCCAGAGTTTAAGGCGATCCTCAAAAAGCATCGCTCACAACCTGAGAAAAAACTTGCCAATCGCAAATATCTGGAAACACGTTATCCCTTCCTACATAACATGACCCAAGAGTGGACAGATTCACCGCAAGTGGATCCCCCAGTCTCTAGGCTAGCAGCACAGTCACTACTGTCTCTGCCAGATAGCTCATCTCTCAGGGACACAGCGGACTGTCAGATGGAACTCATGGCCCGATCAATTTTCGAAGCCGCAGGGTCCTCTCTGGCACCCGCATTCTCTTCAGTCTGGGCTGCCAAGGCCATCATGGCTTGGGCCAAAAGCTTACAGGCTGGCCTCCGCTCATCTAACCCTGAGCTGTCGGACCAAGCTGTTCAAATTTCAGTTGTACCAAATTATATGCTCCACGCAGCTTTAGACTCTGCAAATGGTGTAGCGGGGATAGCATCAAACACCATCATAATCCGACGTGTCCTCTGGCTATGGGAATGGAAGGTGGATGCAGTTTCCAAAAAGTCACTCACACACCTGGCGTACCTTAGCGGTCGAATTTTCGGTGAAAAGTTAGACACGATGATATCAAACGCCACAGGGTGCAAGAGCAGGGGCGTAACTACAATTGGTGCAGGGGTTGCGATCGCACCCGGGCTCTGCAGCCTAGGGGGGCCCCAATCATCCCTTTGGCCCATAGAAAAAGACTAATACTACTAAAGATTTGTAATCATTGGGGGCCCCGTTGGAGCTTTTGCATCGGGGCCCCGAGGTCTGAAGTTACGCCACTGGGCAAGAGCACCTCTCTTTACCAGCGGAAGCTCAAACGCACGTAAAAAAGCGTACTCAAACGCGATTCCGATCCTTTCAGAACTCGTCAGGCTGGTCAGTCTCTCGACCGGCACAAACTCGTAGCAGTTCCCCACGTAGGAACAGCTCGCGGTCGGCGAAAAAGTCAGACAAGACCTGGCAGTCGAAGGCAAGCCAGTCAAAACTTAAGGTACCCAAATCCCAGAGGTTCTCCTCGTCATGACTCCCTGTCTCCGGAAGACACCCCACCCGTAGGCGGCCGACTTTTACGCTTTCGTCAAGTCTGGCTGCCTATTACAGAAGACAGGTGGGTCAAGGAAATAGTGTCTTCCGGATACAAGATAGAGTTTACTTCCAACCCACCAAGCTGATTTTTTCTCTCCATTCCCCCAAAACCACCAGCCAAGGCTCATGCCTTCTTTCAAGCGGTCACCTAACTTCTTCAGGCAGGAGTCATTGTGTCGGTCCCCACAGCTGAACGCTTCCATGGGTTCTACTCCAATCTATTCATAGTCCCCAAAAAAGAAGGCAGTGTAGGGCCCATATTGGACCTCAAACAACTAAACATATATGTATTGGTGCATCACTTCCGAATGGAGTCCCTCCGATCCATCATAGCATCCATGGAAGAGGGGGAGTTTTTTGTCTCCATAGACATACAAGATGCATACCTGCATATCCCAATTGCACCTACCCACCAGCAATTCCTCAGGTTCGCAGTCGACCAGGAACACTACCAGTTCGTGGCTTTTCCATTAGGACTCACCACGGCTCCCAGAGTGTTTACCAAGGTCATGGCGGCCACCATGAACGTCCTACACTCCAGAGGCATAGCTGTCGTTCCATAGCTGGACGATCTCCTCATCGAAGCTCCCACCTTCATGGATTGCGAACTCAGCGTCTCAATCACGGTGGACACACTGAGTCGCATGGGATGGTTAGTCAATCTACCCAAGTTATCACCGATTCCAAGTCGGTCCCTGACTTTCTTGGGAATGCACTTCAACACCTCCAGGGATCTAGTGCTGCTTCCCAAGGACAAGGACCTTGCTCTCCGTCTGGGAATTCGCACCCTCCTCCGGACACACCCTCGATCTCTCCGGTTGGCCATGAGGGTCCTCGGCAGGGTGGTGGCAGCAATGGAAGCGGTTCCATTTGCCCAGCTTCATCTCAGGCTTCTCCAACTGGCCATCCTCAAGTCCTGGGACAAGAGTCCTTTTTCCCTCAACAGAACGTTTCGGTTGACACTGACAACCAGGAGGTCCCTACATTGTTGGCTCAGACCGACCTCACTTGCAAAAGGAAAATCCTTTCTCACGGGTCATTGGAAGGTTCTAACCACCGACACGAGTCTGACAGGTTGGGGAGCGATGTACCTGCACCACATAGCACAAAGCAAATGTTTCCCAACAGAAGCGACCATGCCCATCAACATATTGGAGATTCGTGCCATCCTACTGGCGTTGAGAGCCTTCCAACACTTACTGGTGGCCTCTCACATAAGAATACAGTCGGACAATGCACGGCAGTGGCATACGTGAATCACCAAAGAGGGACTCGCAATGCCCAGGCAATGCAAGAAGTAACACGCATTCTCCAATTGGTGGAAAACACAGACCCGGTCCTGTCTGCGGTCCACATTTCAGGAGTAGACAACTGGGAAGCAGACTTCCTCAGTCGACAAGGAATGGACTCAGGAGAGTGGTCCCTACATCCCAAAGTTTTTCAACAAATCTTCCATTGCTATGGGACTCCAGATGTGGACCTAATGGCATCACACCTCAATGCCAAGGTATCCAGCTTCATGGCCAGAACATACGATCCGCAGTCACTGGGAGCTGATGCCCTGGTCCAGGACTCGACCCAATTCCAGCTCCTGTACCCTTTCCACCCTTCCCTCTGATTCCCAGAGTACTGAGAAAAATCAAACAAGAAGGAGTTCCAACCATCCTAATTACCTCAGACTGGCCAAGATGTACATGCTACGCCAACATTGTACAGCTCTCCGCAGACGCCCCCTGGCATCTCACAAACCGTCCAAATCTTCTATCTCAGGGCCCATTCTACCACCAGAATTCAGGGGCCCTCAATTTGATGGCGTGGCCCATGAGACCTGGGTTTTAACCTAGGCAGGGTTCACGCCGGATGTCACTGGAACCATGATAAGGGCTAGGAAACCAGCCTCTGCCAAGATTTACTAGGTTTTCTCCAATCGGGTCTGGAGGCCAGACTGTCCCTAGGCTCTCTTAAGAGCCAAGTGTCAGCTCTCTCGGTTCTTTTTCAGAGTCGCATTGCTAACAAATCACAAGTCAGGACATTTCTTCAAGGGGTCTCCCGCTTGGTTCCGCTCTACAAACGACCACTAGAGACGTGGGATCTTAACCTGGTGCTTAAAGCACTACAGGAACCACCTTTTGAGCCCCTTAGAGAAATCCCACTCCGCCTTCTATCCCAGAAGGTGGCCTTCCTGGTGGCAATCACCTCGCTATGCAGAATGTCAGAACTGACAGCTCTCTCCTGCAGACATCCTTTCTTGGTTTTTCACCAGGACAAAGTAGTTCTCCGTACGGTCCCATACTTCCCCCCGAAGTTTGTATCTACCTTCCATCTCAACGAAGAAATATCCTTGCCATCCCTTTGTCCGGCATCGGTTCGTAGGATTGAGAGGGCTCTGCATACGCTGGACCTTGTCAAGGCATTGCGTATCTATGCGTCTAGGACTGCGTCCTTCCGGAGATCGGATTCCCTCTTCTTCTTCCCTCTTCTTCTGGAAGGCAGCCAGCTTCCAAAGCAACCCTCGCTAGGTGGATAAAATCCACCATACAGGTTTACCCGTGTGGTAGGGGCCTCTTGGGCCGTTGGGCACCAGGCCTCAGCAAAACAAGTGTGTAAGGCGGCCACCTGGTCTAGCTTACACACGTTTACCAAACACTACAGAGTCCATACCCAGTCCTCAGCAGATGCGAGTCTGGGTAGGCGTATCCTGCAGGCGGTAGTGCCCCACCTGTAGGGGATTGTCTGCTCAATAATCGTTCCATTGCTTCCCACCCAGGGACTGCTTTGGGATGTCCCATGGTCCTGTGTCCCCAAGAAGGCGAAAGAGAAAAGGAGACTTTTATGTACTCAACGTAAAATCTCTTTCTCTTCGCCTCTAATTGGGGGACACAGCTCCCGCCCTGTTGCCCGTTCCGGGCATTTTTTATACTGAGCTCTCATATTGTTCTTGAGCTCATACATAGTTGCCTTTTTTCTATAGGCATGGTTATATTATCTATGTTACGTTCCTCCTACTGCTTTAGCACAAAACTGGTTAAGGCTATGGCTGGCCAGGGGTGTATACTGCAGAGGAGGAGCCACTGTTAACCTTTTTCAGATTATGCATAGTGTCGCCTCCTAGTGGACAGCAGCAAAACACCCATGGTCCTGTGTCCCCCAATTAGAAGCTAAGAGAAAGAGATTTTACGGTGAGTACATAAAAATCTCCTTTTTCTCTGCAAGTTCCTCTCCTGGTTTTGGCACACACTGGATGGACACTGATCAGGAAATATTCTGCAGTGTGAAACCAGCCATAAGATAACTTTGATCACTGTATACTTTTCATTTTATTTTTGCCACATTAGAAACACATTCCAAGAGTAGTCCTCTAAGGGTACCTATACACGCCGCTACGGCAGGATGGATGCATCCCGCTACAGGCTACAAATGTAGCTTGTAGCGCCAATATAGCCCGTCGTAGCGGCGTCTGAAGACGTGACGATACAGCCGGCAACAGATACATCTGTTTACGACCTCTGCTCGAAAACAGAGAGCTACAAAGCCGATGGTAGCAAGATGCATCGGCGTGTAAAGAAGTTACGGAAGGGAACTCTGGACACCCTGCGATGTAGCTGCAATGTAGCTAAGGCGTGACCCTGGCTCCGTGTTAACCGCGCCCCATGTGCGATCATTGGTGGAAGCTCCTGCATGATGATTGGTAGTCGCTGCATAGGGAGGCATATTTAAGGAGCTGACCAGTCACACTACACAATTGCTCGAGCGTGCTGTATTAACCAGCCTCCTGCAATGCCTGCCCAATCATGATGTTCTGGCTTTGTCCTATCACCGTACGGACGTCTTGTAATCCACAATTGTGGCACGCCTATGTGCTGTCCCTGCTGCACCAGGTCCGCCCATATTAGCTTGTTGTAGCGTTGTGTAAATGAGGTACGCTGAGCTACAGATGGCTACTTGAGACACCCGGCGATGCAGCTAGTTACAGATGTCACGTAGCGTAGCGCACCTTATGGCGGCGTGTAAAGGTGATGCGTTGAGCGTTTGTAACCGTTTGAGCGTGCTCGTGCACGTGAAGTAGCGGGATGCATCCATCCTGCCGTAGCGGCGTGTAAAGGTACCCTAAGTCTTTGAAGAGGTTTTCAAGGAATAGAAAAAGAAAAGTCAAAATTTCATCTAATATATAAAGCTGAATGTGTATATTTGTGTATGTCCGGGATTGGCATCTACACCGTCGCAACTACAGCCTCAAAATTTTGCACAGTCACACGTCTGGACCCTGAGAGCATCATAGGCTTTGTTGTGAGGCGAAATTTTAACCCTGTGCGTTCCAGTTCACTACACAATTTTGACCCTATCTACATAATGGGGAAAAAGTGACAGTTACCAGTTGACAGTCATGAATGAGAGGGTCTTAATGACAACGCCAAAGACTAACAGCGTATACCAGCATATAGTCACTAAGGTGGGGCCCCAACATGGGATATTCACCATGCACGGGACATGTATGCACACAGCAAGTGTATAGTCGCTAAGGTGCAGCCCCAACATTGGATACTCACCACGCACCCGAACAAACACACCACAAAGAGACACACACAACACAGAGACACACACACACCCTACGGACACACACACACCCTATAGCGACACATGTACTCACTCCACAGGGACACACACACACCACAAAGAGACACACACAACACAGAGACACACACACACCATACAGACACCCCCCCACAGGGACACACACACATACACACCCTATAGGGACACACGCACTCACCCCACAGGGACACACGCACACCACAAAGAGACACACACAACACAGAGACACACACCACACAGACCCCCACAGGGACACACACACATACACACCCTATAGGGACACCTGCACTCACCCCACAGGGACACACACACCACAAAGAGACACAAACAACACAGAGACACACACCACACAGACCCCACCCCACAGGGTCACACACACACATGCATACCCTATAGGGACACATGCACTCAACCCACAGGGACACACACACACACCCCAGGGACACACACACCACAAAGACAGACACAGGTGTGCACAAATCGCCTCACACAACTCACCTCATACGTGTGCTATCTTTAATTTCCAAAAATAAACATCTGATTAAAACAGCCAATGTGCAACACATGTGCCATATAGGGAATTATGGCAGATGTCAGTCACATGAGCTGTCTATTATGTGTATGTGTGAGGTAACATACAGTTAGGGCCAGAAATATTTGGACAGCGACACAATTTTCGCGAGTTGGGCTCTGCATGCCACCACATTGGATTTGAAATGAAACCTCTACAACAGAATTCAAGTGCAGATTGTAACGTTTAATTTGAAGGGTTGAACAAAAATATCTGATAGAAAATGTAGGAATTGTACACATTTCTTTACAAACACTCCACATTTTAGGAGGTCAAAAGTAATTGGACAAATAAACATAACCCAAACAAAATATTTTTATTTTCAATATTTTGTTGCGAATCCTTTGGAGGCAATCACTGCCTTAAGTATGGAACCCATGGACATCACCAAACGCTGGGTTTCCTCCTTCTTAATGCTTTGCCAGGCCTTTACAGCCGCAGCCTTCAGGTCTTGCTTGTTTGTGGTCTTTCCGTCTTAAGTCTGGATTTCAGCAAGTGAAATGCATGCTCAATTGGGTTAAGATCTGGTGATTGACTTGGCCATTGCAGAATATTCCACTTTTTTGCACTCATGAACTCCTGGGTAGCTTTGGCTGTATGCTTGGGGTCATTGTCCATCTGTACTATGAAGCGCCGTCCAATCAACTTTGCAGCATTTGGCTGAATCTGGGCTGAAAGTATATCCCGGTACACTTCAGAATTCATCCGGCTACTCTTGTCTGCTGTTATGTCATCAATAAATACAAGTGACCCAGTGCCATTGAAAGCCATGTATGCCCATGCCATCACGTTGCCTCCACCATGTTTTACAGAGGATGTGGTGTGCCTTGGATCATGTGCCGTTCCCTTTCTTCTCCAAACTTTTTTCTTCCCATCATTCTGGTACAGGTTGATCTTTGTCTCATCTGTCCATAGAATACTTTTCCAGAACTGAGCTGGCTTCTTGAGGTGTTTTTCAGCAAATTTAACTCTAGCCTGTCTATTTTTGGAATTGATGAATGGTTTGCATCTAGATGTGAACCCTTTGTATTTACTGTCATGGAGTCTTCTCTTTACTGTTGACTTAGAGACAGATACACCTACTTCACTGAGAGTGTTCTGGACTTCAGTTGATGTTGTGAACGGGTTCTTCTTCACCATATAAAGTATGCGGCGATCATCCACCACTGTTGTCATCCGTGGACGCCCAGGCCTTTTACAGTTCCCAAGCTCACCAGTCAATTCCTTTTTTCTCAGAATGTACCCAACTGTTGATTTTGCTACTCCAAGCATGTCTGCTATCTCTCTGATGGATTTTTTCTTTTTTTTCAGCCTCAGGATGTTCTGCTTCACCTCAATTGAGAGTTCCTTTGACCGCATGTTGTCTGGTCACAGCAACAGCTTCCAAATGCAAAACAACACACCTGGAATCCACCCCTGACCTTTTAACTACTTCATTGATTACAGGTTAACGAGGGAGACGCCTTCAGAGTCAATTGCAGCCCTTAGAGTCTATTGTCCAATTACTTTTGGTCCCTTGAAAAAGAGGAGGCTATGCATTACAGAGCTATGATTCCTAAACCCTTTCTCCGATTTGGATGTGGAAACTCTCATATTGCAGCTGGGAGTGTGCACTTTCAGCCCATATCTACTCTATAATTGCCGTAGGCAAAATCGTGTCGGACCCCGAAATCGCCGTGGCTTTGTCACTATGTGACGTCACCACGGCGAAGCATTGGCTGCGTAGCGGCCAATGCGAGTCGTTGGTTGCGCGAGCAATGGCCGCGAGGCCATTGCGAGTCGCTAGCCTTGTGCGAGCAATGGCCGCGAATCGGCAATTGCGAGTCGCTGGCCGAAAATAGAACCAGAGGCTCGGCCACAAAGCTAGCGATTTACCGCTCAGGTAGCGCGAGTCGCTGCCTGAGCGGTAAATCGCTAACTTTGTGGCCGAGCCTCTGGTTCCATTTTCGGCCAGCGACTCGCAATGCCCGCTTCGCGGCCATTGCGAGCACTCAGCCCCAATAAGTATTCAACCCCCCCAAAAAGTATTGGACCCCCCCCAAAAAGTATTGGACCCCCCAAAAAAAGTATTGGACCCCCCCCCCAAAAAGTATTGGACCCCCCCCAAAAAGTATTGGACCCCCCAAAAAAGTATTGGACTCCCCAAAAAAAGTATTGGACCCCCCCAAAAAGTATTGGACCCCCCAAAAAGTATTGGACCCCCCAAAAAAAGTATTGGACCCCCCCAAAAAGTATTGGACCCCCCCAAAAAGTATTGGACCCCCCAAAAAAAGTATTGGACCCCCCCAAAAAAGTATTGGACCCCCCCCAAAAAAGTATTTGACCCGCCCCCCAAAAAGTATTGGACCCCCCAAAAAAAGTATTGGACCCCCCAAAAAAAGTATTGGACCCTCCCAAAAAGTATTGGACCCCCCCCCAAAAAGTATTGGACCCCCCCCCCCCAAAAAGTATTGGACCCCCCAAAAAAAGTATTGGACCCCCCCAAAAAGTATTGCCCCCCCCCCCCAAAAAAGTATTGGACCGCCCCCAAAAACTATTCACACCCCCCCGAAAAACTATTCACACACCCCCGAAAAGTCCTCACACCAGCTATAACTACTATAATCAAATTAATGCACGTTCTAGAATCCCGATGCATTTGCATCGGGCTCACAGCTAGTTATATATATAATTGTATTTCTGTATACTGCCCGGCCAGGGGAGGGTTTACTGTTGGCTGGAGATTTATTAGGCTGCCTATAGCAACCAATCACAGCTCGGCTTCTATTTTCTTACAGGTCATTAATATGACATATTCAAATTCTATTTTGTTATAGCTAACATCAGTTATTTATTAACTCGGGAATAGCCGGGTAGTACAGCTAGTTGTAAATAAATTCCTAAATACATGTTATTAGAACACTAGATGGGTGCCCAATACTGGTGCATCAGGATGGCAGTGATGTCCCGATGGGGTAGGGCTCTGTGGTGCTTGGGGTGGCAGCCATCTCTCCCACCTGTGTGCTCTCTCCGCTGACCACTCTATCGCTCCCCCTGTGTTGTCTTCTAAGCTCCGTACTCTATTCTTTGAACTGTCTCCTCTCTTCGTGTGCTCTCTCCCCTCTGTGCTGTCTTCTTCCAGTGTACTCTCTTCATTGAGCTTTCTCCCCCTGTGCACTCTCCCCATTTGCTGTCTCTCTCCTCCCCTGTTCAGTCTTTTCCCCTCCTGTTCTCTCTCCTTTGAGCTGTCTCCCCGTGTGCCATCTCTCTCCCTCCCTGTGCTGTTTTTCCCCTCTGTGCTCACTCTTTTGACCCATCTCCACCTTTTGTGCGCTCTCTCCCCTTTGTGCAGTCTACTCCCCTCTGTGCCCTTATCTGTGTGCTCTTTTCCACTATGTTGTCTTTCTCCTCCCCTGTGTTGTCTTCTCCCCTCATGTGCTCTCTCCTTTGAGCTGTCTCCCACCTGTTCACTTTATTTCCCCTTGTGCGCTCTCCCCTGTGAATTTTCTCTTCCCTCTGTGCACTCTCTAATCTCCCTGTGTGCTCTCTCTTTCCCCTGTATGCTCTCTCCCCTTATGCTTTTTCACACGTGCACTCTCTCTACCCTATGTGCTGTCTGTCCCCCCTGTGGGCTGTCTCTCTCCCTGTGAGCTGTCTTTCCCTTGTGTGCTTTCTCTCCCCTTGTGCTATCTTTCATCTTGTACTCTCTCTCCCCCTGTGGGCTGTCTCTCCCCTCTGTGTGCTCTCTCTTCCCTCTTGACTGTTTGTCCCCATGTGGGTGCTCTCTTCCCCCTCCCTGTGGATTCACTCTTCCCTTGTGCTGTCTCTCCCTCTGTGGGCGTTCTCTCTTCCCCCTGTGTGCTCTCTGCCCTTTGTGCTGTCTCTCTTTGTGTGCACTCTTTCCCCTGTGTGCTCTTTCTCCCCTGTGGGCTGTCTCTCCCCCCTGTGGGCTCTCTCCCCATTGTGTGCCATCTCTTCCAATTGTGTGCTCTCTCTTTACCATGTGTTCTCTCTCTCCCTATGCTGGCACCCTCCTGTGGGCTGTTTATTTCCCCCAAATGTTCTCTGCCCCTTTGTGCTATCTCTCCCCATGCACACTCTCTCCCTCACTGTTCACTGTCTCCACCCCTGTGCTTTGTCTCACCTTCTTTTGTGCTTTACCTTCTGTGTGCTCTCTCTCTTTCCCCTGTGTGCTTTCTCTTCCCCCTGTGTGTTCTCTTTCTACTGTCTGCTATCTCTTTCCCCTGTGCGCTGTCTTTGTCCTCTGTCCCCTTTGGGCAGTCTGTCCCCAATGTGTGAAGTCTCACCACTGTGAGCAAAATCTCCCCTGTGTGGACTGTCTCACCTTCCTGTGGGCACTCTCTTCCCCTGTGGGTGCTCTCTCTCCCCCATGTTAGTGCTAAGTCTTCCCCCTCAGGGTGCTCTCTCCCATTGTGAGATTTCTCTCATTTCCCTGTGTGCTCTCTCTCCCCTTGAACTCTCTCTCCCCACTGTGCACTGTCTCTACCCCTCAGTGCTGTCTCTCCCCATGTGCATTATCCCCATAGTTCTGCCTTTCTCCCCTTGTGTGCTCTCTTCCCCTATCTATCTCTCCTCTCCATGTTTTCTCTTTCTCCCCTTGTGCTGTCTCTCCACTGTACACTCTCTCTCCCCACTGTGCACTGATCTCTGCCCCTCTGTGTGCTGTCTCTCCCCTGTACACTCAAGCTGCCCATTGTGTGCTGATCTCTGGCCTTTGTGTGCTGTTTCTCCCTCTTTGGGCTGTCTCTCCCCATGTATGCTGTCTGTCCATTTGTACCATCTCTTTGCCATATGCTCTCTCTCTTGTGGGTGCTCTCTCTCCCTTCTGTGGGTGCTCTCTCTCCCCTGTGGGTGCTCTCTCTTCCCACTATGGCTCCTCTCCTTCCCCTTGTGGGTGTTCTCTCTTCCGCCTATGTGCTATCTCTCCCCTTGTGCTGTCTCTCCACGTGAGCACTGTCTCCGCCCCTCAGTGCTTTATCTCTATAGCTTGTGTGCTCTCCTCAATGTTCTGTCTTTTTACCCCTGGGCACGTTCTCTTTCCCTGTGTGCTCTCTCTTCCCCTTTTGTGCTCTCTATCCTCAAGTGCTATCTCTTCACGTGCACTCTCTTTCTCCACTGTGCGCAGTCTCTGCCACCTGTGCTTTGTCTCAGCCCCTTTTGCGCTCTACCTGCTGTCTGCTGTCTCCCTCCCCATGAGTTTTCTCTTCCCCCTGTGTGCTCTCTTCCTAGTGTAGGCTTTCTCTACCTCCTATGTGCTTTCTCTGTCCCCAAAGAGCTGTCTCTCCCTCTGTGGGAAGTCTCTCACCACTGTGGGCAGTCTCTCCCCTTTGTGGGCTGTCTCTCCCCTCTGTGGGCTGTCCCTCCCCCCTATGGGCACTCTATTTCCCCCTGTGGGTGCACTCCTTCCCCCCTGTGGGTGCTATCTCTTCCTCCTTGGGTGCTCTCTCCCATTGTAGGTGTTTTATCTTCACCCTAAATGTTTTATTTCCCTATGCGCTCTGTCTCCCCACTGTGCACTGTCTCTGCCCCTCAGTGTTGTCTCTCTCCCTGTGTTCATTCTCCCCGTTGTTCTGTCTCTTTCCTCCTGTCTGCACTCTGTAATGCCTGTGTGCTCTCTCTCCCCTTGTGCTGTCTCTACCCCATACATGTTCTCTCCCATTTGTGTGCTGATCTCTGTCCCTCTAATTTCTGTCTCTCCCTGTGGGCAGTTGCTCCCCATGTATGCTGTCTGTCCCCTTGAGCCATCTCTCCTCCATTTGCTATCTACCCCCCCTGTGGACAGTCTCTTCCCCCTGTGGGCTCTTTCTCTTCCCTGTGTGCTCTTTCTCCCCTTGGGCTGTGTCTCCCCATGCACTCTCTCTGCCCTTCAGTGCTTTGTTTCTTCCCCTTCTGTGATCTCCCCAATGTTGCAGTCATATGAAAAAGTTTGGGCACCCCTCTTGATCTTACTCATTTTTTTTGTTTAAAATTGGGTTTTTGCAACAGCTATTTCAGTGTGATATATGTAATAACTGATGGACACAGTAATATTTCAGGATTGAAATGAGGTTTATTGTACTAACCGAAAATGTGAAATATGCATTATTTCAAAAACTGACAGGTGCAAAAGTATGGGCACCTCAACAGAAAAGTGACATTAATATTTAGTAGATCCACCTTTTGCAAAATAACAGCCTCTAGTCGCTTCCTGTAGCTGTTAATGAGTTCCTGGATCCTGGATGAAGGTATTTTTGACCATTCCTCTTTACAAAACAATTCCAGTTCAGTTAAGTTTGATGGTCGCCGAGCATGGACAGCCCGCTTCAAAACATCCCACAGATGTTCAATGATATTCAGGTCTGGGGACTGGGATGGCCATTCCAGAACATTATAATTGTTCCTCTGCATGAATGCCTGAGTAGATTTGGAGCAGTGTTTTGGATCATTGTCTTGCTGAAAGATCCATCCCCGCCGTAACTTCAACTTTGACACTGATTCTTGAACATTATTCTCAAGAATTTGCTGATACTGAGTGGAATCCATGCGACCCTCAACTTTAACAATATTCCCGGTGCCGTCATTGGCCACACAGCCCCAAAGCATGATGGACCCTCCCCCAAATTTGACAGTGTTATTCTTGGAATGCTGTGGTTTTGTGACGCCATGCATAACGCCTTGTTGTATGACCAAACAACTCAATCTTTGCTTCATCAGTCCACAGGACCTTCTTCCAAAATGAAACTGGCTTGTCCAAATGTGCTTTTGCATACCTCAGGTGACTCTGTTTGTGGCGTGCATGCAGAAACTGCTTCTTTCGCATCACTCTCCCATACAGCTTCTCCTTGTGCAGTGTGCGCTGTATTGTTGACTGATGCACAGTGACACCATCTGCAGAAAGATGATGCTGCAGGTCTTTGGAGGTGGTCTGTGGATTGTTCTTGACTGTTCTCACAATTCTTCTTCTCTGCCTTTCTGATATTTTTGTTGGCCTGCCACTTCTGGCCTTTACAAGAACTGTCCCTGTGGTCTTCCATTTCCTTACTATGTTCCTCACAGTGGAAACTGACAGGCTAAATCTCTGAGACAACTTTTTGTATCCTTCCCCTGAACAACTATGTTGAACAATCTTTTTTTTCAGATCATTTGAGAGCTGTTTTGAGGAGCCCATGATGCCACTCCTCATGGCCGCTTTACACGTCCCAATATCGTTGTCCAACAACAATAAAAAGTCACGTGGTTCGTGCGTTGGCACCGATATCGTTCGTGAGTTGTGTGGTGTAAATGACCAATTTGAGGCAAGAACGATGCCAAAACAATATCGGGGGGGAATTGTGCAGGCTCTCCAACTGGCCGATATTGGATGGACGATCTGGCAGGATCGTGCTGTGTGACAGCCCAACAATGATTTGGAGCTAAATGTCCCCTATTCACTCCCATGTTAAATGGTCGTTCCCTGGGTCGCTCGTACGAGGGGGCGTATACATCGTAGTGGCGTTGCCTGGCGATATCTCCCTGTGTGACAGCTCCTATGCGATCTTGGATTACTGCCAAAAATGTGCGCGCTCCCGGTCCGTTGTATCCAATATCGGGACGTGTAAAGGGGCCATCAGAGAAGATGCAACTAGGTGAACAATTTGCAAGTGGACACCTGAAATAACTTTTCTCATGATTGGATACAACGGGCTATGAAGTACAAAGCTCAATGAGGTTACCAAACCAATTAAGTGCTTCAGTAAGTCAGTAAAAAGTAGTTAGGAGTATTCAAATCATGAAAATCAGAAGGGTGCCCATACTTTAGCACCTGTCAAATTTTGAAATAATGCATATTTCACATTTTCGGTTAGTACAATAAATCTAATTTCAAAACTGAAATATTAATGTGTCCATCAGTTATTACATATATCACACTGAAATAGCTGTTGCAAAAAAACAATTTTAAATAAAAAAAATGAGTAAGATTAGGAGGGGTGCCCAAAGTTTTTCATATGACTGTATGTCTCTCTGCCCCTATGATCACTCTCTCTTCCCCCTATGTGCCCTTTCTTCCCTATGTGTGCTCTCTCTCCCCTTGTGCTATATCTCCCCTGAACTCTCTCCCCACTCCACATTGTCTCTGCCCCCTGTGCTCTGTCTCACCCCCTTTTTCACTCTACTTGCTCTACTTGCTGTGTTCTGACTCCCTCCCCTGTGTGCTCTCTCTTTCCCCTGTGTGCTTTCTCTTCCCCTTGTGGACTCTCTCTCCCCATTGTGTGCTATCTCTTCCACTTGTGTGTTCTCTCTTCATCGTCAGCTCTCTCTCTCCTTGTGCTATCTATCCTCATGAGAAAAAAATGAAAGCGAAAAGAAAAACATAAAATGGCCAGGGTGAAGCCATGCATTCCCATGCTATCACACTGCCTCGATCATGTGTTACAGAGGTTGTGTGTGTAGTTTGAATCGTGAGCTGTTCCAAGTCTTCTTTCTACTTCCCATCTTTCTGGTACAGGTTGATTTTAGCTTTGGATTCATATGAAGAGTGATTTTAGCTTTATCTATCAAAAGTATTCTTTTTCAGAACTAGGCTGGCTTCTTTGTTTTTTTCTACAAAGTCTAAGGCTGGGGTCACATTAGCGTCAGCCCTTAGGCTGATGGACCCGTTGCATTTGGCAACTTGAGCGCATAGCGTTAACATGCTGTAACACTGCGCTTAGGCTGCCTCTGCAATCCTTATGGGTACCTCTCTCACAGCGCAGCCGGCCACTTGACATACAAGGGCTGGATATGCGCTTTTCATGAGCATACAGGAAACACGGTCTGCAGCATTTTTCTGTGCGCTCATCAAAAGCACATATCCGTCCCTTGTATGTAAAGCAGCCAGCAGCGCTGTGAGAGAGGTACCCATAAGGATTGTATAGGCAACCTGAGCGCAGCGTTACAGCACGTTAATGCTATGAGCTCAGGCTGCATAATGCTAAGTTTTTAACAGGTCAGTCAGCCTAAGGGCTGATGCTAATGTGACCCTAGCTTTTCCTTGCTTTACTATTTTTTAATGCTAATTAATAATTTGGCCCTTTTGTTAAATCTGTGTGTTTGCGCTCATAAAGTCTCCTCTTTATTGTAGACTTAGGGTAGGGTCACATTTGTGTTATGATCGTAGCCTGACGGAAGCGCTAAAAACTTAGTTCAAGGCAGACACAGCACTGTCACGCTGGGTGTAGGGAGACACCCAGCGCTGGACGACAACAGGGGGGGGAAGGAGTCCCTGTTGCTAAGGGCAAAAAGGGGAGATGGTGACCCCTAGAACTAATAGCGCTGACACCTGGCTCCCCAAACATCCCTATACAATTTCCGCAACTGTCGCCGCCAGGAACCTATTCCCTGACTGTCCCTGGACTACCACTACACTGGGATTAGAGTGGGTGATCACTATCAGCCCAGCTAGCAACTAAAGGAACACACAAGGGAAACAAACAAAGAGGCAAGAGATACACTTAGATTGAGCAGATCCAAGCAGCAAACCAATAGACTCCATGAACCTCTGCTTAGAGCTATGATGCAACCAGGATCACCTGAACAGCTATCACCAGCAGTGCATCCTGGGAGTCAAGAGGATTAAATACCCAGCTCAAGGTAAGGGATCAGCTGGGTCCTAGTGACCTCCAGCTTTTACTAAAAGGAAAATGCCTCTTAAAGTGACATTTTATTAGGATTTGGACTATTTGGCCAAACGCTGGGACCTTCCACGAGTGCCATCTACAGTCTCATCCATGCCTCCTGACACACCCTTGACAAGCGCATAGTGTTATCGGCAGGTAACGCTATGCGCCGCCTGCCTGTGCCTTGCTATGATAACCTTATGCAGCATGCACCCGCCGGCATCACTGAGCAGACCCGGATATGCACTTTTTGACAGCGCAAAGGACACGTGGCCTGCAGCATTTTCCTGTATGCTGTCCAAAAGTGGATATCCAGGTCTGCTGAGTGGAGCCGGCGGGAGTGTGATACATAAGGTTAGTGTAGCAATGCGCAGGCAGGCAGCGCATAGGGTAACCTGCCATTAACGCTATGCGCTATGTCTGCCTGGCTCTAAGTTTTTAGAGCTTCCGTCAGGCTATGGTCATAACGCAAATGTGACCCTAGCCTTTGATCCTAAAACAACTAATTTCTGTAGAGTATTCTTCACTTAAGTGGATGTTGTGAACCAGTTTTCCTCTGTTGTCTTCCATGGACAACTTTTTGAGTTCCTTTTTTGCAGAAAGAACCAAATTGTTGATTTGGCCACTCTTAATATTTCTGCTATAGGTCTGATAGATTTCTTCTCTTTTCAGCATAAGGATTGTTAGTTTCTCTTCCATTAGGAGCTCCTTCACGTTGTGGTTTTAAATAAATAGTTGCTAAATGCAAATGCCACACCTGGAATTAATTCCAGACCTCTTATCTTCTTAAATTGATAATGGTTTAACAAAGGAATAGCTCTTTAAGAGCTTTTTATATAATTGTTAAACTATCTTTGGACTCTTGAAAAACGATTGCGAAAAAGCTGTGTGGAAAGAAAGCTGAAAATCCTTAGGGTACCGTCACGCGAGGTGATGTCACCGGAGATATCGGCGGCAACGGGCGGGAACGCGCACGTTTTTGGCGCCCCGCCAGCGTCGCCGTCGCATGTTTACATGCGGCGACATCTCCGGCGACGCACCAGTGATCTTACAGGCGCCATCGCCGTTGGGGTGTCCAAAAACTCCAGCGGCGATTCCGTAACATGGGAGCCTATGGCTCCCATCGCCTGTAAGATCGCCGTCCCCCTGTCACATGGGGCGATGTGTACACATCGCCCCAGAATGCTCGCCTGGTTTCAGAGCACTGCTGAGAAACCAGGCGACACTCTAAGGCGTCGCCATCGCCTATTTACATTAGGCAATGCATGGGCCATGTCGGCGGCAATAGACCACGCCCCTGCATCACCTATAAAATCGCCGCCGATATGGCCTCTTGTGACGTATGGATTACAAAACAAAAACACTGCAAAATAGTCAAATCTTGTAAAATAAGTTTACCATTACTTAATTTGAATCTCTTTCAGGTTTCAAAAAGTGTTTAAAATATAAATTAAAGATTAAAATTTAATTGTGCATCTTCTAATCCTTAATG
Source organism: Allobates femoralis (assembly GCA_033576535.1). Taxonomy (NCBI): domain Eukaryota; kingdom Metazoa; phylum Chordata; class Amphibia; order Anura; family Aromobatidae; genus Allobates; species Allobates femoralis. Next base: position 280,562,552 of record JARQOC010000005.1, on the reverse strand, counting down.
TAGGGAAACATTTAGGATGACATACTGTATCACTTCAAATTAAAAAATGAAGCATAACATATGTAAATGACTTAACAGGGCAGAAATGCAATGACATAATACATTAAAAGCTAGCATATGTTATAAAAAAAAAATCAATGCTAAATTACAAAGAGCAAGCATGAAGTGAATGAACAGAATGTGATTCATGATTCTTCTGGGACACATATAACATCACAGAGACATATATTAGGCAGACAGTAATACTATGCAGAATGTGTTCTTGTGAGGTGACTACTGTGGTGCTTGCACAAGTCAGAAGAATATGTATTATTTAATCATTCCTAGAAATATCCTTAGGTCAAAGGAACTCGAGAGATCTTGGATTTTAATATGTTGCGGCATACAGCTGTCTTACTGCTTTATGTGATGATTACTATGGTGAAATAGGTAATGTGCAAGTAAGAAAATGCTACATTAAAAAAAATCCTGTTACCTTTGGCTCTTTAAAGGTTACATACTTTTTAACTAAAGATAAATAGCTAAAATATACACAAATATATGCCCTGGGGCTGGGACTCCATGGTTTTATGGTGTTTCTAGTGATATTTTAACTGCTTTCAACCCTTTTACTGTATGGAAGCTTTAAATACTGCAATTTTACTGTGAATTGTGCTTTCATACTCTGTCACTGTGAAGGTTTAGCCGTTAGGACTTTGTGTGTTTTTTGCAAGAGAGAATTACAAAATCACAAGTCAAAATTTGCATTACCTGCAGCCTCCTTTACCATTAACTTTAGACCCCCAATATGGAATTTCCCTCTACGGTAATCTGTACAAGATATTATAGAGCTGTATTCTTGTCCAGTTTTTCTCATATAGAAAAACATAAAGCCCCTGTGTGATATTCTCTGACCTGTGATGCAAATATTGATGCTAGCTGTATGTATGATCCACGTTAACCTGCAGATCGCACTGGGTGCTCTCTTCCTTATCTAGATTCTAGTAGAGCTTATTCTGCGGTCCATACCCTTCATCAATTTAAGGTTACATTAGCATGTTCAGTTTTTGGTCAGTTTTTCAGATCACTTTTTGTAAGCCAAAACCAGGAGTGGTTTTAGCAAACAAATACTGATGTAAAATACTGGCCAAATATTCAACGTGTGAACATAGCCTAACAGAAAGACATCACCACTTCTGTATTTTTTATCCACTCATGCTTTTGGCTTACAAGAACTCATGCGAAAAACTGACTAAAAACTGAACATCATTGTGGAGACACCGGCGTCAGGGGAAGCTCTCGTTTGCTGGCCCAGCCGCCTTTGGAAAGACAGCATGGACCAGGGCTCATCCCAAACTGAACGCCCAAGCTCCTTGACCGTGGGTGAAATTTGAAAAACGTGCACGTTAGATCGCCTCATATCACCAGACGATATTGTGGCATGTGAAGGTACCATAAAGGTACCGTTACACGCCGCAATATCGCATGGCGATCTAATGTGCGTACTCACATTTTTCATGGTTGCCTCAGATCGCTGATGGCGGCATCACACGCCGCAATGTTGCCCAGAACCTAAGGCAATGTGTTGCTCCAGAAATCGCCTCGCCTACAGCGGAACCAATCTTGCCTCATTCCATCGCCGCTTCACACGCCGCAATCTCAAAGGCAATGTGGGCATACATGTTCAGCGCTGCGAGGAGATAGGCATGCCACAGTGGTTTACACCTCGCCCCATACACACTCATTGGACAACACAACAGCATTACGATGGTCTGCCTGCTCTGGAAGGCTGGCTAATACATGACGTCATTGTCTATCGGAGTTTGTACCAAATACACGCTCGTGTCATTAATTGTGGCTCCTGCAACACCCTTTCGAAGTGTCAAAGCGTCACACAGGAGTGGTCTTGTGCAGTACAGTGGATTACACTAAACAATGGCTATGTGTGCATCACCACCCTGTGGTGCTGATAAGGCCGGATCTTCACAGGCAGACATTCCCAAGCCACATGGGCCACTCCACATCTCAGTATCGCCAGAATACCGTATATACTCGTGTATAAGCCGACCCGTGTATAAGCCGACCCCCCTACTTTTGCCCCCAAAACCTGGGAAAACCTATTGACTCGTGTATAAGCCAAGGGTGGACCCCAGCACAGGTATACAGCCCCCAGCAGTGTGGTATATAGGCCCCCCAGTGGTAGTATACAGCAGCCTCCCCAGTGGTATGCAGGCCCCAGCAGTATATACAGCAGCCCCAGAGGTATACACAGCAGCCCCAGGGGTATACACAGCAGCCCCAGGGGTATACACAGTAGCTCCAGGGGTGTACACAGCAGCCCCAGGGGTGTACACAGCAGCCCCAGGGGTGTACACAGCAGCCCCAGCCCCAGGGGTATACACAGAAGCCCAAGGGGTATACACAGCAGCCCCAGGGGTATACACAGTAGCTCCAGGGGTGTACACAGCAGCCCCAGGGGTGTACACAGCAGCCCCAGGGGTGTACACAGCAGCCCCAGCCCCAGGGGTATACACAGAAGCCCAAGGGGTATACACAGCAGCCCCAGGGGTGTACACAGCAGCCCCAGGGGTGTACACAGCAGCCCCAGGGGTGTACACAGCAGCCCCAGGGGTGTACACAGCAGCCCCAGGGGTGTACACAGCAGCCCCAGGGGTGTACACAACAGCCCCAGGGGTGTACACAGCAGCCCCAGGGGTGTACACAGCAGCCCCAGGGGTGTACACAGCAGCCCCAGGGGTAGTACACAGCAGCCCCAGGGGTAGTACACAGCAGCCCCAGGGGTAGTACACAGCAGCCCCAGGGGTAGTACACAGCAGCCCCAGGGGTGTATACAGCAGCCCCAGGGGTGTACACAGCAGCCCCAGGGGTGTACACAGCAGCCCCAGGGGTATACACAGCAGCCCCAGGGGTAGTACACAGCATCCCCAGGGGTAGGACACAGCAGCCCCAGGGGTAGTACACAGCAGCCCCAGGGGTGTATACAGCAGCCCCAGGGGTTGTACACAGCAGCCCCAGGGGTATATACAGCAGCCCCAGGGGTATATACAGCAGCCCCAGGGGTGTACATAGCAGCCCCAGGGGTAGTACACAGCAGCCCCAGGCCCCCCTCACTGTTTGGCGCCCCCACCTCAGGATGGCCCCCCCTCGCACGCAGCGCTGCGCTCATACATTACCAGCCTGTCAGCTGTCATCCTCCGGTGGCGGATCGCGGCTCCCGGCTCCGGCTTCCATCTTCATCTGTGTCTTCCTGCTTTGTGACCGGGGCTCATCGCGATGACGTCATCGCGACGCCGGCCGGTCATGTGACCTGCAGGAAGACACAGATGAAGATGGAAGCCGGAGCCGGGAGCCGCAATCCGCCACCGGAGGATGACAGCTGACAGGCTGGTAATGTATGAGCGCAGCGCTGCGTGCGAGGGGGGACCATCCTGAGGTGGGGGCGCCAAACAGTGAGGGGGTCCCGTATATACTCGCGTATAAGCCGAGGGGAGACTTTTCAGCCCAATTTTTGGGCTGAAAAACTCTGCTTATACGCGAGTATATACGGTAATTCAATTCTGTGTGGTAAAGGCCAGTACTATGTGGCCACATTTCATATGTTCCACTAAACTAACCACAGAGGCCTCCTTGGTACATGATCCTGTATAGCGAAGGCTCTGGATCTGCTTTCAGGTCCTCTCCACACCCACTTTCTGGAGCAGGGCCCGTTGGATACTCCTCAGTATGGTCTGCTTGCGCAGCTATGGGTGGCGGTGACACCGGTGGCACCAGTAGTCATGGTGGTAACACAGGTCTATGAGGATCATCAGTTCTGCCAGACCCCATGTGGCAGCGCGCTGTGCGGCCGCCATGACTCTTCTCCTATGTGCAGGGGAGGGGCAGGCACCTGGCAGGCAAGGAGGGTCGAGCATAAATGTTATGACGTCACCATGCACACTGGCGCCGCCAAAAAAAGTTGAGGGCGCTAACAAGGTAGACGTCCGTGGAGTGAGAGCAGTATAATGTACCCAGCAGCGTCACCAAATGAACACACATAGGGCGATTGTACTGCGTGGCCCATGGCACCCATCTATGATGTGTAGGCCAACATCTGAGCTGTCATGTGTGGCACTATACTCCACACAGCACAACTTAATACTCGTGGACAACATAGCTTGCGCTATTCAATGGCGCGCGTAATTGCAGTGAGTTTGCGGACAGTTGTGTTGCTGAAGATGTGTGTGTGGACAGCTCTTCAAATATGGTGCTCTGTCAACTGACAGCCAATGGGAACACAGTAGCCAACACCAATCATTGCGGATGGGGCACGGACTACAGAACGCTTGAGGTACGCCTACGGGAAATCATACAAAGCGCTGTTTCCATCACTATTGCCCTGTCACATGCCACAACACGGAAATATCGCCTTAAGGATTGCAGCTGATTACTGAGCACTGTTCAGGAATCAGGCGACGGCCGAGGGGCGATTTATCGCCACAAAATTGCCCAATCAAATGCCTCAACCGTGAGGCAATTTCATGGCGATTGCTCCGGGGCGACATATTGCCTTTATGATCTCCAGGCGATATTGCGGCGTGTGACGGTATCTTTATGCTCTTATCGCCTGTGTGATACTCCACCTAATGCTAGTGTTAAAATCTCTGGGGTTACTAAATTTCTAAGGCTTCCATTAGTGTGGTAAACCTTCTTTTAATCACTTCTTATTTCATTATATATATGTCAATATGTATGTGTAATGTATTGTTGGCACTCTGTAAACAGAGTGCTTATACTTGAGTATATACAGTATATTAGATAGTTGTTTTGACTCTACTGCAACAAAAAGACTATTTAGAAAGTTGCCTTTGTTTGCATTTAGTAAAATGAACAAAACTCGTTGCGAAGATTTACATAGTTTTAAAATGGCAACTTTCTAAAAATTATTTAATTTTTGTCTCAGCTGAATTTTTAATTAAACAATTCAAAATATTTGTTTCCCAAGCAAAATGTGCAACTGGTAAAAGGGTTCATTGGCTCAAGACTGACCTATGTCACTTTGACTGTTGGCTATTTTAGCCCAGTCTCTTTGTTATAGTGAAGTCATGAACACTGACCTTGACTGAGGCAATTGAGGCCTGCAGATCTTTGGATCTTGTTGTAGGGTCTATTTTTACCTATTGAATGAGTTGTCACTGTACTATTGGGGTAAGTTTGATCAGCTGGTCACTTATTGAAATGATCACCACTGTTCCATATTTTCGTCATTTGTGGATATTGGCTCTCACTGTGGTTCGCAGGAGTCCTAAACCTTTACAAAATGGCTTTATAACCTTTTCCAGGTTGATAGATCTCAATACTTTGTTTATCATTTATTTCTGAATTTCATTTGGTCTAATTCACTTTGGCAGGCAGGTTTCATTTAAGTGTTTTCCTGAATGAGAACAGGTGTGGCATTAATAAGGCCTCGGTGTGGCTTAGGAATTTGAACTCAGCTTCCCAAAGCTTCAAGCTTGAAAAAAGTATTTTTTGACTGAAATGTCGCATCACATGGCCTAATAAAAGGTCTAGAAAAACATCTTGCCTGGAGCGCTGCCTGATTTCTTTTTTGATAAGTATTACCACACAGTGGAGCACTGTGTACAGGACTATTGCACTTACCTGCATTTTCTACTGTGCCAATTCTAACTTTATGTTCTCTCTCTCTCTGTATATATATATATATATATATATATATATTATTTTCCCTTTTACCATCACTACAAGACAATCAATTCAATCAAAAATATCCCCATTGCAACCAGTGGGATAACGTGAAGCTCATGGGCCCTGATGCAAAACCTCCAACAGGGCCCCCAATTATTGCAAATATTTATTAGCAGTGGTCATTTTCTATAGGTCAAAGTAACATTTAGGGCTCCATAGACTCCAGGACCTTGGTGCGATTGCAACCCCTGTAACTATTGTAGTTATGATCCTGAGCGCAACCCAAGGAAGATAAAGTGACAACAGGCAGTATTTGAAGACAAAAATCTTCACCTTCTGACAAAAACATGCACCAGGAAAGTTATCACTGCATTTTTATAGGTATTTGGTGTGAGAAGGTGCAGATTATTGTTCTGCGTATGTTGGATTTCAGGTCAGCTGCTAAAAAGGGACACCTGCCCCACAAGAAGGGCTTGTGCCATATGTTATTCTGTGAAAAGGATAATAAAAATTTATGTGCACTTGCTTATATTTTGGGGGAACCTGGCGAGGAGCAGAATGAGTGGTTTCAAACCACAACTTTATTAAACTCTATGATTAACTCCCCCATCGGCTTTTGCTGGAGTGGTTCTTTTGCTTCTGACATAGAGAAATATTAGAACTGGCATAATAGCCTCATCCAGCATCTACAGGATATATGCAACATCTCACTCCAGATGGGACATACACCAGTTCTTACAGTTCTCTATGTGTGGAGTCTAAGAACAGCTCAGCAAAAGCCAACGGGGACTTTATTCATCGATTATAATAAAGTTATGGATTGAAACCATTTATGCTGCCCCTCACTAGGTCCCTCCACAGTATAAGCATGTGCACATACATTTTTATCATCCTTTTCAAATAATAAGATAGAGCACAAGCCCTTCTTGTGAGGCGGGTATCACTTTCTCGCAAACCTGAAATCTGACACCACATTCTACCCTGCTGTCTGAGGGCTGGAAAAAAGCTGAAATACCGGCAGTAATAATTGACATGCTGCAGATGTTCCCACAGAAAAATCAGCAGCATATATGCAAGACAAAAATCTGCATCTGGGCAAAACATGTCAAAAAGCCCATACACTTTGATCGGGGTTGGCTGTTCTTGACACAAATCCGCAGCAATACCTGCTGAAAATACGCATCATGGACACATAGCCTTAAGTTTCAAAACAACCAATAATTTTTATTGTACATATATTTAACAAAAAATTAATGATTAACATTTACAGTAAGTGCCTCCAGTGTGGAAGAGTTAGGGTGCCTTCACACTGCGGCAGTGTCCGGTCCGGGGCTGTCATGATTGACAGTCTGGACCGGAGTTTTCCTCCATAGAATCCTGTCGGGCTGCACGGAGCTGGATCCCGGCGGGTGGTAATTAGCTGCTGTCCGGCTGCTGTGTCGCCGGATGAATCGTGCAGAAGTGGGGATTTTCTGCCGATTCCAAAAACGTTGCATGCACCGGTTTTGGAATCGGCAGAAAATCCCCACACAGCAGCCGGACAGCAGCTAATTACCACCCGCCGGGATCCAGCTCCGTGCAGCCCGACAGGATTCTATGGAGGAAAACTCCGGTCCAGGCTGTCAATCATGACAGCCCCGGACCGGACACTGCCGCAGTGTGAAGGCACCCTTAGCCAGGCAGTACCCTATTAATTTTCAATATATAGTTGAAACCAGAAGGTTATATATACTATAAAAAAGACACCTATGAATGTTTTTCTTACTATCTGATATGATATCCAAACAAATCTTTCCTGTTTTAAATCAAATAGAATTACCATAATTATTAATATTTGCTAATGCCAGAATAGTGAAAGAGAATTTTTTAAGGCTTTTGTATAACTTTCTGCAAAGTCAGATAAAAAATGTTTGTACCGTGTTAGCTAGAATAATATTAGAATGTCAGAGTCCTCAGTGGTTGATACCTTTTAAAGGCTTACTAAAAATATGGTAAATAATGGCAAGCTTCCAAGACTCTAAGGTCTTGTTAACCTGATGAAGAGACCTTATAGTCTCGAAAGCTTGCCATTATTTACCATCTTTCCAGTTAGTCATTAAAAGGTATCAAGCATGGAGAACTCTCAGGGTATGTGCACATCAGTCGTTTTGTGGGCTGGTTTTGACCGTTTTCCGTCGGCGGTTCCCGCTGAGTTTTATGTTAATTTATGGTAATCCTACCCACCGGTAGGATTAACATGCTAGTCAATGGAGTTTAGAAAACGCTGTGTACATTACAACGATTTTTGTCTTGACGATTTCAGTTTATTCACCGGTTTCCGACCGGTTGTCAAAGATAGAGCAAGCGACTTCTTTTCAGCATTTTTCCAGCGGGTCCAGCTGAACAAGTGCAGCAAAGACCAGTCTGGAAATCGCTAAGGAACACGCCGTGGAAATCGCCAAGAACACGCTGTCCGACCGCTAGTAACCCGATCGCAAATCGTTAGCAAAACGCTAACAAAACCAGGGACACTAGCGAGTGCAGAAAACTCAGTTCTGCTAATCTCCACCGGTTCCCGGTCGTTCTGCAAAGATGCAGAAACGACTGATGTGCACATACCCTCAGAATCTAATATTTGACTTGGGTCAAACTTTTTGAATAAACTTCCACAAGCATCTCACAATAGTTTGTAGGAATTTGGGCCCATTTGTCGTGACTAAACTGTTGTAACTGAGCCATGTTTGTAGGTCACCTTGCTCGCACCTGCCTTTTCAGCTTTGCAAATACATTTTCAATAGGACTGAGATCAGGGCTTTGTGATGGCCACTCTAAAACATTGACTTTGTTATTCTTAAGCCACTTTGTAACCAGTTTGTCAGTATGCTTTGGGTCATTGTCCATTTTGAAGACCCATTTCTGCCCAAGCTTTAACTTCCTGGCTGATGTCATAAAATGTTGCTTCAGTATTGACACATAATCTTCTTTTCTCATGATACCATCCATTTTGTGAAGTGCAACAGCTCCTCCTGCAGTAAAACAACCAAACAACATGATGCTGCCTCCCTTGTGTTTCACAGTTGTGGTCTTAGGCTTCTAAGCTTCCCCCTTTTTCCTACAAATGTAACAATGGCCAAACAGTTCAATTTTAGTTTCATCAGACCACAGGACATAGCTCCATACATGTAGGTCTTTCTTCCTGTGTTTATGTGCAAACATTAATCTGACTTTTTTATGTTTCTTTGTGAGTAATGGTTTCTTCCTGGCAGAGCGGTCTCTTTCAGCCCATGTTGATACAATACTTGTTTCCCTGTGGATAATGACACATTCTTACCAGCTTCCACCATCATCTTCACAAAGTCTTTTGTTTTTGTTCTTGGGTTGATTTGCATATGTCATACCAAAGCACCTTCATCTCTGGGGCACAGAATTCATCACCTTCCTTTGTGGTATGAAGGCTGGACATCCCCATCTTGTTTGTACTTGCATATAATAATTTGTATAGATGAGCGAGACACCTTCAGATATCTGGAAATTGCACCCAAGGATGAACCAGACATGTGCAAGTCCACAATTCTCTTCCTGATATCTAGGCTAACATCTTTAGACTTTCCATGATGCTACACAAAGAAGCAGTGTGTTTCAGATGTGCATTAAAATACATCCACGAGAGTGACTCAAATTAACTCAAATATTGTCAATAAGCCTATCAGAAGCTTCCAAACACATGACATCATCATATGGGCTGTCACAAATTGTTTAAATGCTGTTTAAATGCATAGTAATCTCAGTGTATCTAAACTTGTGCCTTTGCAGAAAGTATTAAAAACACCTTAAAACATTCTCTCTCTCATTTTAGTAATTGGCCAATGTAACCAATTATGGTAATCCTAATCGACCTAAAATGGGAAAGATTGATTTTATGTCAGATAGTGAGAAAAATATGCATATGTGTCTTTTTATATAGTGCATGTAAACTTCATGTTTCATACTATGCTATACTATTTTATGCATCATAAAATGTGTCAATTATACCAATTATATATAATTAGCATATGCTATATTGTACAATACTAAGATATTTATATATACCAATTTTACACCATAACTTTATGCTGTATTATCCAAAATTAAAATAAATTCAGATATACTGTATACTAGCTATATGCTGTATTAAACAATACCAAAAAGTATTCAAACATACCTATTATATATAGTAACTATATGCTATATTGCACAAAAAAGTTGTAGTGCCAAAATGTAGTGCCAAGATGTTAACCCTTTAAGCTCTGTTCAATTAACCCTTTAAGACATTAGATATTAACCAGTCATATTAGCTCGTATTTCTCTTCAACTAACCCTTCAACTAGTGCCAAGCTGTTAACCCTTTAAGCTCTGGTCAATTAACCCTTTAAGACTTTAGATATCAACCAGTCATATTAGCTTGTATTTCTCTTCAACTAACCCTTTAAGACATTAGATATTAAACAGTAACCTTATCATTCTTATCAGCCTGAATTACTATGTAAATATTCATGCATCTGGAGACTCTTAGCTCTTTTGAGAATGTACGTGTTTATGGTATCACCCAGAAGCACATTAGTGTGAATGATGTATGCTTATATTACCACATACGTTTATTAGCAATATTTATTGAGAACATGGTATCACCCAGTATCACATAACTCTCTTATCACTGCATTGTGGAAATGATGTATGCTTATATTGCCATATAGTTTTGTAGCAATATGTATTGAGAACATATGATTACAGTTTGGGAAAGATACCTGGAACCAGGGGCCTTTCGCATGTTTTTATTCAGTGATTTATATGTCCAATGTTAATTACCTCCAAGGGGCTGACCACTCAGTACAAGGAAAAACTGCACTGGACAAATGGAGATTGTTAGAGCTTGCAAAACATTTGGCTACGTAAGCATCGTTTTTTCCAAACAAAATATACCGTATATACTCGTGTATAAGCCGACCCGTGTATACGCCGACCCCCCCTACTTTTGCCCCCAAAATCTGGGAAAACCTATTGACTCATGTATAAGCCGAGGGTGGACCCCAGCACAGGTATACAGCCCCCAGCAGTGTGGTATACAGCAGCCCTAGAGGTATATACAGCAGCCCCAGTGGTAGTATACAGCAGCAGCCCCAGTGGTTAGTATACAGCAGCCCCAGAGGTGTATACAGCAGCCCCAGTGGTAGTATACAGCAGACCCAGTGGTAGTATACAGCAGCCCCAGAGGTAGTATACAGCAGCCCCAGAGGTATATACAGCCCCAGAGGTATATACAGCAGCCCTAGTGGTGCATACAGCAGCCCCAGTGGTAGTATACAGCAGCCCCAGAGGTATATACAGCAGCCCTTAGGTAGTATACAGTAGCCCCAGTGGTGTATACAGCAGCAGCCCCAGTGGTGTATACACCAGCAGCCCCAGGGGTGTATACAGCAGCAGGCCCAGGGGTGTATACAGAAGCAGCCCCCGGGTGTATACAGCAGCAGCCCCAGGGCTGTATACAGCAGCAGCCCCAGGGGTGTATACAGCAGCAGCCCCAGGGCTGTATACAGCAGCAGCCCCGGAGGTATATATAGCAGCAGCCCCAGGGCTGTATACAGCAGCAGCCCCGGAGGTATACAGGCCCCCCCATCAAGGTCCAGGGCCCCCCCCCTTGCACGGAAAACCTGTAAAGTAAAATCATACTTCTCAGTGTCCTGTCGCGCTGTCCCGCTGCTGCCATCACGATCCCGGGCTTCATTCCGCGTCTTCCGGCTTCCGGCTTCCTGTGGTCGCAGGCAATGACGTCATTGCCCGCGACCACAGGAAGGCGGAAGACGCGGAATGAAGCCCGGGATCGTGATGGCAGCGGCGGGACAGCGCGACAGGACACTGATAAGTATGATTTTACTTTACATGTTTGCCGCGCAAGGGGGGGGGGGCCCTGGACCTTGATGGGGGGGCCTGTATACCTCCGGGGGGGCCGTCTGGTTCGGTATACTCGTGTATAAGCCGAAAGGGGACTTTTCAGCCCAAATTTTGGGCTGAAAAACTCGGCTTATACGCGAGTATATACGGTAAGTTGTGAAAGACCTCAGCTAAGGCAGAAGCCTGTTGACCTGTTGACTAAGAGGACGCCCATGCCACAGTGTGGATATCCCAGGAATTTTCTCTATTTTTGCTGTTTTACTTCTCATAGCTGATATCCTGGACAGATAACATGCATGGTTCCTGGTGAAGATTTTGATGTATAGTGTCGAGCCCCAGGGCGTAGGGTACTCGGGTATCAGGCGGCAGGGGGTTAACTTTGTCACGGGGAATGGCGGCCGCGCCTAATCCCGTGTCCTGGGGGACTATTCTTTAAAAGGGGATAATATTTACAGTTTGTAGTTGTCGTGATGCCACCTGCAGTACCTGGTGAGATGTCTCCAGCGCCGCTACAGTCCTCCGGAGGTGGGTGGTATTGCAGCAATGATGGTGTATTCCTCTGCAGGCAGGACTGGGACCTCCGGGGCAGCGTAGTGAGAGTGAGCAGGTTGTAGTGGAGCTGAGATTGTTGTAGTGGAGCTGAGATTATACAGAGAGAGTTGGAATAGTCTATAGAGGGGCACGGTGAGTGGGGAGGAAGGATACACGCACACAGAAGGCTCTTTTACCTTTTACTGATGTTAAGCAGGTAAATGATCCACGGCACTGACGGGTGACCGGGCTGCACAGTGGGTTCCCACAGCAAGTGGGTATAAGGCCTCCTTTCCTTGTGTAGTTGCTGAAGCACAGCCTGCTGTAGCCTGACTTGCCTCCACTCTCTCTCTCCTCCTGTGTGGTCTCCGGGATGACCCTCTCTGGACACTGCAGCGGTCTGCTGTTCCTGGCTCCCTCTCTTGACGCTCCTGGGAGACCGCGTTGCTGAAGCCTCCACGGTGCGACGGGGTTTTCTGTGGGCCTATAGTTCCCCACAGGTGCGGATCCCCAATATCCGGCTTTTTCCTGGAACGAACTCCAGCCTGAGCCAGTTGTTCCTTGCTTATATTCCTGCTCTGAGCTCCCTGCCTTCAGTCCCACTTAGGCTGTGGGACCCTGAAGGGCCTCTCCTGGTCACTGGCTCGGGCCTGAACGCAGCACCGACCACCAAGACTTTCTTGCAGCTGTTCTGCACACACTCTGACTAGCTCCTTCCCAGCAGCAGTATATATAGGGGATCTTGCCTAAGAGCAGCAACTTGGGCTCCCCCTTCTGTGCCGGGGTGGAAGATGTTGTTTGTAGTAGGTACCTGCTGTGGAAACCCAGCTGTGCAGTAGGGAGATCTGTGGTTACCTGCATGAGCAGGGCGTCACATATAGTGTGCACTGTAAGTACTTAACCTTTATGATTTATGTTATGAAAAAGTGTATGTAATTTCACACTATTTCCTATTTTCTGTAATCATTTAATAATTTCTGTAGTCGTTTGTTATAATAAAAATGAATCGCCTTCTTTAAAACCGTATCTGAGCCCTTTAATTGCTTGGCAAAACAAAAGTGCATTCACATATACCACGTGTACAGTAACTTTAATTTGTGTTAGGCATATTCATTAATATGCATTCGGACATGCCAATCATATATTGCAGCTATATGTTGCATTAGGCCATACTAAAGTGTGTTCAGATATACCATTAGGGACAGGCATGGAGGTCAGGGGGAGACCTTTGACCCAGTGCTTCTCAATAGTTACTATCACACTAAAGCAGGCAAAGGTGGCCTAACATATATTATGGAATTGATAACAATGACATATGAGCTACTTAAATTAGGGGAGAGAACATGGGGGAATGCGACATACACTAGCATGATTATAGAAAATGCTACACTCTAAATACAACTAAACTGGATTATAAGGGGGAAAGAAAAAAAGAGGGGAAAGGGTATATAGACTAGCCTGATTGTAAAGATGCCACAAAATAGATATACCAATACCATAGTCATATGCATTATTAAATTAATATCACAGATTTATATACTACATTAGTAAAAAAATATATACTCACATATCTTTTTATTGTGCTATAAATTAAATACCCCTAATGCCATAACTAATATTTAAATATAGGGAACTAAATATAATGTGTACAGTCATGGCCAAAGGTTTTGAGAATGACACCAAAATTATATTTTCACATGATATGCTGCCCTCTGGTTTTTATTTGTGTTTGTCTGATGTTTATATCACATACAGAAATATAATTGCAGTCATATTATGAGTAACAAAAGGTTATATTGACAGTTAGAATGAGTTAATGCAGCAAGTCAATATTTGCAGTGTTGACCCTTCTTCTTCAGGACCTCTGCGATTCTCCCTGGCATGCTCTCAATCAACTTCTGGACCAAATCCTGACTGATAGCAGTCCATTCTTGCATAATCAATGCTTGCATTTTGCCAGAATTTGTTGGTTTTTGTTTGTCCACCCGTCTCTTGATTGTTGATTCTCAATGGGATTAAGATCTGGGGAGTTTCCAGGCCATGCACCCAAAATCTCTATATATTGTTCCCTGAGCCATTTAGTTATCACCTTTGCTTTATGGCAAGGTGCTCCATCATGCTGGAAAAAGGCATTGTTGGGCACCAAACTGCTCTTGGACGGTTGGGAGAAGTTGCTCTTGGACGACATTCTGGTACCATTCTTTATTCATGGCTGCGTTTTTAGGCAAGACTGTGAGTGAGCCAATTCCCTTGGCTGAGAAGCAACCCCACACATGAATGGTTTCAGGATGCTTTACAGTTAGCATGAGACAAGACTGGTGGTAGCGCTCACCTCTTCTTCTCCGAATAAGCTGTTTTTCAGATGTCCCAAACAATCGAAAAGGGGATTCATCAGAGAAAATGACTTTACCCCAGTCCTCAGCAGTCCACTCCCTGTACCTTTTGCAGAATATCAGTCGGTCCCTGATGTTTTTTCTGGAGAGAAGTGGTTTCTTTGCTGGCCTCCTTGAAACCAGGCCTTGCTCAAAGAGTCTCCGCCTCACAGTGCGTGCAGAAGCACTCACACCAGCCTGCTGCCATTCCTGAGCAAGCTTGGCACTGCTGGTAGTCCGATCCCGCAGCTGAAACACTTTTAAGATACGGTCCTGGCGCTTGCTGGTCTTTCTTGGGCGCCCTGGAGCCTTTTAGACAACAATGGAAGCTCTCTCCTTGAAGTTCTTGCTGATGCGGTAGATTGTTGACTGAGGTGCAATCTTTGTAGCTGCGATACTCTTCCCTGTTAGGCCATTTTTGTGCAGTGCAATGATGGCTGCATGTGTTTCTTTAGAGATAACCATGGTTAACTGAAGAGAAACAATGATACCAAGCACCAGCCTCCTTTTAAAGTGTCCAGTGGTGTCATTCTTACTTAATCATGACTGATTGTTCGCCAGCCCTGTCCTCATCAACACCCACACCTGTGTTAATGGAACAATCACTAAAACGATGTTAGCTGCTCCTTTTAAGGCAGGACTGCCATGATGTTGAAATGTGTTTTGGGGGTCAAAGTTCATTTTCTAGGCAAATATTGACTTAGCAAGTAATTGCTGTTAAGCTGATCACTCTTTATGACATTCTGGAGTATATGCAAATTGCCATTAGAAAAACTGAAGCAGTAGACTTTGTTAAAATTAATATTTGTATCATTCTCAAAACTTTTGGCCATGACTGTAGAAAATAATCACTATCTTTGTAGTATATATAATTCTACATTTTGCATAATCAAATAAAGAAAAGAAAATAATAAAAAAATTAGAAAATAAAATCTAAATAAATTAATAAATACAAATAAATAATAAAAAGTAAGACTTTTGCTAATTTACACTACCGTTCAAAAGTTTGGGGTCACTTAAAAATGTCCTTATTTCTGAAAAAAAGCACATTTTTTTTCACTGAAGCTCTCTACACTGTTAATGTGGTAAATGACTATTCTAGCTGCAAACATCTGGTTTTGAATGCAATATCTACAGTACATAGGTGCATAGAGGCCAATTTCCAACAACCACCACTCCAGTGTTTTAATGGCACATTGTGTTTGCAAACTGTGTAAGGCCTCATTCACACAGTGTGTATTTTTTCGCGCATATTTGCGTAAGCTTTTGTCCCCGAAGCGCACCTGCGTCTGCATTTCACAGCAAAGTGAATGGACTTTCACTTTGCTGTTCACATGCAGCGCTATTTTCAGCTGCGCTTTTATGGGAGAACGCGCGCGCGTAAAAAGAATGAACATGTTCATTCTTTCCGCCTTTTTGTGCGCTTTCTCCCATAGGCCGCATGATAACCGCTGGAATTACGCATAGCCATTCAGACAATGCGTAATTCCAGCAGGAATATGCCGGCGCTGATGTCACACAGGGGAGGAAGAATCCTGTTCCTCTTCCCCTCTGTGACATCTGTCACAGCCCCCATTTGATTTGGCAGTGCATTATACACTGAGATATCAAATGTAATATAATGCCAAATGTATTAAAAATAATAAAGATTGTTATACTTACCCTCTGCCGTGTATTCGGTAACCGGGAGATGGGAGCAGGTATTAAACCTGCAAAGACCTTGCATGATGTCATAATGACATCGGCACTGTGATTGGCCCACTCCCGGTCATGTGATATGTGACGCGCATATCACATGACCGTGAGCAGCCAATCACAGAGTATAACAATCTTTATTATTTTTTATACATTTGGCATTATTTTACATTTGATTTCGCAGTGAATAATGCACTGCAAAATCAAATGGGGCTGTGACAGATGTGACAGGATTCTTCCTCCCCTCTGTGACATCACTGAAAAAGTAGCCCCGTAAAAACATGCGGTGTGTGAATGCACCCGCATATTTTTACAGGGCTTTTTTGCACTTTTTTGCACGGGTCAAAATGCTAGAAAAAGCACCTGCGCAAAAAAGCACAAAAAAGCGCTGTGTTTGAACACAGCCTTAGAAGGCTAATGGATGTTTACAAAATCCTAGAAAACCCTTGCACAAGTATGTTAGCACAGCAGAAAATGGTTTGGCTGATTAGAAAAGCTATAAAATTGACCTTCCTTTGAGCTACAGTAGTATAGAATCTGGAGCATTACATTTGTTTGTTCTATGAACTCTCAAAATGGCCAGAAAAAGAGAACTTTCATGAGAAACTCGATAGTCTATTCTTGTTCTTAGAAATAAAGGCTATTCCATGCAAGAGATTGCCAAGAAACTGAAGATTTCCTACAACGGTGTGTACTACTCCCTTCAGAGGAGAGCACAAACAGGCTCTAACCAGAATAGAAAGAGAAGTGGGAGGCCCCGCTGCACAACTGAGCAACAAGGTAAGTACATTAGAGTCTCTAGTTTGAGAAATCGACGCCTCACAGCTCCTCATCTGCAGCTTCGTTAAATAGCACCCGCCAAAGGTCTGCAATGCTGTAATTGCTGCAAAGGGAGCATTCTTTGACAAAAACAAAGTTTGAAGGGGAAAATTATTATTTCAAATAAAAATCATTATTTCTAACCTTGTCAATATCTGAATTATATTTTCTATTCATTTTTAAACTCATTTGATAAATAAAAGTATGAGTTTTCATGGAAAACACAAAATTGTCTGGGTGACCCCATATTTTTGAACGATAGTGTAGAGATATCACACAAGTATAAAATATACTAGGTGAATGAATGAGTGATAAATTAGCATAAAAAAGCATTAGTATTAAAAAAAATTTAAACATATATGAAGTCTATAATATTAGTGAAAAGGTGTGCAAAATGTTACACTTATAATAACACTAGCTGTAGAGCCCTGCGTTGCCCGAGGGTAATGCCCATATATGGTCGTAATGCCCATATATAGCAACATTGCCCATATATGGTAATGTATGAATATGTGTGTATGTATGTATCACAGCTCTGCCCCCTCCTGGTAGCCCTTCCTTTACACATACCATGCCCACTCTGCATAGCCCTGCCCACTCCACATAGGCCCACCCACTTCATATATCTCCTCCCCTAAATAAAACACTGCCCCTTCATAGCTCCAACCCTCCATACAGTCCAGTGGCAGGGCTATGTAGAGGGGTGTGGAGCTATATGGAGTGGGCATGGCTCCTACCCCTTTATAGCTCTGCCCTTACACATAGCCATGCCCCACTCCACATAGCCCTGCCCACTCCACTTAGTCCCTGGACAGGGCTATATGGAGAGGGCAGAGCTATATGAAAGGAGCGTAGTTATATATTTTTCCCTGATAATATGTAGTTTAATATGATAATATGTATTACAATCAAACCCATAATTAAAACTAATCATTAAAAATAATAAATATAAGATTTGTTAATATTATTACATATTAGTGAATAATATAGCAAAGTGAGCTAATACTATCAATAATCTCAATACTGACAACATAAAAAAAAAAAAAAACTCCGATAGTAAAACTCTACAACTAAAACTAATATATTTATAACAATCATGACTGGTCGACATATTCCACTCATCCTCACACAGTATATCCATTCGCCCATCTTTGTATTAACACCTCACATTATTGCAACCACTTATCAAAAATGATATTTGTTCCATCATAGAGGACTTTTATCAGTGCATCACAAGTTCACTCGTCTAACACAGCTATCATCCAGAAAGAGTTCATCATCAAACAAGCAGCATCAGGTAAGTAATGTGATAAACTGTATTAAGAGCAAAATAAAAACAATTAAAGTCATCTCAATTTATGTTATAATAAATAGACCCCTACCCATTAAAATACTTCAGTCTCTTAAAAAAAATCACTAAATCCAAGCCTTTATTTAATCCCTATGGGATGATATTGTTTAATCTGAAGATCCATTTACTCTCTTTCATGCCAATGTTCCTCCCAGACCTAGGGTTGCCATGTGGACATTTTTGATTACATTTTTTTTTATTAAATTGACTTTCAATATTTAAGTCTGAAAAAAGGAAGCAATTTACTAAGAGGGGTATGCAAAACATTTGTTAAGTTATCTTTTGTGTACATTTCCCTATTAAATCTTAAAGATATAAGTCAACTAGGGATGAGCAGACCCATGGAAGATGGGGTTCTAGGGTTTAGGTTAAGCCAAACTTTATATAAAGTTCTGCTGTGGACCGAAACTTGACTCGACCTCATTGGAAGTTTGGATCTCCACGCACATACTGCAAGCCGTAAACAAAGCACTTCCGGGGTTTTGTCTTTTTCTTTTTTTGGTACATACTACATCCGATGATGCTGATTTTACCTCCATTGCAAGCCATTTAAAGTTAAACACTGCAGGCAGCTTGCAGTAGGCTGAGCACTAGGGATGAGCGAGTATAGTCGCTGCTATTTGTTATTTGCAGAATAGTAGCGGTATTCAGGATACTCACTACTCTCTGAGTACTTATGAGTCCTCAGGAGTAGCAAGTATTCCTAATACTTTCGCAGTGTATCTATAGATATACTGCGAAAGTAGCCTAAAAGTGAGTAAAAGTTGTTAAAAAACAATAAACTTACATACTCACCTGTCCGACGCCTGCATCGGGACCGGAAAACGTCACCTCCGCTCGCTGGACAGGGACCTTTCACTACCAGCCAATCAGATGGCGCCACGTCATACCACGTGATCGCTAGCGGCCACCTGATCGGCCAATTTGCAAGGTCCTAGATGTACTATCAGGATTGGCCAGATTGGCTGGTAGTGAAAGGTCCTTGTCCAGTGAGCAGAGGTGAGGTTTTCCGGTCCCGATGCAGGCGTTGGACAGGTGAGTATGTAAGTTTATTGTTTTTTAACATCTTTTATTCACTTTTAGGCTACTTTCGCAGTGTATCTATAGATACACTGTGAAAGTATTCGTACTCATTATACTCGCAACGAGTAGCGAGTACCGCTACCTACTCGTTACGAGTATAGCGAGCACGAATAATAAGGTACTCGCTCATTCCTACTGAGCACCAAGTGTACCCAAGCCCAGCAATGCTCACTCCAAGGATTTGTGTATGTAACTCCAAACCTGAACACTAAAGTTTTTAAAATCGTGTTCACTCATCCTTAAAATCAGCCCTTCACCCTGAGACTGAGAATTTAATAATAATTTCTCATGTATGGTCATCCTCCACTCACAATTACATTCCTTTTCCTCTGTTTCAAAGATGGTAACTGCCAAGGTGTTAGGATTTCAGTGGTAAAGCTAAATCATGCCTACCCTGCTTTTCCTATAATTTGAACTAGGAAAGCAGAAGTGTCATGATATATACTTAGCACACAACTACTGATACCTCTGACAAGACCATATAAAAAAATAAATGTAACTCTAATTTGATCAGAGGCCACCATTTAAGTAGACTATATATGACAATTCTATGATCTCTTTTCAGTGCCAAGATGGAGGGCTATTTTAGGTTGAATGGATCATGCTGATGCTAACTGCATCTGCAAAAATGAAAAGAAAAATAGTTTTTTACCCTGTCCACAAAGTCACAGTTAAGAAACTCGGATACTTAACACTAAGT
The DNA here is from genome assembly GCA_033576535.1 of Allobates femoralis. Lineage (NCBI taxonomy): Eukaryota > Metazoa > Chordata > Amphibia > Anura > Aromobatidae > Allobates > Allobates femoralis. The sequence continues at coordinate 280,542,412 of JARQOC010000005.1, read as the reverse complement.
TTTAAGAATCGGAAATCTAAAATAATAAATGCACCTTTAAATCATTCTGAAATCAAATAACTTTTATTCGTAGGGGATAATAGAAATAGTATTACAAATGATTGCTAAAGCCAGCTGCTAAACAAGAAAATAGAAATCTCTGAGCTAATGCCACTTGTCTTCTCCCACATATTACATGAAACAATAATGAGAAATATGTCGAGCAACTAGAACATCTTGAGAAATGAATACCTCTTAATCTGTATTTTTCAAGGAAACCTAGACTTTTCTAAAAAAGAAAAGAAAAAAAAAGCAAATCAAAAAGGTACCTGACTCATTAGTCAAAAGGATTATCTTGGCAAGGCAGGCACATAAAACAAAACATATTTACGACACCAAGATGTGAATGTTTATGATTCTTATCATCTCAGAAAATGAGAATGGGAATTATTCTGTTCTAATCATGCTATTGCTGTGCCAGTCGACAAGCTGTTCAGGTCTGCGTTGCAATGTCATAACTTCTCAATGCGTTACTTAAAGAACTTATTAATTTAGACAGGAGTCTATTTGTCATCCTGCACCCCAAACTGCACAGTATTAAGGTGGATGAAGCCCACCATTACTGTTATTTGCAAGAAAAAAATAATATTTTTAGTACAATATTACATGTATTTCTTTAAAAAAATCATTTTAAACCATTCAAACTTTGTAATCTTAAATCTAGAATATAACACAACTGCAAGTTTTGACATTACTTGAAGGAAACCTGTCTAGCCCCCTATGCTACCACTACTTGTCCCTGTGAGCCACCCCAGAGTCCGGTTGCCACAATGTACTTACATCCCTTGGGGAGATAGGTCATGCTTGGAAGCAAGGTAGGATATCCACACCAGGTAACCCACAACACACAATACCTTCCTGACTCCAGACTAGAAGGGGGAGCTCCAACCCGGATTCAGGGGAGTCTCCCCTATAAATTCTGGCTGGAGGCGGGGGTTAGTTAGTTCAGTTCATAGAAGAAATGTAGAAGACATCCTGTGGACTGAAGCAGTGTCAGGCTCATCTGAGGATACTCACTAGCCAGAGTGAGGGACCCATGAGCAAGGGTCTGAGGAGAGGAGATGAGTAGTCCTGGGGAGAGGAGCCTGTCACCAGTTCACCCAAGAACTGAGCGCCAGCACCAGACACTGGGGTCCGAGGTTGCAAGATTGCTCTAGGCCCAGCAGCCAAAACTGGAGGACAGGAGATTCCAAGTCTCCTGGCCAACACAGCACTTTGGACACGGCAGCATAGAAGAACCAAGGGACAGCGGTCAGAGGAGAAGCACCCAGGGAGGGCTCGAGCTGCCTGCCATACTAGTACAGTACTGTCTAGATGGATCAGAGGGTCGCAGCTTAGCTACAGGTAGCCAAGACCAACAGGCAGAGGCACAGCATGGAAGCCTCAGAACCAGCTGGGCGAGGAGAACCCTGACTTGCTTCCAAGCTACCCAGATTCCTGTCACCAACTGTGGACTGTACACTGAAGTTTGCAACTACAGTAAGGGTAAAGGAAACAATCCTGCATGTCTGTCAGTTATTCAGGACCCAGGCCTACCATCGCCATAGACTGTTACGGTTCCCCCGGAGAACCACTCCACATGTGGGGAGCGATAACACCTCAGCTGTCCATTCATCATCCCTGGAGGTCCCACATCACAGCGTCGGCACAATAGCCAGATACCATAGGTGACATCACAACACCTATCCCTTAAATCCTATCCCCCAGAGCTCCCTTTTTGAAAGCTGGTCCCCAGGGTCACAGAAGCCGAGTCTCGACCCCTGTTCTGAGTACCCCACGGCCCTGGGGCAAGACACTTGCACCTTGTGAGCTCATCCCTAACCATCCCTCTCTGACCTAAAGTGCCCTATAAATCTTCAGAAAAATGCTTTAGAAACATATATGCAGTCTCCATACGGAGATTGGAAAGACAGCTACGGGTCTGCATTGTCCCCCTCTCATTGGCTCTTAGCATGCCCTGTTTGGTGTCATCATTCCAACTGCTCATCCTCCTCCTTTTAAAATTCCCACCTCCTGTCGCAGTCTGATGCGCCAGCCTGAACGTCATATCCGGCCCGGTGCATTGTGGGGGCTGATCATGTGTACGGCCCGACTCCGGCACATGTACAGTGCATATATTGAAGCTGAGACTTACACATCATATCTGGCCCGGTGCATTCTGGGAACTTATGATGTGTATGGCTCGGCTTAAATATGCACAATGCGCATGCGCTGAAGCCAGGCCGTATACGTGATCAGCATCTATCATGCACCGGGCCAGATATGATGTGTACAACTCGGCTTCAATATGCACACTGCGCATGTGCTGGGCCGTACATGTGATCAGCACTCACAATGCACCGGACTGGATATGTCGTTCCGGCCGGCGCATCAGACTATGACATGAGGTGGGAATTTCAAAAGGAAGAGGATGAGCAGAAGGAAAGATGACACCCAAAAGGGCGTGCTGAAAGCCAGCGAGGAAGGGAGCCCCGGAGACCGCCTCTCCAAATGGAGACTGCATGTAAGTTTATAAAGCATTTTTCTGAAGCTTTATATGGCACTTTTAGGTCAGACAGGAATGGTTAGGGATGAGCTCACAAGGTGCAGGGTAAGGTAGTGGTAACATAGGGGGTAGAATGAGCTGACAGGTTTCCTTTATAGAGCCCCATTTTTTAAAATCTAGGTGTTACTTCTTAAGGTACTAACCTTGGAATGTGTTTTCAGATTCTATTGACTCTGAAACCTTTTTTGCATAACAAATTCTTGATTATTTTTTAAAATAAAATATTTCTTTAGTCCCAAATTTTTCATTTTCACACCAGATAAAATGGGCCCTATACTTTGTAAAGCTACAGAAATACAAAATATGTGGTCCAAACTTATTGTTTAAAAACATGGCAGTCTGTGAAAGGAAGGAAATGCTACTTGACCTTTGGTGAAAAATGTGGCTATAATTATTTGAGGACACCACTCACAGGGCCCATAAGGTGCTACATGAAAAGAAAACTCTCAGACGTTACCCCATTTAGAATCTATTCCCATCAAGGAAAACACCTATACAGTGAGCCTTTTAACCCCTCAACTGTTTCAATGATTTCTTTACAATTGGGCTTTGTAGAAATTAAAAACTACAATTTTTACAATAAGAAGTTAGTTAAATATGTTTCATTTTTATATTATAGCTATTTAGAAAACAGAGTTTCTCAAAACATACAATACCACTTTTCCATAATATGACTATACCCTAAATGTATATAATATATACTGTATATAGGGTATTCATAAAGTAACTATGCAGTGGTTTACACTGGCCAGTAGGTGATGTGTCCACTTCCTGTCCACTCCTGTAGTGCCCCACTTACCAAGTTTGATACTGATGCACCACGCACTGTTTCTGTAGTTTTCACAACTATTGTGCAATCTAACTGGATCAGTAGTACTTATAACAACACCACACACTGCTCTGCATAATTACCTCATGAACACCCTGCATATATATATATATATATATATATATATATATATATACTAGCTGTGAGCCCGATGCAAATGCATCGGGATTCTAGAACGTGCATTAATTTGATTATAGTAGTTATAGCTGTTAGCCTGATGCAAATGCATCGGGTATCTAAAATATGTTTATTGTTTTTTTAAAGATTTTTAAATAATAATCGCATCATCAATAGCAATAATATAAGCCATAGCATTATTATTAGCAGTAATAGCAGTATTAATAGCATTATTAGCAGTATTATGAGCATTAATAACAGTATTAATAGCATTAATAGCATTATTATTAGCATTAATAGCATTATTAATAGCATTATTAGCATTAATAATAGCATTAATAACATTATTAATAGCATTGATAGCATTATTATTAGCATTAATAGCATTAATAATAGCATTATTAGCATTAATAATAGCATTAATAACATTATTAATAGCATTAATAGCATTATTATTAGCATTAATAGCATTAATAATAACATTATTAGCATTAATAATAGCATTAATAACATTATTAATAGCATTAATAGCATTATTAATAGAATTAATAGCATTATTATTAGCATTAATAGCATTAATAGCATAATTAATAGCATTAATAGCATTATTAGCATTATTATTAGCATTAATAGAATTATTATTAGCATTAATAGCATTAATAGGATAAATATTAGCATTAATAGCATTAATAGCATAATTAATAGCATTAATAGCATTATTAATAGCATTAATAGCATTATTATTAGCATTAATAGCATTAATAATAGCATTATTAGTATTAATAATAGCATTAATAACATTATTAATAGCATTAATAGCATTATTAATAGCATTAATAGCATTATTATTAGCATTAATAGGATTAATAGTAGCATTATTAGCATTAATAATAGCATTAATAACATTATTAATAGCATTAATAGCATTATTATTAGCATTAATAGCATTAATAGCATTATTATTAGCATTAATAGCATTAATAATACCATTAATAGGATAAATATTAGCATTAATAGCATTAATAGCATAAATAAGAGCATTAATAGCATTATTAATAGCATTAATAGCATTATTATTAGCATAAATAGCATTATTAGCATTAATAATAGCATTAATAACATTATTAATAGCATTAATAGCATTATTATTAAAATTAATAGAATTAATAATAGCATTATTAGCATTAATAATAGCATTAATAACATTATTAATAGCATTAATATCATTATTATTAGCATTAATAGCATTAATAGTATTATTAATAGCATGAATAGCATTATTAATAGCATTAATAGGATTATTATTAGCATTAATAGCATTAATAATAGCATTATTAGCATTATTAATAGCATTAATAACATTATTAATAGCATTAATAGCATTATTATTAGCATTAATAGCATTAATAATAGCATTATTAGCATTATTAATAGCATTAATAACATTTATTAATAGCATTAATAGCATTATTATTAGCATAAATAGCATTAATAATAGGATTATTAGCATTAATAATAGCATTAATAACATTATTAATAGCATTAATAGCATTATTATTAGCATTAATAGAATTAATAATAGCATTATTAGCATTAATAATAACATTAATAACATTATTAATAGCATTAATAGCATTATTATTAGCATTAATAGCATTATTATTAGCATTAACAGCATTAATAATACCATTAATAGGATAAATATTAGCATTAAAAGCATTAATAGCATAAATAATAGGATTAATAGCATTATTAATAGCATTAATAGCATTATTAATAGCATTAATAGCATTATTATTAGCATAAATAGCATTAATAATAGGATTATTAGCATTAATAATAGCATTAATAACATTATTAATAGCATTAATAGCATTATTATTAGCATTAATAGAATTAATAATAGCATTATTAGCATTAATAATAGCATTAATAACATTATTAATAGCATTAATAGCATTATTATTAGCATTAATAGCATTATTATTAGCATTAATAGCATTAATAATACCATTAATAGGATAAATATTAGCATTAATAGCATTAATAGCATAAATAATAGGATTAATAGAATTATTAATAGCATTAATAGCATTATTAATAGCATTAATAGCATTATTATTAGCATAAATAGCATTAATAATAGCATTATTAGCATTAATAATAGTATTAATAACATTATTAATAGCATTATTATTAGCATTAATAGCATTAATAGCATTATTATTAGCATTAATAGCATTAATAATACCATTAATAGGATAAATATTGACATTAATAGCATTAATAATAGCATTATTAGCATTAATAATAGCATTAATAACATTATTAATAGCATTAATAGCATTATTATTAGCATTAATAGCATTAATAATAGCATTATTAGCATTAATAATAGCATTAATAACATTATTAATAGCATTAATAGCATTATTATTAGCATTAATAGCATTAATAATAGCATTATTAGCATTATTAATAGCATTAATAACATTATTAATAGCATTAATAGCATTATTATTAGCATAAATAGCATTAATAATAGGATTATTAGCATTATTAATAGCATTAATAACATTATTAATAGCATTAATAGCATATTATTAAAATTAATAGAATTAATAATAGCATTATTAGCATTAATAATAGCATTAATAACATTATTAATAGCATTAATAGCATTATTATTAGCATTAATAGCATTAATAGTATTATTAATAGCATGAATAGCATTATTAATAGCATTAATAGGATTATTATTAGCATTAATAGCATTAATAATAGGATTATTAGCATTAATAATAGCATTAATAACATTATTAATAGCATTAATAGCATTATTATTAGCATTAATAGAATTAATAATAGCATTATTAGCATTAATAATAGCATTAATAACATAATTATTAGCATTAATAGCATTATTATTAGCAGTAATATTATTATTAGCATTTTTTTTTAAATTATTATTTATTATTTGTTATTTATTTTTTAGTTATGTTTTATTTTTTTTTTTTATAATTTTTTAATTATTTTTTTAATTATTTTTTTATTATTAAATTTATTATTTAGGCTGAGAGGCAGTTGTCATTCAGGTGCGCTAAAGGGCTGATATGATTAGCATATATTTAATTTTTTTATTATTATTTTTATTGAATTATTATTATTTTTAATTTATTTTTTTATTATTTTTTAATGATTTTTTAATTATTTTTTTTATTATTTAATTTATTATTTAGGCTGAGAGGCAGTTCTCATTCAGGTCGCTAAAGGGCTGATCTTATTAGCATATATTTTATTTTTTAATTATTATTTTTATTGAATTTTTTATTATTTTTAATTTATTTTTTTATTATTTTTTAATTCTTTTTTAATTATTTTTTTTATTATTTAATTTATTATTTAGGCTGAGAGGCAGTTCTCATTCAGGTCCGCAAAGGGCTGATCTTATTAGCATATATTTTATTTTTTTATTATTATTTTTATTGAATTTTTTATTATTTTTAATTAATATTTTTATTATTTTTTAATTATTTTTAAATTATTTTTTTTATTATTTAATTTATTATTTAGGCTGAGAGGCAGTTCTCATTCAGGTCCGCAAAGGGCTGATCTTATTAGCATATATTTTATTTTTTTATTATTATTTTTATTGAATTTTTTATTATTTTTAATTAATTTTTTTATTATTTTTTAATTCTTTTTTAATTATTTTTTTTATTATTTAATTTATTATTTAGGCTGAGAGGCAGTTCTCATTCAGGTCCGCAAAGGGCTGATCTTATTAGCATATATTTTATTTTTTTATTATTATTTTTATTGAATTTTTTATTATTTTTAATTAATTTTTTTTATTATTTTTTAATTCTTTTTTAATTATTTTTTTTATTATTTAATTTATTATTTAGGCTGAGAGGCAGTTCTCATTCAGGTCCGCAAAGGGCTGATCTTATTAGCATATATTTTATTTTTTTATTATTATTTTTATTGAATTTTTTATTATTTTTAATTAATATTTTTATTATTTTTTAATTCTTTTTTAATTATTTTTTTTATTATTTAATTTATTATTTAGGCTGAGAGGCAGTTCTCATTCAGGTCCGCAAAGGGCTGATCTTATTAGCATATATTTTATTTTTTTATTATTATTTTTATTGAATTTTTTATTATTTTTAATTAATATTTTTATTATTTTTTAATTCTTTTTTAATTATTTTTTTTATTATTTAATTTATTATTTAGGCTGAGAGGCAGTTCTCATTCAGGTCCGCAAAGGGCTGATCTTATTAGCATATATTTTATTTTTTTATTATTATTTTTATTGAATTTTTTATTATTTTTAATTAATATTTTTATTATTTTTTAATTCTTTTTTAATTATTTTTTTTATTATTTAATTTATTATTTAGGCTGAGACGCAGTTCTCATTGAGGTCCGCCTTTCTTTTTTCCCATTGAAATGCATTAGCGGTGTGTCGGCGATTTTATGGCCGACCACCTGGTTCTATTTGTCGGCCCTAAAATCGCGGACACACCGCTAATGCATCTCTATGGGCAGTCAGCCCGATTTCGGATTGAACGCCGACCAATCAGAATTCGAGCTGACTTGCCCATAGACATGCATTAGCGGTGTGTCCGCGATTTTATGGCCGACCACCTGGTTCTATTTGTCGGCCCTAAAATCGCGGACACACCGCTAATGCATCTCTATGGGCAGTCAGCCCGATTTCGGATTGAACGCCGACCAATCAGAATTCGAGCTGACTTGCCCATAGACATGCATTAGCGGTGTGTCCGCGATTTTAGGGCCGACAAATAGAACCAGGTGGGCGGCCATAAAATCGCCGACACACCGCTAATGTATGTCAATGGGAAAAAAGACGGACCTGAATGAGAACAGAATGAGGGGCTCTTCTGATTGGCTGAGGGCAGTAGACAGCGACCAATCAGAAGAGCCCTTCACATTTCATTGAGATACAATGGCGGATTGATCGTCCATTGTATCTTAATGTTAGTTGAAGAGGACGTCGGAGCTGGAAGTTGGCGGAAAGAAGACAGAAGATCCCCGGGGACGGACGAAGAGGCGGAGATGGCGGAAAGAAGAGAGAAGACCCCCGGGACCGGAGGAAGAGGACGCCTGGCCGGACGGACGATCAGATGACTTGAAGGCATGTAAGTGATCGACGGGGACGTTAGGTTAGGGGACGGCGGGGGCTTCGGGTGTAGGGCCTTAGGTGTTAGGGAAAGCGGCGGGGCTTAGAGGGTAGGGGCTTAGGGGGTAGGGGCTTAGGGCGGCAGGGGTTTAGGTGCGGCTTAGGGGGTAGGGGTAGGGGATTAGGTGGAGGTTAGGGGCTTGCGGCGGCAGGGGTTTAGGTGCGGATGCGGGGTAGTGGCTTACGGGGGTAGGGGGTTAGGTGCGGCTTAGGGGGTAGGGGCTTAGGGCGGCAGGGGTTTAGGTGCGGTTTAGGGGGTAGGGGTAGGGGATTAGGTGCAGCTTAGGGGTTAGGGGCTTGCGGCGGCAGGGGTTTAGGTGCGGATGCGGGGTAGTGGCTTACGGGGGTAGGGGGTTCGGTGCGGCTTAGGGGGTAGGGGCTTAGGGCGGCAGGGGTTTAGGTGCGGTTTAGGGGGTAGGGGTAGGGGATTAGGTGCGGCTTAGGGGTTCGGGGCTTGCGGCGGCAGGGGTTTAGGTGCGGATGCGGGCTAGTGGCTTACGGCGGCGGGGGTAGGGGCTTCAGCGGCGGGGTAGTGGCTTAGGGGTTAGGGCGGCAGCGGCGGGGCTTAGAGGGTAGGGGCTTAGGGGGTAGGGGCTTAGGGCGGCAGGGGTTTAGGTGCGGCTTAGGGGGTAGGGGTAGGGGATTAGGTGCAGCTTAGGGGTTAGGGGCTTGCGGCGGCAGGGGTTTAGGTGCGGATGCGGGGTAGTGGCTTACGGGGGTAGGGGGTTAGGTGCGGCTTAGGGGGTAGGGGCTTAGGGCGGCAGGGGTTTAGGTGCGGTTTAGGGGGTAGGGGTAGGGGATTAGGTGCAGCTTAGGGGTTAGGGGCTTGCGGCGGCAGGGGTTTAGGTGCGGATGCGGCTAGTGGCTTACGGCGGCAGGGGGTAGGGGCTTCAGCGGCGGGGTAGTGGCTTAGGGGTTAGGGCGGCAGGGGGTAGGGGCTTGTGGCAGAGGGTAGTGGGTGCGGCGGGGTAGTGCTTACGGCGGCAGGGGGTAGGGGCTTCAGCGGCGGGGTAGTGGCTTAGGGGTTAGGGCGGCAGGGGGTAGGGGCTTGCGGCAGAGGGTAGTGGGTGCGGCGGGGTAGTGCTTACGGCGGCAGGGGGTAGGGGCTTCAGCGGCGGGGTAGTGGGTTAGGGCGGCAGGGGGTAGGGGCTTGCGGCAGAGGGTAGTGGGTGCGGCGGGGTAGTGCGGCAGGGGGTAGGGGCTTCGGCGGCGGGGTAGTGGCTTAGGGGTTAGGGCGGCAGGGGGTAGTGGCTTGCGGCAGAGGGTAGTGGGTGCGGCGGCGCGTAGTGGCTTAGAGCGGCAGGGGTCTGTAGTGTACAGCGCGATGGTATACTACAGTCCCATGGCGCTTATGGGCATGGGACTGTAGTATACTATAGCGGTGTACACTACAGTAGTATGGGCTTCTGTGACTTGGTTAGTGGGTGTCAGCGACTCGCAATGCCCGCTTCGCGGGCATTGCTTCGCGAGGCTGCAACGACTCGCAATGCCCGCTTTGCGGGCATTGCTTCGGGAGTCGCCGTGGCCGCTACGCGGCCACGGGGAGAGTCCAGGAGAAGCAGCTCGGACTCGCTAACCAAGCCACCGGAAGCAGCGCCGCTCCGACGGAAGTCGCTACGGCAATTATATAGTAGATATATATATATATAGCATGTATATATATATAACATGTATATATATATCTATTATATAATTGCCGTAGCGACTTCCGTCGGAGCGGCGCTGCTTCCGGTGGCTTGGTTAGCGAGTCCGAGCTGCTTCTCCTGGACTCTCCCCGTGGCCGCAAAGCGGGCATTGCGAGTCGCTGACACCCACCACTAACCAAGCCACAGAAGCCCATACTACTGTAGTGTACACCGCTATAGTATACTACAGTCCCATGCCCATAAGCGACATGGGACTGTAGTATACCATCGCGCTGTACACTACAGCCTCCTGCCGCTCTTACACACTACCCCGCCCACCACTAACCAAGCCACAGAAGCCCATACTACTATAGTGTACACCGCTATAGTATACTACAGTCCCATGCCCATAAGCGACATGGGACTGTAGTATACCATCGCGCTGTACACTACAGCCTCCTGCCGCTCTTACACACTACCCCGCCCACCACTAACCAAGCCACAGAAGCCCATACTACTATAGTGTACACCGCTATAGTATACTACAGTCCCATGCCCATAAGCGACATGGGACTGTAGTATACCATCGCGCTGTACACTACAGCCTCCTGCCGCTCTTACACACTACCCCGCCGCTGCTCCCCTACACCCTAAGCCCCGTCGGCTAACACCGCCGCACCCCTACACCCTAAGCCCCGACCCGCCGCATCTATGCCCGCCGCTGTCGCTAACACCGCCGCACCCCTACACCCTAAGCCCCGATCCGCCGCATCTATGCCCGCCGCTGTCGCTAACACCGCCGCACCCCTACACCCTAAGCCCCGACCCGCCGCATCTATGCCCGCCGCTGTCGCTAACACCGCCGCACCCCTACACCCTAAGCCCCGATCCGCCGCATCTATGCCCGCCGCTGTCGCTAACACCGCCGCACCCCTACACCCTAAGCCCCGACCCGCCGCATCTATGCCCGCCGCTGTCGCTAACACCGCCGCACCCCTACACCCTAAGCCCCGACCCGCCGCATCTATGCCCGCCGCTGTCGCTAACACCGCCGCACCCCTACACCCTAAGCCCCGACCCGCCGCATCTATGCCCGCCGCTGTCGCTAACACCGCCGCACCCCTACACCCTAAGCCCCGACCCGCCGCATCTATGCCCGCCGCTGTCGCTAACACCGCCGCACCCCTACACCCTAAGCCCCGACCCGCCGCATCTATGCCCGCCGCCGTCGCTAACACCGCCGCACCCCTACACCCTAAGCCCCGACCCGCCGATACCCCCTAAGCCCCGACGACTATCCCCTAAGGCACCGCCGCCCCTAACCTCCCGCTGCTCTCCCCTGCCCCTCTCACTAAAGCCCTACACCCTAAGCCCCCGCAGTCCCCTAACCTAACGCCGCTGTCACCTAAGGCCCTACACCTCAAACCCCCGCCGTGCCCTAGCTAACGTCCCCGTCGATCACTTACATGCCTTCAAGTCATCTGATCGTCCGTCCGATCCACAAGTCCTCCGTCCGGCCAGGCGTCCTCTTCCTCCGGCCCCGGGGGTCTTCTGTCTTCTTTCCGCCATCTCCGCCTCTTCGTCCGGCCCCGGGGATCTTCCACCTCCGACGTCCTCTTCGTTCTCATTCACATACAATGGAAGAAAAATCCCCCATTCTATCTCAATCAGATCTGAGGGCCTCTTCTGATTGGTCGATGTATACTGCCCTCAGCCAATCAGAAGAGCCCCTCAAAACTGAGACGCAGTTCTCATTCAGGTCCGACTTTTTTTTTCCCCATTGACATACATTACCGGTGTGTCGGCGATTTTATGGCCGCCCACCTGGTTCTATTTGTCGGCCCTAAAATCGCGGACACACCGCTAATGCATCTCTATGGGCAGTCAGCCCGATTTCGGATTGAACCCCGACCAATCAGAATTCGAGCTCACTGCCCATAGACATGCATTAGCGGTGTGTCCGCGATTTTAGGGCCGACAAATAGAACCAGGTGGCCGGCCATAAAATCGCCGACACACCGGTAATGTATGCCAATGGGGAAAAAAAAAGGCGGACCGGAATGAGAACTGCGTCTCACTCTGACTTAAAAAAATAAATAAATTAAATAATAAAATAAATTATTTAAAAACAATTTAAAAATAATAAATAAATCATTTAAAAATAATAAATAATTAAATAAAAATAATAATAAAAAAAAAAAAAAAAGCCGGACCTAAATGAGAACTGTGTCTCCGTCTAACTTAAAAAAAATAAATAAATTAAATAATAAAAAAAAACATTTAAAAATAATAAAAAAATAATAAATAAATCATTAAAAAATAATAAATAATTAAATAAAAATAATAATAAAAAAAACAAAAAAAAGGCGGACCTGAATGAGAACTCTGTCTCCGTCTAACTTAAACAAAATTAAATAATTAAATAATAAAAAAAATAATTTAAAAATAATAAATAAATCATTAAAAAATAATAAATAATTAAATAAAAATAATAATAAAAAAAAAAAAAATCCGGACCTGAATGAGAACTGTGTCTCCGTCTAACTTAAAAAAAATAAATAAATTAAATAATAAAAAAAATCATTTAAAAATAATAAAAAAATAATAAATAAATCATTAAAAAATAATAAATAATTAAATAAAAAATAATAATAAAAAAAAAAAAAGGCGGACCTGAATGAGAACTCTGTCTCCGTCTAACTTAAACAAAATTAATTAATTAAATAATAAAAAAAATAATTTAAAAATAATAAAAAAATAATAAATAAATCATTAAAAAATAATAAATAATTAAATAAAAATAATTATAAAAAAATAAAAAAAAGGCGGACCTGAATGAGAACTGTGTCTCCGTCTAACTTAAAAAATATAAATAAATAAAATAATAAAAAAAATAATTTAAAAATAATTAAAAAATAATAAAAAAATAATTATAAAAAAAAAAAAACATAATAATTAAACAAAAATTATCTAAATTTTAATAATAAAAAAAAAAATTTAAAATAATTTATTAAATAATTAAAAAAATATTACAAAAAAATAATAATAAAAAAAAAAAATAATAAAAATGAAAAAAAATATTATACAAATTTGACGATTAATAACAATTATTAAAAAAAAAAAAAAAAAAAAAAAGAAAGAAAAAATTAAAAAAAAAATCAATATTTATAAAAAAATGATAAAAATAAAAAAAAAATAATAATCAAAAAAAATTTATAAAAATTTTAATAATCAAAAAAATTATTAAAAAATATTATACAATAATAAAAAAATAAACCAAAAAATTAATAAAAAAAATTATCAAAAAAAAAAAAAAAAAAAAAACACCAACAGTCGTTGCTATTACGCTATTTATTGCCGCGATTCGCTGATTGACACTTTCCGGTCCCGTCGAATGATGGCTCTGAGCCGAGTCGTCTGCCCGCTAATAGAACCAGCGGCTCGGCCATAAAATCGCCTCCTTTGTCTATCTCTCTCCATAGGAAGGCGCCGTCCAATCACAATCGCCGCGCCTTTTTTGAAAATACATAGCGACCAATCACATTCATGGCGCCAGCTTTCTGAAGTTGCCGCCCTCCAATCAGATAAGCCCGCTTATTTATAGCGCGAACTTTGAATCTTCAACCTCTTTGAATCCTCTTTGTGGGAGAACGAGAACCTATCGCTGGACTATCTGTTGGAGTATATTTCTGCCGAGAAATCCATCCTTCGTGAGGGTCTTTCGAGGACAACGAGAAGCTACCGCTGGACCGTCTGTTCGACAACATTTGAGCCGAGATATCCATCCTTCGTGCGGGACGTCGGAAAGCAAGCGCCGGATCGGGATCTGCGATTGATCAGCTAAGATATCCTTTGGACAATCTACCTTTTCACATCAGAGCCTATATTCCTGATGCTGACTTTTATTTTCACCTCTTTTTTACTATCTTTCTTTTTCACCACTTTTACTATTTTGCGCCATGCAGCACCAATCGCCGCTGCATGGAGCGTCCGCCACTGTTCGGACACTTCGCCGCTGAAAGCGCCGACTTCTGCGCTACAAGCGCAAACTTCGACGCTTCTAGCGGCCTCCGCGGTCTATGAGACCGCTGTGTCCGAACATGCATTCACGCGCCGCCCGTACAACTCGCCGCTCTAAGATGGCCGACGCGAAATCTTCATTCATAAAATGGCGCTAGACTTCAGCCGCCGTGTGATTGGCCAGCGGAATCTTCATACACATGGCGCCGTCAATCCGGTTGGTCGGCGCTATTGTGTGAAGATGCCGCTGTCCTATCACAACTCAGCGGGGCGGAGCTATAGACTTCCACTCTCCCGAACGCCGTGTCCGAAAATCGCACCAGGGGCTCGGCAAGGAACGTTCCGTGCATTTTCAAAATTGCCGCCTCGATTCTCATTGGATGTCGACTTCCCATAGACATCCATTGAGAAATGAGCCGCGATTCTGATTGGTTGTTCTTTATGGCGCTTTGATTCCGATTGGTCACCGCACAGCGGGGACTTCGAAAATTTTGTTGCCGAGCGCCTGGTACGATTTTCGGATATGCCGTTCGGCCGGCTGGAAGTTTGTAGCTCCGCCCCGCTGAGTTGTGATTGGACAGCGGCATCTTCACACAATAGCGCCGACCAACCGGATTCACGGCGCCATTTTTATGAAGTTTTCGCTGCCCAATCACATCGCGGCTGGCGTCTGCCGGCTTTTTATGAATGAACTTTTCGCGTCGGCCATCTTAGAGCGGGAAATTTGAATTGGTGAACAATGTAAAACTGAAAAAGCTGTTTTCACAGTACAATCTCACAACAGAGTATATATTCCTAATGCCTATGCTTATATTAACCCTTTGTTTTTACAAATTATATATCAGCTACATTTATGCATACTGCCCTCTTCTTTTCATACTTTATTAACCCCTTCTATTCTATTTCTCCTCCATTTGCTATCTGACTATGTGCACTACTAAGGCCATTTTAATATTAACCCCTTCTATTCTATTACTGCCACACTGCCTATCTCACTATCTGCTCTACTAAGCCCATTTTACTATTAACCCTTTCTATTCTATTACTGCTACACTCCCTATCTCACTATCTGCTCTACTAAGCCCATTTTACTATTAACCCCTTCTATTCTATTAGTGCTACACTCCCTATCTCACTATCTGCTGTACTAGCGCCTTTTTTATATTAACCCTTTCTATTCTATTAGTGCCACACTGCCTATCTCACTATGTTCTCTACTACGGCCATTTTAATATTAACCCTTTCTATTCTATTAGTGCTACACTGCCTATCTCACTATATCATGTACTATGGCCATTTTAATATTAACCCTTTCTATCCTATTACTCCTACACTGTGTATCTCACTATCTGCTCTACTACGGCCTTTTTTATATTAACCCCTTCTATTCTATTGGTACTACACTGCATATATCACTATCTGTTGTACTACGGACATTTTATTATTAACCCTTTCTATTCTATTAGTGCTACACTCCGTATCTCACTATCTGCTCTACTACGGCCATTTTAATATTAACCCTTTCTATTCTATTAGTGCTACACTGCCTATCTTACTATCTGCTGTACTATGCCCTTTTTTATATTAACCCTTTCTATTCTATTAGTGCTACACTGCCTATCTCACTATCTGCTGTACTACGGCCATTTTAAAATTGACCCTTTCTATTCTATTACTCCTACACTGTGTATCTCACTATCTGCTCTACTACGGCCTTTTTTATATTAACCCCTTCTATTCTATTAGTACTACACTGCCTATATCACTATCTGTTGTACTACGGCCATTTTATTATTAACCCCTTCTATTCTATTAGTGCTACACTGCGTATCTCACTATCTGCTGTACTACGGCCATTTTAATATTAACCCCTTCTATTCTATTAGTGCTACACTGCCTATCTCACTATCTGCTGTACTACGGCCATTTTAATATTAACCCTTTCTATCCTATTAGTGCCACCCTGCCTATCTCACTATCTGCTGTACTACGGCCATTTTAATATTAACCCCTTCTATTCTATTAGTGCTACACTGCGTATCTCACTATCTGCTGTACTACCGCCTTTTTTATAGTAACCCTTTCTATTCTATTACTCCTACACTGCCTATCTCACTATCTGCTGTACTACGGCCATTTTAATATTAACCCTTTCTATTCTATTAGTGCCACACTGCCTATCTCACTATGTGCTGTACTACGGCCTTTTTTATATTAACCCTTTCTATTCTATTAGTGCTACACTGCGTATCTCACTATGTGCTGTACTACCGCCATTTTAATATTAACCCTTTCTATTCTATTAGTGCCACACTGCCTATCTCACTATCTGCTGTACTACGCCCATTTTAATATTAACCCTTTCTATTATATTAGTCCTACACTGCCTATCTCACTATCTGCTGTACTACGGCCTTTTTTATAGTAACCCCTTCTATTCTATTACTGCCACACTGCGTATCTCACTATCTGCTGTACTAAGGACATTTTTACATTAACCTCTTCTATGCCTTTTCTATTTTACTTGCACCATGGCTATTTTATAGGGTTTAAACTCATACATTAACCCCTTCTATTCTGTTTGCTATTCAATAACTGTGTCACTATGTGCTGGACATCTGTGATTTTACAACTTCACCACACATGGCCAGAAAAAAACCCATCTGCTGCGATTGCCGATTAAACCTTGCACTTGCTGCGCTGTTGCGGGAATACCCATACAAACTATAGGAATACTTGCGGCAGGTGCGCCAAGTTCATTTTTTTTTGTAGCAACACTTGACGCAACTCCTAAATCGCAGTGGCCGCAAGTCCCCTTATGGTTTCTATAGGGATTACCGCTACTGCACTGCAACTGCAATGTTAATGTGGCTATCGCAGCAGATGCATTTTTTTCAATGCATCTACCGCAATTTTATCTAAAGAGCTGATGTGAAAGGGCTCTAAGGCAATTTGTACATTAACCCGTTCTATTCTATTTCTGCCCCCCTTGCTATCTCAGTATGTGGTCCACTAAGGCTATTTATACATTTTCCTCTTCTATGCCATTTGCCATTTTGTTTTCCCACACTATGTTTTATAGGGTTCGAAATGCTACATTCACCCCCTACTTTCAGTTTGCTATTCACTAACTGTGTTACTAGGTGCTGTACTCAGGGCATTTGCAATTTTAACTCTTCTATACTATTTGAAATTTATTTTAACATCCACACTCTTTTATAGGATGTAAGTCCTACATTAACGTCTTCTATTGTTTTGCCTATTCACTGTCTATGTCACTATGTGGTATACTACTGGCATTTAATTACTAAATACTTTAATACTAATTTTATTTTTATTAATCGTCCAGTATTTTTTATGCGTGCCAATGCTATATTAACTACTTACAGGCTCTTTGACTTTTTTTTTTGGAGTTAGGAGTCAGTCATCACACGGTTACGAGTACGTTAACCCATTATATGTCAATTTTTATTATTTTTCTTAGTAATGACTCTGTTGCACTACTACCTGTCTTATTTTTAACAGTTTGGTGGTAATGCTACCTGCCCAGTTGACATCAGCGGTTATTTGACATTGCACTAGATGTCCTGACAGAATTGCATCCGCTTGCTTTGCTGCATTGCCACCGCATAACTGCTGCACTTGCGGTGTCGTTCCGCTAATCCCCATTGTACGTATAGGGGAACTTGCCACAGCTCCCGCCACCATAAAAAGCGTGGTCACCCATCTTTTTTTTTCCATCCAGGACCTGCTACAAGTGCAAAATCCAAATTGCTGCACCTACTGCAAATAAATAGATACTGACTATTATGCCGATTATAATGAGTATGGGGATTCACGTAAACGCTTGCAAGTCCTGCAGTTATGCTGTGGCTATGCGCCACATGCACCAGATGCTGTTTTTCCAACGCTTATGATGCTATTTGAAATTAATGCTCATGTCAAAGTCTCTATCATCCCAGTAGGATATTCACTACTTTTACATACCTCATATTTTACACTCTATTACTGACTGGGTACCCTTTCACACGTCCATTGTATATGCACATTTACATACTTTTATAACATGGCCTAAGATTTAAATTTTAAACGCGATTTCTCCATACCCGTCACCAGGGCTGTAGTTGCGTAGCGTTACACTACATCACCGCATTTACGTTACTTTTTACATTGACCTGACTCCTACAATATCTCATACGCAAGTTGCCTTATTTCTTTTTTCACCCTGCTTTGTCACATTCTGCCATTTCATACTTCACGTTTAGCCCGCTGTTTCCCCTATTCCACCAACAAAAATAAAAACCACTACTTCTGCTATAATACCAAAACCTTCAGTTCTTGGTAGAAATTAACCGTAAATCTGCTTTTTTTCAACACCTTATGAAACAACAACCTTGCTGGTGGTTATGCAGAAATTGATGTCATCCTGCTTCTATTAACGTTTTTATTACAATGTTCAAAATTTGCTTTGATACCGTGTATCAGAAAGGGCCATTACATCCATTTGTTTTGCCTTCACGGCAGTTTTTAAGGAATTTTAACACTCATTGCCATTCAATACTCCATACAGTTAACATCATTACATCTTTCTTTGTTACTTTAAATAAGTCTATCATTTCATTATAACAGGTTTTGGAAAACCATACTTTAGTTTTATTGTTTTTGTCTGTTTACACAGTTAGTATTCATTGTTTCCTTAACTAACACACTCTAGCTCATTTTGATTTTGATTCACTGACTATTCTTACTAAGATGAGCTCTCCAACACAAAATATCACTCTTGCCAAGGAGGCTGCATCTACACCGAAGAAGAAGCATGCTGAGAAAACTTTGGAACAGAGACGCCGTCGGTTAGATCAAGATAAGGCTGCTAAAGCTAAACGCATTGCAGAGGAGAGTTTGGAAGAGAAACGTGTTCGTTTAGATCTGCGTAAGGCTGCTAAGGAGAAACGTACTGCAAAGGAGACTTCAGAAGAGAGGCGTCTTCGCTTAGATACTGATAAGGCTGCTAAGGCAAAACGCCTTGCTGAAGAGACCTTAGAAAGGAGACGTATTCGCTTAGATCGTGTTAAGGCTGCTCACGCCAAACGTATTGCAAATGAGACTTCTGCAGAGAGACGTATTCGGTTAGATAGGGCTAAGGCTGCTAAACTCAAACGCTTTGGTAAACTCTCTTCTCCACTGAGACGTTTTTCGTTGGATGCTGCAAAGACCGCTTTACATACACGTATTTCGGGAGTGTCTTCTGAAAAAACAAGCCAACAAATGGAAACAAGAGCCATGACTGCGCGTTCTACATGCAAACAAACAAAAATTCCAGTCACTGAAGAACCGTCTGACACAGAAGCTACTCCAGCCTCTTCGTATACTGACATTTTACCAAGT
This sequence comes from Allobates femoralis, assembly GCA_033576535.1. NCBI lineage: Eukaryota > Metazoa > Chordata > Amphibia > Anura > Aromobatidae > Allobates > Allobates femoralis. The sequence goes on along the minus strand of JARQOC010000005.1, from coordinate 280,522,640 downwards.
GAACTGCCTTTAACACCTCCCATTACCTCTATGGAAATCAAAAAAGGAAAGGTTCGCAAGGTGTCTGTGCGTATGCGCAAGAAGGGTGTGGAGGAGAGTTCTGAAGGAAGGACAGAACGATTAGCCAAAAAATCAATTACTCTGCCTCAACGACGCAAACAGAAAAAGTTAATGCCTGCAGGAGATCCGTCTGATCCTCAGACTGCTTCCACCTCTTCGTCTGATCCTCAGACTGCTGCCACCTCTTCATCTGATGCTCTGACTGCTGCCACCTCTTCATCTGATGCTCTGACTGCTGCCACCTCTTTGTCTGATGCTCAGACTGCTGCCACCTCTTCGTCTGATCCTCAGACTGCTGCCACCTCTTCATCTGATGCTCTGACTGCTGCCACCTCTTTGTCTGATGCTCAGACTCCTGCCACCTCTTCTTCTACTATCTTGACTACAACTGAACAGCCTTTACTGCATCGCAAGGCCACATCAAAACGAAAACACTGTGCTGAGGAGACGCCATACAGCAAACAGTGTAAAATTTTGAGGCTTAAAAGGAAAAGACAGATGCGTCAAGATACAGAATCTCCTACATCTAGACAAGTCCACTTGGCCCATTTGGCTACATTACGTCGTGAAGAACGTCAAACTTCTTCTTCCACTTCTATATTGCAACAGGCAGAACGGAATATATATTCCACTTCTTCATTTATTGAATGTTTGGAATCTACATCCCTTCCACGTCTCATTTATGTAGGATTACATAATAAATTTCTACGTTCATTCTATTCACCTCTCCTACATGAAAGGGGATTTATTGATCAGGATCATGTTATTGCAGAACATTTCTGTGGTTTCATGAATGTAATATGTGAACATTGTGAGGCTCGACATTTTACTGCTGAACGACCATCAGATCAACAGTTTACTCTTTGTTGCCACAAGGGAAAAGTAAAGGTACCATTACCTCAATACCCGCACGTGTTCCAACGCCTGCTGAAAGGAGAGAGTGAGTACAGTCAAAATTTGATGGAGAATATAAGGAGCATTAATAGTTCTTTTGCTTTTGCCTCCATGGGTGCCCATGTTTCTCTACCTCCTGGACATGGACCATACTGCTTTCGTATTCATGGGCAAATTTATCATCACACTGGAACACTCCATCCTGCTCAAGATCAAACTCCAGCATATGCACAACTGTACATTTTAGATACTCTAAGCGCTACAGACCAACGGCTACAGTCTCCAGAAAATGTTAAATGTAATCATACTTTAATGAGTATCATTGCTCTTCAATTGGATAATATTAATCCCTTTGTTTCGGCCTACAAAATGCTACATCAAGTTGAATTAGAAGAAGAACAGAAGGCAGTAGAACATGGCACAAAAATGCCAAATATTATCATGGCCATTAAACAAGACAGAGGCCAAGACCCGAGACGCTATAACAATCCTACTGCCAATGAAGTTGCTGTGGTCTTTGAAAATGCTGATGGAGAGCCACCATTCAATAGAGACATTTTAATTCATTTGAAACCTGATCCAAATAACCCCTTGGCCCCAAAAACACAGCAAGTCAGTATTCTGCACAGCAATTTAGATGCATTACTCTATCCTTTATTTTTTCCTCATGGAGAGCAAGGCTGGCATGAGGGACTCAAGCATGAAGGCAAAAGTCAACGCCGGGTTACACAGCTCCAGTATTACTGCTATTTGCTGTCTGTACGGAATCAGTTCAATCCTGTCCTGAATGGTGGCAAACTAACACAGCAGTACTTAGTGGATGCGTATGTGAAAATCGAGGCTAATCGCTTAAATTTTATCCGTCATCATCAAAAGGATTTAAAAGTAGAGGATTATTGCGTACTCCAGGAACATCTTCTGAAACAATCTGTTGAGAAAGGTATTCCCATTGGCAAGACGGTCATTTTACCATCTTCTTTTGAAGGCAGTCCCAGAAACATGCAGCAACGCTATCAGGATGCCATGGCTATTGTGACTAAATTTGGACGACCAGATCTTTTTGTAACCATGACCTGTAATCCTAAATGGAGGGAGATTACAAACAATTTAGAGCCATGGCAGCGTGTGGAACATAGACCTGATTTAGTGGCCCGTGTCTTCAGAATTAAACTGGAAGCCCTATTAAAAGAAATTAATACTGGATTATTTGGCAAAGTTTGTGCAATGGTTCATGTGATTGAATTCCAAAAGCGTGGCCTACCACACGCTCATATTTTGATCATTCTGGATAGCAAATCTAAACTAAGAACTGAGGTTGAAGTGGATAATATAGTTTGGGCTGAAATCCCTGATCCAGAAGAATACCCTCTGCTCCATGACATTGTGATGCAACACATGATTCATGGACCCTGTGGTCAACACAACCCCAATTCTCCATGTATGGATCTTGGCAAGTGTAAGAAAGGTTTTCCTAAAGATTTCCAACCAAGAACACTCATAGCTAAGGATGCATACCCTACTTATCAAAGAAAGGAAGGATCATCCTTTCAAATCCGTTCAAAGATGATTGATAATTCTTGGGTTGTTCCCTATAACCCTTACCTACTATTAACATACAAGTGTCATATTAATGTTGAGGTATGTGCTTCCATTCAAAGTGTAAAATACCTATTCAAATATGTCTACAAAGGACATGATAAAGCCAATCTTGAAATTTGCCAAACCAATATTCACCATGATGAAACACATCAATTCATGGATTCAAGATACGTGAGTGCACCGGAGGCAGCTTGGCGAATATTTGCTTACACGATGCATAGACAATCGCACTCCATTATTCGCCTGGCCGTACATCTCCCACATTCTCAACCGCTTTATTTTCATGAGGATGACTCTGTTGACGACATCAGTTGCACAATGCACAGAAAATCTACTCTGATGGGCTACTTTGAGCTGAATGAGAATGACCCGCATGCTCATGATTACTTCTACCGCCAAATTCCAGAGCACTATGTTTGGAAAGAAGGTGCATGGGAAGTTAGAAAGCGAGGAGGTTCTTCAGTGATTGGAAGAATGTACACTGTTAGTATGAAAGATCAAGAACGGTACTATTTGAGGTTGTTGTTACTGCATGTCAAAGGAGCAACAAGTTTTGACAACATTAAGACTGTTAATGAAGTGACATACCCAACTTTCAAAGAGGCAGCATTAGCTCTTGGATTGCTCTTCGATGACACTGTTTGGAGAAATACTTTATTGGATGCCTGTGTTCTCAACATGCCTGCACAGCTTCGTGATATGTTCGCATATATATGTATTTTTGGTCCTCCAGCTCATCCATTGGAGTTGTGGAAAGAATTTAAACAAGACTTTATCCAAGACTACTGCCATGCATATCACTCCAACACTGAGGAGTGTGAGAATTGTGAAGGATATGCTATGACTGATGTCCAAACTATTCTAAAATTTCATGGCAAAACTTTTACTGATTTTAATCTACCACGACCAAAAAGAAAGCCATACATCGCTCCACTATACAACAAGGATGATGAGTTAAGAAGAGCTCAGCAAATGAAAGCTACTTTAAATGACCACCAACTTTTGGCCTATGATGCGATCAATCAAGCTTTACACGATAGAAGTGGACAACCTAAGTGCTTTTTCATTGACGGTCCAGGTGGCAGTGGTAAAACATACCTGTATGATTTATTAATTCATGAACTAAGAGGAGAAGGCGAAATTGTCTCACCTGCAGCCAGTACAGGGATTGCAGCTAACTTACTGCAAGGAGGAAGAACCATCCATTCACTTTACGGAATACCAATTCCAATCAATGAAACTTCCGTTTCAAGGATTAAAAATGATACAGATGCTGCACAACATTTGAAAAGTACCAAACTTTTCATTATTGACGAGTCCACTCTGTTATCTAAATATGCATTGCATGTGATTGATCAACTTTTACGGGATGTCATGACAACAGATATCTCCAAGAAAAATACAACACCTTTTGGAGGGAAAGTCATTGTTCTGGGAGGAGACTTTCGACAGTGTCTGCCTATCATCCCACATGGTACAAGAACTGACATTATAGAGAGTTGTATTAAATACTCACGACAATGGCAGCTTTTCACTCAATTGCCACTCTTCAACAATATGCGCTCCATTGATCCTGATTATAGCCGTTGGTTACTTCAACTGGGAAATGGTGAATTGTCCAATGATTTCAACCTTGGAGATGATACCATTGAAATCCCACAAGACATGATCTGCACTGGCTCAATCATTCTTGCTATATTTGGTGAAAACATTGTCATTGATGTAGATAACAATGAAAGCATTCAGATTGCTGCATCACATGCCATTCTTTGCCCTAAAAATGACCATGTGGATATGGTGAACTCTAAGGTCATGGATTGCATTGCTGGTGAATACACTGAATACATTAGTGATGATTCCATTGATCCTGATGAGACTGAAGATCCAGATCAATATCCAGTGGAATTTTTAAATTCACTCACACCAACGGGAATGCCTTCTCATCGCCTCAAATTAAAAATCGGTACCATTGTCATGCTTTTGCGCAACTTTAACAGCAGAAAAGGTCTTTGCAATGGGACTCGCTTGATTGTCATTGCTTTGTTTGACAATCTGATTCAAGCAAAAGTCATTACTGGCTCTGCAGAAGGAAATGTGGTGTTTATTCCAAGGATTGATTTATCTCCATCAGAGACTGGATTACCTTTCAAGTTAAGACGTCGACAATTTCCCTTGAAGCCTGCTTTTGCCATGACCATCAACAAATCCCAAGGCCAAACACTGGAGAAAGTAGGGATTTTTTTGCCAGAACCTGTTTTTGGACATGGACAGTTATATGTGGCTTTTTCACGAGTGAAAAGAAGATGTAACGTTAAGGTGAAAGTGCTGGATACACCCATTCAAGGAAAGTTGGTGCCTAATTCTGAAAAAGTCTTTACTAAAAATATTGTCTATAAGAATATTTTATCTTAAATTCTTTTGATATATATTACATTTACATACATGATGGATATAACAATGAAAGCATTCACATTGCTGCATCACATGACAATCTTTGTCCTAAAAATGTCCATGTGGAAATGGTGAACTCTCAGGTTATGGATTGCATTGCTGGTGAATACACTGAGTACATTAGTGATGATTCCATTCAGACTGAAGATTCAGACCAATATCCAATGGAATTTTTAAATTCACTCACACCAATGGGAATGCCTTATCAGCGCCTCAAATTACACATTGGTACTATTGTCATGCTTTTGCACACCTTTAACAGCATAAAAGGTCTTTGCAATGGGAATCGCTTCATTGTCATCACTTTGTTTGACAATCTCATTCAAGCAAAAGTCAGTTCTGGGTCTGCAGAAGGAAATGTGGTGTTTACTTCAAGGATTGATTTATCTCCATCATAGACTGCTTTACCTTTTAAGTTAAGACATCGACAATTTACCGTAAAGTCTACTTTTCCCATGACCATCAACAAATCCCAAGGCCATACACTGGAGAAAGTAGGGATTTTTTTGTCCAACAACCCATTTTTGGACATGGACAGTTATATGTGGCTTTTTCACGATTGAAAAGAAGATGTATTGTTAAGGTGAAAGTACTGCATACACCCATTCAAGGAAAGTTGCTGCCTCATTCAGAAAAAGTCTTTACAAAAAATATTGTCTATAAGAATATTTTATTTTAAATTCTTTAGATATATTTATCATGTATGTAAATGTAATATATAACAATGAAAGCATTCACATTGTTGCATCACATGACAATCTTTGTCCTAAAAATGTCCATGTGGAAATGGTGAACTCTAAGGTTATGGATTGCATTGCTGGTGAATACACTGAGTACATTAGTGATGATTCCATTCAGACTGAAGATTCAGACCAATATCCAGTGGAATTTTTAAATTCACTCAAACCAATGGGAATGCCTTATCATCGCCTCAAATTACACATTGGTACTATTGTCATGCTTTTGCACACCTTTAACAGCATAAAAGGTCTTTGCAATGGGAATTGCTTCATTGTGATCACTTTCTTTGACAATCTTATTCAAGCAAAAGTCAGTTCTGGGTCTGCAGAAGGAAATGTGGTGTTTACTTCAAGGATTGATTTATCTCCATCATAGACTGCCTTACCTTTTAAGTTAAGACATCGACAATTTACCGTAAAGTCTACTTTTGCCATGACCATCAACAAATCCCAAGGCCATATACTGAAGAAAGTAGGGATTTTTTCCCCAACAACTCATTTTTGGACATGGACAGTTATATGTGGCTTTTTCACGAGTGAAAAGAAGATGTATTGTTAAGGTGAAAGTACTGCATACACCCATTCAAGGAAAGTTGCTGCTTCATTCAGAAAGTCTTTAAAAAAAATATTGTCTATAAGAATATTTTATTTTAAATTCTTTACATATATATTACATTTACATACATGATGGATATAACAATGAAAGCATTCACATTGTTGCATCACATGACAATCTTTGTCCTAAAAATGTCCATGTGGAAATGGTGAACTCTCAGGTTATGGATTGCATTGCTGGTGAATACACTGAGTACATTAGTGATGATTCCATTCAGACTGAAGATTCAGACCAATATCCAGTGGAATTTTTAAATTAACTCACACCAATGGGAATGCCTTATCATCGCCTCAAATTACACATTGGTACTATTGTCATGCTTTTGCACACCTTTAACAGCATAAAAGGTCTTTGCAATGGGAATTGCTTCATTGTGATCACTTTGTTTGACAATCTCATTCAAGCAAAAGTCAGTTCTGGGTCTGCAGAAGGAATTGTGGTGTTTACTTCAAGGATTGATTTATCTCCATCATAGACTGCTTTACCTTTTAAGTTAAGACATCGACAATTTACCGTAAAGTCTACTTTTCCATGACCATCAACAAATCCCAAGGCCATACACTGGAGAAAGTAGGGATTTTTTGCCCAACAACCCATTTTTGGACATGGACAGTTATATGTGGCTTTTTCACGACTGAAAAGAAGATGTATTGTTAAGGTGAAAGTACTGCATACACCCATTAAAGGAAAGTTGCTGCCTCATTCAGAAAAAGTCTTTACAAAAAATATTGTCTATAAGAATATTTTATTTTAAATTCTTTAGATATATCTATCATGTATGTAAATGTAATATATAACAATGAAAGCATTCACATTGCTGCATCACATGACAATCTTTGTCCTAAAAATGTCCATGTGGAAATGGTGAACTCTCAGGTTATGGATTGCATTGCTGGTGAATACACTGAGTACATTAGTGATGATTCCATTCAGACTGAAGATTCAGACCAATATCCAGTGGAATTTTTAAATTCACTCACACCAATGGGAATGCCTTATCATCGCCTCAAATTACACATTGGTAGCATTGTCATGCTTTTGCACACCTTTAACAGCATAAAAGGTCTTTGCAATGGGAATCGCTTCATTCTCATCACTTTGTTTGACAATCTCATTCAAGCAAAAGTCATTACTGGGTCTGCAGAAGGAAATGTGGTGTTTATTCCAAGGATTTATTTATCTCCATCAGAAACTGCCTCACCTTTCAAGTTAAGACGTCAACAATTTTCCCGTGAAGTCTACTTTTTCCATGACCATCAACAAATCCTAAGGCCATACACTGAAGAAAGTAGGGATTTTTTTGTCACAAACAGTTTTTGGACATGGACAGTTATATGTGGATTTTTCACGAGTAAAAACACGATGCAATGATAAGGTGAAAGTGTTGGATACACCCATTCAAGTCAAATTGCTGCCCAGTAGTGAAATACTCTTTACTACAAATATTCTCTCTAATATTTTATTTTAAATTCTTTAGATACATGTTAGATTTACATACATACTTACTTTCTAATTAAATACAAAAATTACAATAAATTAGTTTAGCCATAGATGTATAGTAATATAAAAAAAAATATATATTATTTGTTATACAAAAAGATATTAAAATTAGTTATTATATATACAATAGTTATTTAATAAATATAGTCATTAGTGTTCATTTTCAATAACAATATAGTATATAGAAATATTTTAGTTTAAATTCTTTATATGCATATTACATTTAGATACATAATTATTTTCTAATTAAACAAAAATATTTCCATAAAATAGTTTAGCCATAGATGTATAGTACTAAAAAAAAAAAAAAAAATTACTTTGCCCATAGATGTGTAGGAATTGACCAAAAAAATTATAAAAAAATAGTTTACAAATAGATGTATAGCAATAGAAATAATCAAAAATACCAAACAAATTACTTTAGTTTTAGATAGACATTATAATTAGTTATTAAATATTAAATAGGTCTTTAAGAAATATAGTCTTTAGTTTCACTTTTCACTAAAAATATAGTGTATAAAAATATTTTACTTTTAATTATTTACATACATATTCTATTTACATACATACTTTCTAATTAAACACAAATATTACAATAATTTAATTTAGCTATAGATGTAGAAGAATAGAAATAGACAAAAATACCACAAATATTACTTTCTTTATAAAGATATTATAAATAAGTTTTAGATATAAAATAGTTATTTAAAATATATAGTACTTACTTTTTTAGCTTTTGAACTTTCTTTTTAAATTTCATAGTATATGTATATAAACACACATTTTATAGTAGATTGTAGATGTGTATCATCTAAATGCTTGCATTTAGTGATAAGAACCTGAAGCTTCAGCAGGATAGCTGCTGCGAGATTTCATTTTCTTTTTACACAGGGTCAGGTTTTTGTGAACAGCTAAGGCTGCCTTCAGATTTGCAGATGCATCTGCAGCGTTTTGAAAATGCATCTGGAATCATCTGCATGCAGACGGTAGACCCTATCTTTATAATGGGACGCATGGTGTCTGCAGATGCTTGCAGGCAGCTGTGCACACACATTTACTCCTATATGTGATCTGTGCGCAGGCGGATGCCTGAATACAAATCACACACTCCCACCATCACCAGGGATGCAACATGTCGTGTCCCTGGTGCGGAGTAGAGTCTGTGATCTGTACCCAAGCATCTGCCTGCGCAGAGATCACATATAGGAGTGAATGGGTGTGCTTGGCTGTCTGGAAGCATCTGCAGACACTGTGTGTCCCATTATAAAGATAGGGTTTACTGTCTGCATGCAGATGCATCTGCAAAATGCTGCAGATGCATCTGCAAGTCTGAATGCAGCATTAGAGACGGGTGGGACAGCTGTTCACACACATCTCTATCTTGAAGTGTGTTCTGTACATATAAATACATACATACATATAGGTACATATTTAGACACATAGATACATATTTAGACACATAGGGAAAGAATAGACATTTTCTTTTTAAATCTGACTTATTCTGCTATTTGTGGAATTTATAGTGTGAACACATCAATTTTGACACTTGCTGTCTAATGGTGACCTACAGCACTCTTACTGTAAGTTGCATGAAATGTTAATGGAATTTGTGCTTTACTTGCAGTAGTTGCGGCACATGTGCTTTCAACAGTTTCAACTGCCAAAATCACAGTTAGCTCTGATTTTTAGTGGTTGCATTTAGTCAACATGTTAAAGCTGTGCTTGCCGTATTTATTGCAAGCTAATTGCAAGTTCCATATACATTACATGTTACTTGCTGAAAGTCAGCTGTAGGTAGGTCCTTTGGTGACAAGTGCAGAAATTGTATTTGGTTATTCTACACCTTCTGCAAATAGCCAAAAGATATCTGCTTTAAAAGGAGTCTAACTATTAATTATTAGGGGTAGAGTAGAGTAGGTCCCACCAGTTGTAAGGCTACCTTCCCGTGGTTGGTGGGGAAACATGTACTGGCTTAATCATAGATTATTAATATTCATATATAAATTGAATATACGTAATCTGTACAAAACATCAGTGCCAGTATCTGTACGAAAAGCCTTGCCTTAGAATCATGACATGTACTACACTGACATGTACCATACAAACATTGGTAGTTGATAGATAGATATCATGTCTTATGTGCATTATTGTCAAATTTGAATGAATAATGTATATATGCATGCTACACTCCCGATTCTTTACAATTGGGCCGCCATCTATCATGGAATAATTGGATTATTAGTTAAAAATCTAATTTAATAAACTATACACCAGTTCTAGAATCCCGATGCAATCGCATCGGGCTCACAGCTAGTATATATATATATATATAAAACAAAAATCAGGCAGCACTCTTTCAGAAAGTGAAATGGACTCCTTCCTCAAGCATCTCAAGCAGTTGTAGCTCCGAAACGTCGCATCACATGGAATAAAGAGTCCATTTCACTTTCTGAAGGAGTGCTGCCTGATTTTTGGTTTTTGTTTGGTTGACGGCTGAGCACCGTTTACAGGACATTGCACCGGCTAAGTATATTAAGATTGTGCTGATTCTATTTTTCTACTTTTATATATATATATATATATATATATATATATATATATATATATATATATATACAGGGTGTGGGCCATTTATATGGATGCACCTAAATAAAATGGGAATGGTTGTTGAAATCAACTACCTGTTTATGGCATATTAGTATATGGGAAAACTTTTCACTGATAGCAACACCGCAGAAGTAGAGCACAGGCTTCCAGTATCCGTTGTTTCAGATGCTGCACATCTCGTATCTTCACAGCATAGACAGTTGTCTTCAGATGAGCGATGAGGCAAACTTTTTGTGAATGGTGAAGTTAACAAACAAAACCACCGCTATTGGTCTGACACTAACCCACAGTGGATAGATCCCTCCAAGACTGTTGGAACACAAAAATTGACGGTATGGTGTGGTATATGGGGTACAAAGATAGTGGGGCCATCCTTCATCAATGGAATATAGTAGTCATGGACCTTACTGATATTCCGGTGATCCTGTGAGCATAATCCTAATGAACTTCTTACATTCGCAATTAGAGCCCAAAATAGTAGTATTGCAGAAGGTACATGATAGAAATAACACCAATTGCTTCCTATGAAGAAAATGCTGGAGTAGCGGATCATACTCCCGCTGCAATGGCCGCATTGTTTATGGTTGTCAGGGTGATTGAAGATGGCCCCCGAGATTCATGCAATGCTACGGTGCATGAGCGGGATTTGTGAATAACAGGAATGAGTCATCAGCGATAGAGACATGCTCAGAGCATTCGTCTGAACGCCGTTGAACACTGTGACGGTATGTGTGAGCCCTATACTTGGGAGCATGTAATTGTACCCACTTCCCTTTGTCACAGGTGCACCTATTATTTAATTTATAATTAATCAGATGTATTATGGTTGAATTTTATGTATGATTGATTTTTACCTCAGAATGATGATTAGGTTTTACCTGTATCACCTAAGTGATTGTGTACTTTTATAACAATGGTAACACTGGTATAGTGTCACTTTTTTCACTAATTGTGCAATCATTGTTGTAATTGATTGCCCTATGTTAGGCTTTATATAACTGTGCACTTTAAAACTCAGACTGTACATCTTCACAAAGGCTTCTGATAAGACAAACTGTTGCGGTCTGGGGAATAAATCCACAACTGTACACTCTTAAAGCAAGTGCTCTTGTCCATTTTATTTACTATATCCTAACCTAAGGATTTGCGGTAGGAGGGCTTGCACCCAAAGTATTATGTTTTTTATTTGTTGTTTTATCTTTTTGTTCTATGTAATTAATCTGGGAAATGTTTTTGCACAAGTGTTTTCTGTTTTTCACTTTATTTTTGGTTAAAAGTGGATTATGTAAAATTTGTTGAACCCGGGACCTTTGGTTGATGATGAGGATAGTATGCCCTCTCTCTCTCTCTCTGTATATATATATAAAACTGGTAGCTCAAAAGTGAAAGAGCTGATTTTCTGATTCCCACAGTGTGCCCAAATAGTAGCACATTATATATATATATATATATATATATATATACTAGCTGTAGTACCCAGCTACGCCCGGGTTAATAAATAACTGCTGTTAGCTATAACAAAATAGAATTTGAATATGTCATATCAATGACCTGTAGGAAAATAGAAGGTGAGCTGTGATTGATTGCTATAGGCAGCCTAATAAATCTCCAGCCAACAGTAAACCCTCCCCTGGCCGGGCAGTATATGTTACCTCACACATACACATAATAGACAGCTCATGTGACTGACATCTGCCTTAATTCCCTATATGGCACATGTGTTGCACATTGGCTGTTTTTAATCAGATGTTTATGTTTGGAAAATAAAGATAGCACACATGTGAGGCGAGTTGTGTGAGGTGATTTGTGTACATCTGTGTCTGTCTGTGTGGTGTGTGTGTCCCTGGGGTGTGTATGTGTGTGTCCCTGTGGGGGGTCTGTGTGGTGTGTGTCTCTGTTGTGTGTGCCTCTTTGTGGTGTGTGTGTGTGTCTCTGTGGGGTGAGTGCATGTGTCCCTATAGGGTGTGTATGTGTGTGTGTCCCTGTGGGGGGGTCTGTGTGGTGTGTGTGTGTATCTGTGTTGTGTGTGTCTCTTTGTGGTGTGTGTCCCTGTGGGGTGAGTGCATGTATCCCTATATGGTGTGTATGTGTGTGTGTCCCTGTGGGGGGGGGTGTCTGTGTGGGGTGTGTGTGTCTGTGTTGTGTGTGTCTCTTTGTGGTGTGTGTGTGTCCCTGAGGGCTGAGTGCATGTGTCCCTATTGGGTGTGTATGTGTGTGTGTCCCTGTGGGGGGGGTCTGTGTGGTGTGTGTGTCTCTTTGTGGTGTGTGTGTCCCTGTGGGGTGAGTGCATGTGTCCCTATAGGGTGGCTATGTGTGTGTGTCCCTGTGGGGGTGTCTGTGTGGTGTGTGTCTGTGTCATGTGTGTCTCATTGTGGTGTGTGTGTGTGTCCCTGTGGGGTGAGTGCATGTGTCGCTATAGAGTGTGTGTGTGTCCCTTTGGGGGTGTGTGTGTGTCTCTGTGTTGTGTGTGTCTCTGTGTTGTGTGTGTCTCATTGTGGTGTGTGTGTTTGTTCGGTTGCAAGGTGAGTATCCAATGTTGGGGCTGCACCTTAGCGACTATACACTTGCTGTTACTCTTTGTGTGCATGTGGTGTGTATACATGTCCCCGTGCGTGGTGAATATCTCATGTTGGGGCCCCACCTTAGTGACTATATGCTGGTATGTGCTGTTAGTCTTTGGCGCTATCATTAAGCCCCTCTCATTCACAACTGTCAACTGGTAACTGTCACTTTTTCCCCATTATGTAGATAGGGGCAAAATTGTTTGGTGAATTGAAATGCGCGGGGTTAAAATTTCGCCTCACAACACAGCCTATGACGATCCTGGGGTCCAGACGTGGGACTGTGCAAAATTTTGGACAGTGACACAAGTTTTGTTATTTTAGCTGTTTACAAAAACATGTTCAGAAATACAATTATTATATATAATATGGGCTGAAAGTGCACACTCCCAGCTGCAATATGAGAGTTTCCACATCCAAATCGGAGAAAGGGTTTAGGAATTATAGCTCTGTAATGCATAGCCTCCTCTTTTTCAAGGGACCAAAAGTAATTGGACAATGGACTCTAAAGGCTGCAATTAACTCTGAAGGCGTCTCCCTCGTTAACCTGTAATCAATGAAGTAGTTAAAAGGTCAGGGGTGGATTCCAGGTGTGTGGTTTTGCATTTGGAAGCTGTTGCTGTGACCAGACAACATGCGGTCAAAGGAACTCTCAATTGAGGTGAAGCAGAACATCCTGAGGCTGAAAAAAGAGAAAAAATCCATCAGAGAGATAGCAGACATGCTTGGAGTAGCAAAATCAACAGTTGGGTACATTCTGAGAAAAAAGGAATTGACTGGTGAGCTTGGGAACTGTAAAAGTCCTGAGCGTCCACGGATGACAACAGTGGTGGATGATCGCCGCATACTTTATTTGGTGAAGAAGAACCCGTTCACAACATCAACTGAAGTCCAGAACACTCTCAGTGAAGTAGGTGTATCTGTCTCTAAGTCAACAGTAAAGAGAAGACTCCATGACAGTAAATACAAAGAGTTCACATCTAGATGCAAACCATTCATCAATTCCAGGCCAGAGTTAAATTTGCTGAAAAACACCTCAAGATGCCAGATCAGTTCTGGAAAAGTATTCTATGGACAGATGAGACAAAGATCAACCTGTACCAGAATGACGGGAAGAAAAAAGTTTGGAGAAGAAAGGGAATGGCACATGATCCAAGGCACACCACATCCTCTGTAAAACATGGTGGAGGCAACGTGATGGCATGGGCATGCATGGCTTTCAATGGCACTGGGTCACTTGTGTTTATTGATGACATAACAGCATACAAGAGTAGCCGAATGAATTCTGAAGTGTACCGGGATATACTTTCAGCCCAGATTCAGCCAAATGCTGCAAAGTTGATTGGACGGCGCTTCATAGTACAGATGGACAATGACCCCAAGCATACAGCCAAAGCTACCCAGGAGTTCATGAGTGCAAAAAAGTGGAACATTCTGCAATGGCCAAGTCAATCACCAGATCTTAACCCAATTGAGCATGCATTTCACTTGCTCAAATCCAGACTTAAGACGGAAAGACCCACAAACAAGCAAGACTTGAAGGCTGCGGCTGTAAAGGCCTGGCAAAGCATTAAGAAGGTGGAAACCCAGCGTTTGGTGATGTCCATGGGTTCCAGACTTAAAGCAGTGATTGCCTCCAAAGGATTCGCAACAAAATATTGAAAATAAAAACATTTTGTTTGGGTTATGTTTATTTGTCCAATTACTTTTGACCTCCTAAAATGTGGAGTGTTTGTAAAGAAATGTGTACAATTCCTACATTTTCTATCAGATATTTTTGTTCAACCCTTCAAATTAAACGTTACAATCTGCACTTGAATTCTGTTGTAGAGGTTTCATTTCAAATCCAATGTGGTGGCATGCAGAGCCCAACTCGCGAAAATTTTGTCACTGTCCAAATATTTCTGTCCCTAAGTGTATAATGTGCTACCATTTGGGCACACTGTGGGAATCAGAAAATCAGCTCTTTCACTTTTGAGCTACCAGTTTTCCTCTATTCATTTACAGATGGACATTTTACAAACACTTACCAACCCCCAAAACTTGCCACATTTGTCAACTTATACTAAGGGAATTTATCTATGACTAGCTTGTGCTTCTGGAGACACCCACCGCATAAATTGCTGAGTGTGTTTTCGACAACTTTATATTTAACTAGCTGTGAGCCCGATGCAAATGCATCGGGATTCTAGAACGTGCATTAATTTGATTATAGTAGTTATAGCTGTTAGCCTGATGCAAATGCATCGGGTATCTAAAATATGTTTATTGTTTTTTTAAAGATTTTTAAATAATAATCGCATCATCAATAGCAATAATATAAGCCATAGCATTATTATTAGCAGTAATAGCAGTATTAATAGCATTATTAGCAGTATTATGAGCATTAATAACAGTATTAATAGCATTAATAGCATTATTATTAGCATTAATAGCATTATTAGCATTAATAATAGCATTAATAACATTATTAATAGCATTAATAGCATTATTATTAGCATCAATAGCATTAATAATAGCATTATTAGCATTAATAATAGCATTAATAACATTATGAATAGCATTAATAGCATTATTATTAGCATTAATAGCATTAATAATAGCATTATTAGCATTAATAATAGCATTAATAACATTATTAATAGCATTAATATCATTATTATTAGCATTAATAGCATTATTAATAGCATTAATAGGATACATATTAGCATTAATAGCATTAATAGCATAATTAATAGCATTAATAGCATTATTAATAGCATTAATAGCATTATTATTAGCATTAATAATGGCATTATTAGCATTAATAATAGCATTAATAACATTATTAATAGCATTAATAGCATTATTATTAGCATTAATAGCATTATTATTAGCATTAATAGCATTAATAATGCCATTAATAGGATAAATATTAGCATTAATAGCATTAATAGCATAATTAATAGAATTAATAGCATTATTAATAGCATTAATAGCATTATTATTAGCATTAATATCATTAATAGGATAAATATTAGCATTAATAGCATAATTAATAGCATTAATAGCATTATTAATAGCATTAATAACATTATTATTAGCATTAATAGCATTAATAATAGCATTATTAGCATTAATAATAGCATTAATAACATTAATAATACCATGAATAGAATAAATATTAGCATTAATAGCATTAATAGCATAATTAATAGCATTAATAGCATTATTAATAGCATTAATAACATTATTATTAGCATTAATAGCATTAATAGGATAAATATTAGCATTAATAGCATTATTAATAGTATTAATAGCATTAATAGGAGAAATATTAGCATTAATAGCATTAATAGCATAATTAATAGCATTAATAGCATTATTATTAGCATTAATAGCATTAATAATAGCATTATTAGCATTAATAATAGCATTAATAACATTATTATTAGCATTAATAGCATAATTATTAGCATTAATAGAATTATTATTAGCAGTAATATCATTATTATTAGCATTTTATTTTTTAATTATTATTTTTTATTAAATTATTTATTATTTTTTATTTATTTTTTTATTATATTTTAATTATTTTTTTTAATATTAAATTTATTATTTAGGCTGAGACCCAGTTCTCTTTCAGGTCCGCTGAAAGGGCTGATATAATTAGCATATATTTAATTTTTTTATTATTATTTTTTTTTAATTATTGAATATTTTTAATTTATTTTTTTATTATTTTTTAATTATTTTTAAATTATTTTTTATATTATTTAATTTATTTATTTTTTTAAGTGAGAGTGAGAGACAGTTCTCATTCAGGTCCGCATTTTTTTTTTTTTATTATTATTTTTATTTAATTATTTAATATTTTTTATTTATTTTTTTATTATTTTTTAATTATTTTTAAATTATTTTTTTTATTATTTCATTTATTTATTTTTTTAAGTGAGAGTGAGAGACAGTTCTCATTCAGGTCCGCATTTTTTTTTTTTTATTATTATTTTTATTTAATTATTTAATATTTTTTATTTATTTTTTTATTATTTTTTAATTATTTTTAAATTATTTTTTTTATTATTTCATTTATTTATTTTTTTACTTGCGACAGTGAGACACAGTTCTCATTCCGGTCCGCCTTTTTTTTTCCCATTGACATACATTAGCGGTGTGTCGGCGATTTTATGGCCGTCCACCTGGTTCTATTTGTCGGCCCTAAAATCGCGGAGACACCGCTAATGCATCTCTATGGGCAGTCACAGCTCGAATTCTGATTGGTCGGCGTTCAATCCGAAATCGGGCTGACTGCCCATAGAGATGCATTAGCGGTGTGTCCGCGATTTTAGGGCCGACAAATAGAACCAGGTGGGCGGCCATAAAATCGGCGACACACCGGTAATGTATGTCAATGGGGAAAAAAAGGCGGACCTGAATGAGAACTGCGTCTCAGTTTTGAGGGGCTCTTCTGATTGGCTGAGGGCAGTATACAGCGACCAATCAGAAGAGGGCCTCAGATCTCATTAAGGTAGAATGGCGGATTTTTCGTCCATTCTATGTTAATGAGAAGGAAGAGGACGTCGGAGGTGGAAGTTATCGAAAAGAAGACAGAAGATCCCCGGGGCCGGACGAAGAGGCGGAGATGGTGGAAGGAAGAGAGAAGACCCCCGGGGCCGGAGGAAGAGAACGCCTGGCCGGACGGACGATCAGATGACTTGAAGGCATGTAAGTGAAAGACGGGGACGTTAGGTTAGGGGACGGCGGGGGCTTCGGGTGTAGGGCCTTAGGTGACAGCGGCGCTAGGTTAGGGGACTGCGGGGGCTTAGGGTGTAGGGCTTTAGCGATAGGGGCAGGGGGTAGACGGCGGGGCTTAGGGGGTATCGGCGGGGGCTTAGGATGCTGCGGGTCGGGGGTTAGGTGGTCGGGGCTTAGCGTGCACGGGTGCGGCGGACTTAGGGGGTATCGGCGGGGGCCTAGGATGCTACAGGGGTTAGGGGGTAGGGGCTTAGGGGCTGCTGCGGGGCTTAGGGGGTAGGAGCTAAAGGGCGGCGGTGGCTTAGGGGGTATCGGCGGGGGCTTAGGGGGTGGGTGTGCGGACATGGGGGGGCTGTGCGGACATGGGGGGGCTGTGCGGACATGGGGGGGCTGTGCGGACATGGTCGGGCTGTGCGGACATGGGGGGGCTGTGCGGACATGGGGGGGCTGTGCGGACATAGGGGTCGGGCTGTGCGGACATAGGGGTCGGGCTGTGCGGACATAGGGGTCGGGCTGTGCGGACATAGGGGTCGGGCTGTGCGGACATAGGGGTCGGGCTGTGCGGACATAGGGGGCGGGCTGTGCGGACATAGGGGGCGGGCTGTGCGGACATAGGGGGCGGGCTGTGCGGACATAGGGGGCGGGCTGTGCGGACATTGCTGGGGGCAGGCTGTGCGGACATTGCTGGGGGCGGGCTGTGCGGACATTGCTGGGGGTGGGCTGTGCGGACATGGGGGGGGGGTGGCGAATTGTGGGTAGCGGGGAGCGGAGGCGGCAGTGCCGCCTCCGCTCCATGGTCCCCGGGTAGCGATTTGCGGCTCAGGCAGCGACTCGCAATGGCCTCGCGGCCATTGCTCGCGCTACCTGAGCGGTAAATCGCTAAGGTTGTAGCCGGGCTTCGCGCCCAATGTTAAATTCGTATCCACATGACGACATCGGAAAGTGCGCGCGAAGGGGCGCTTTTGCGATTCGCGATTATATAATAGATTATCTACTTCAAAATAAGGTATGTAAATCAGTGTTCAAAACAAGACAGATAACTCCTATCTGAAAGTAACAGTACCTGTGTGTTAGCAAAAGGTGTGATATACTAAGTGATAGGGCTGTATAAAGATGGTCTGAGAGGATCGATATACTTCAGAATGGTGCTCTATATAGGTGTTTAAAGTAGAAATGTACTACATGGTGGGACTGTGTATAGGGACTTAAAAGAGAGCTAGTCTACTCAGCTACACTACACTAGGCTAGGAAGGGTCATATATAAATATATAGAAGCTGAGAGAAGTGTTGTACTGCAATAAGGAATTGTTCATACAAGAAGACTAAAGGTACCTTCACACGCGGCAATATTGCTAGGCAAATTCACTGGCAATTTGCTGGTTGCAGTGAAATCATGGACACATTGTTCTATTTGTACAAAGCAACAAAATAGAACAATGTGTCCATGATTTCACTGCAACCAGCAAATTGCCAGTGAAATTGCCTAGCAATATCGCCGTGTGTGATGGTACCTTCATGCATTGCACTATGGGACTTCATAGAGAAGGGGGTGAAAGGAGACATACAACAGGTGAAATGCTGTAAAAATTGAACACATCAGTTTTCTAAGTAGATATATTTCGGAAGGTAATATCAAAGTACAACACAAAATAATATTGTGGTACCGTTTTAGCCAGAGGAATCGATGTAAATACTTATATCCCCAAAAAGGGTTGAAAAAAGTATCATAGGAGTGATACCTTTATTGGCTAACCAAAAAATATATATTTGTAAGCTTTCATAGCTCAAGGCTCCTTCATCAGACATATTACAAATGAATTACTGAGACATTTAAATACAAAATACAGCAGGACACAAGGTGATGAAGGTCGGCTAAGGAAATTGAAATGAATTCTTTGTTAATGATGTAGATGAGGTACAGTGGTCTTTTACATATCAGAAGATCTCATTGTGGAAGTGTTAATTGTGTCTATGTAATGACTCTGAATCCAGGTGTCAAATTGAGCCCTTTTGTTAAGGATTGGAACATTTTTAAGAATTATGAATTCTTATGAATTCTTAGGACTATAAGATCATGGACTTCTTTTCATGTACATCCTCCAATGTAGTGTATATGACAATGTACTAAGTGCACTACAGGACTGTATATTGGGGAAACAATGAAAAGCTTCAAACAAGGATGAACTTACATAGACATTAGAGATGAGCGAGTTCTAAAATGCTCTGGGGCTCAAAGCTCGGGCCGAGCATACCGAGATACTCGTGTACTTGGCCCGAGCACCGAGCCCAATGTTATCCTATGGGAGACCCGAGTATTTTTCTGGCATGACCCCCGGCAACATGGATAAACCCTAAAAATGTCACAAAAGTATCTGAACCGTGCTCGAATGACATGGGAACAGCATAAGGAAGACCCCTGTAAGCATTTCAGACTCCAAGGTCACTGCTGTAAACAATGTTGTCAGACTATTACGCCACTTTTACGGACTGTCAAGAAAACGTTACAAAATGAAACCAAAATGAATTTTCATGGAGAAAATATTAAGGGCTCATACCCACTTGTGAGATAGAGTTGGTGTATGTTAGTTTTTTGGATTACATGAACGATTTTTTTTTTAAAATTTTGTGGCACTCCCATGTTCCTGGGAAGAGACGTACATGAAGGCCTCTTTAATTAATGTGCCCATCCAGGGAAGCCAAAAGTTGGGAGGCACCCCAATGCCCCTGGATACAGGCGTGCATGAGGGCCTTTTTTAATATTGTGCCCATTATAAGGAAGTGGATCTTTTGTAGGATTGCCCTAGGCAGGGCAGCCAAAAATTGTGTGGCACTCTTATGCCCCTGGATAGAGGCGTGCATGAGGGCCTCTTTTAATATTGTGCCCATTATAAGGAAGTGGGTCTTTTGAGGCAGGGCTGCCACAAGTTGGAAGGCACTTCAATGCCCCTGGATAGAGACGTGCATGAGGGCCTCTTTAAATAATGTGCCAATTATAAGGAAGTGGGTCTTTTGTAGTATTGCCCTAGGTAGAGGAGCCAAAAAATGGGAGGCACCCCAATGCCCCTGGAAAGAGACGTGCATGAGGGCCTCTTTAAATAATGTGCCCATGATAAGGAAGTGGGTCTTTTCTAGTATTGCCCTAAACTAGAAGAAAAGTAGAAAAGCGCACATAGGGTCTTATCTGGGTGTAACCGGGGTGTTGTATTGTGTGCTGTTGCACTAACCTTATGTTGTTGTGAGAATCACAACAACTATTGAAGCATAAGCCGGCTTGCAGCAATCCGCCCAAGGGAAACCGATTAAAGCATTAGATGAAAGGTGGTAATTTGTGCGCTGCCGTCTGTCCGTTGGTTCAAAGAAATCCAAGGAATCACAAGATGTTAAAAGTAATACCTTTAATGTCTAATTCTTACGCGTTTCGTGGTACTTCAGACCACTTCATCAGAGATCCACAAGGTTTACCTTGTATTGCCCTAGGCAGGGCTGCCAAAAATTGTGTGGCACTCTGATGCCCCTAGATAGAGGCGTGCATGAGGGCCTCTTTAAATATTGTGCCCATTTTAAGGAAGTGGGTCTTTTGTAGTATTGCCTTAAGCAGGGCAGCCAAAAATTGGGAGGCATTTCAATACCCCTGGAAAGAAACATGGAGGGGAGCCTCTAAATATTGTTCCCATTACAAAGGAGCGGGTCTCCTGTACTTGTAATGCCCATTCTGTAAGCATGGACTAAAACATTTACCCCTGGGGGGTATACATGAAACTACTGCATATCTTTTGAATGGTTAGGGTCATCATAGTCATAAATATGATGTTAAAAAATTTTGTTTTCGTGGCATTATGAACCACGGTCGCGCTGATCATATGATGGTGGTGGATGAGGAGAAAGAGGAGCAGTACAGCAAGTAGCCAAAGTCATGAAGTGTGTACCCATGTGTGGGTGTGCTGAAGTGCATTGCAATTTACCGCCACAAAATTTAAATTCCACCATCATTTGGTGGTGGTGTGGTGAAGTCTGGCCCAATCCAACCCTTGTTCATCTTGATCAGAGTCAGCCTGTCAGCATTTTCAGTTGACAGGCGGGTGCGTTTATAAGTAATGATTCCACCTGCAGCACTAAAAACACATTCTGACAAAATGCTAGCCGCAGGGCAGGCCAAGACTTCCAAGGCGTAGAGAGACAATTCCTGCCACGCGTCCAGCTTGGATACCCAATAATTATAAGGCACAGATCTAGGAGCACTTTTGTATGATCGGCAAGGTTCTCCCTCAGCATCTTCGCAAACTTTGCAGTCCTTGTGACAGTACCCCGCACTTCAGGTCCTGTGCTACGGGAGGTGCTGAGAAAAGTGTCCCAGATCTTTGAGAGTGTTCCCCTACCTCTGCTGGATTGGACTTGTGCCTCTCTCTCCTGACCAACATGTGCAGTGGGGAATTCCAACGCGTGGGGACATCACACACCAGTCTGTAAGCCGGAACCCGCAAACGCCGCTAAAAGCCGGCAAGGCCGGCAGAAGCTGTAGGTGACTTTCTAAAATGGCACACAGGCGGCGTACTTTGATGAGCAGATCCGACAGCTCCGGGTGGGATTTAATAAATCGCTGAACCACGAGGTTGAGCACATGGGCCACAAATGTAACATGTGTCAGCTCGCCTCGCCTCAGAGCCGCCACCAGGTTCCGGCCATTGTCACACACGACCATGCCTGGCTGTAGGCTCATCGGTGTGAGCCAGTGATCTGCCTGCTGTTTCAGAGCTGTCCACAACTCTTCAGCATTGTGGGGTTTGTCACCTACGCATATTAGCTTCAGCACAGCCTGTTGCCGCTTAGCCGAGGCAGTGCTGCAGTGCTTCCAGCTTGGGACTGGTGTGGAGGGTTAAAGTGGATGTTCCAGAGCTGAACACTGTGGGTGAAACCCTGACTGAGTTAGGGCCTGCAATCCTTGGTGTCGGAAGGACGTGTGCCGTCCCAAACTCAGACTGGGTCCCGGCCTCCAGAATATTAATCCAGTGTACCGTCAGCGAGTTGTACCGGCCCTGCCCACAAGTATTCACTCAAAATAGTTTGATGCTAGATACACCTACACAATTTAGTTTCAGCAAAAGTCGTACCTTATAAAATATAACTTTTATTTTTTTTTATTAAAACTAGGTTCAGTTATTCAGTTATGATCCCGTACACACAGTGTAACCTTGTAAAAGGGGGGAAAGAGGGAAGGGTCACCCTGTTCTCTCCCTAACTCCCCTGCCTAACAGCAGAGTTTTCACCTAAAAGCCCGTATGGTGTCCCCGCTCCTCGGCGGCTGTCCCTTCTGGTCCTTACTTATTTGTGAATAAAGGTGACGTTCCTCCTTTTTGAATCCTAATACCAACAATATATCTAAGGGAACAAAAAACCGTGTGTGGATCTGCCTGAAGTCCGGGTCTATCCCTTAGGGTACTTTTACACGCCGCTACAACAAGGTGGAAACAACCGGGTGCTTCACGTGCATGAGCACGCACAAACGGTTACAAACGGTACCCGCACCGCCTTTACACGCCGCTAAAAGGTGCTCTACAGAAGGTTGAATCTATCTTTGGATGCACCGCCGGGTGCCTTAAGTTACCTTCTGTAGAGCACCTTACCTCATTTACACGCCACTACAACAAGGTAATATGGGAGGACCTGGTGCAGCAGGGAAAACACATAGGCGTGCCAGAATTGTGGATTACGAGAATTTCGTACGCTGATAGGACAAAGCAATAGCATCATGATTGGCCAGCCAGCGCAGGAGGCTGACTAATGCATGACGCTCGAGCAATTCTGTAGTGTGACTGGTCAGCTCCTTAAATATGCCGCCCTATGCAGCGACTACCAATCGTAACGCAGGAGCTTCCTCCAATGATCGCTGAAGGGGGGTGGTTTCACGGAGGCTGTGTCACGCCCCAGGGAGTTAACTAGGTGACGAATAAACCTTACCCTGCCGTATTTACACGTCATTACCACCGGGTTGAAATCAACCTGTTTTAGAGCACGGCTCTGAAACCGGTGCTGCAAGTGACGGGTGGAAACAACCTATTTTACACGCCGCTACCTCGGGTTGATTTGGCGGTGCAAGATACATTAAAGGTACCCTTAGACAAGTGTGGTGGAAAAAATAACCACTATAGGAGACACTTTCCTAAAATATGGTAATGGTTACCTATTTATAATCAAGGGGAGAAGTGAATGATACTAATATTTTCGTTTGCTGGGTACTTTTTCCTCCTATAATGCTTAAATAACAATTATCAGCATTTGTGCCCAAAACAAAACAAAACAGAGATATCCACTCCTCACCACCCAGGTACCACACCATACACCAAAAAATAAATGCTCCTTGTCAGCAGCCCGTATATTTCAGGTAATCCACACCCTTTTTAAAGATACAAATCACCACTTTCACAATAATGGACCAGTTGGACCATAGGTTAAACAGGGGGGCAGTTGCCCTTTAAGACACAAGTATTATGGATATACTCATCTTAAGTCATATAGACCGGTCTGACGCGGCGTTTCTCCCACCCAATGGTGTTCTGGTGGGTTCATCAGGGACATCAGTCTATCCAGCAGGGTTCTTATTAGAGTCCCAGGACACCCAGGGTGGGTGTGTTCAATGTATTCTCTCACTCCTACATCACAGTATATGGCGGCCCCCACCCTACCCATCTGCACCCTTTTATAACTGCTGCTCCATGCTGCCCAGGGAGGGCGTGGCGACAGCGTGCGTGCCACCGCACGCTCACTTCTGCGTGTCAAAGGGCGGAAGTGCGTCATAGGAGAGCGGTCATGTGACCCCAGCGGTCCGTCGCGGATATTCGTTCCGCGACCGGAAGTGTGCACCTGCAAAAGACTTCCCCCGGAAACAAGGACACTGTACCCGGGTTCCGGCTCAATAATCCGGTAGCAATCTAGATAGTGGGGGCATTACATGATATGCAATATATAGAAATGCCCCCAAATGCAAAATTACAACAGTGCAACGCCCCTGTCAGTATATGTAGATGTTAATGCCCCAGATGTCTCAAGAGCACATACCAGCCCCCCACACACATATGACCCTCCACACCCACAGCGCTCTAGTCCCTCCACCGGGGGAGACACGGATAGAGAAACAGGGTTACAATAAGTATCTTTAGATGGGGAGGATTTTTAAGGACAGACAGACATGACAAGATCAGTACAAACCACTGGCCTTTAGGGATACCCTTTTTTAGACCCTTTGGGTGGTGGCTATCCCACCTAAGTAGGTCGTTAGCCACCGTCGGTTTTCGGTACATAGTTGTTTGTAAAGTACCTCCCTCATCCTTGTAGATGGTGATGTCAAGGAAGTTGATTGACCTATCACGGATCTCACTGGTAAATCTCAACCCAATGTCGTTTTCGTTCAGTTCATACCCATAACTTCTTTCTGTTTAGTGGAAAATTCTACCACCAGCTCAGGGGCACTGCTATGGAGAGTTCCTGTGCCCCTAGCTATGCCAACTTGCTCCTGGGCTGGTGGGAGGACACGGTATTTCCAGACAACTGCATGGCCTGGTGGAATCCCCAGATACTTTTTTGGGGAAGATACATTGACGACGTTCTGCTGCTCTGGAGGGGAGACAGTGAATCATTCTTAAGATTTACCCGTGAACTGAACGAAAACGACATTGGGTTGGGATTTACCAGTGAGATCCATGATAGGTCAATCAACTTCCTTGACATCACCATCTATAAGGATGAGGAAGGTACTTTACAAACAACTATGTACCGAAAACCGACGGCGGTTCACGACCTACTTAGGTGGGATAGCCACCACCCAAAGGGTCTAAAAAAGGGTATCCCTAAAGGCCAGTATCTGAGGGCAAGACGTAATTGCTCTGATACTGGAAAGTTTCATCCAGAGGCAAGGGGGATACAAAAGAGATTCCTTGAGAAAGGATACCCCCCGGTGGTACTAAAAGATGCATTTAAGAATGCTATACAGTGCAATCGGGATGCTCTTTTGAGACCTAAGGAAAAACAACCACCAGAAGACATCATTAGGATGATAGGGACCTTCGACGATAGATCCGGAGATGTAAGGAGCATCTTTGAGAAACATTGGGGGGTGTTACTAGCTGACAAAGAAGTAGCCCCCTTTGTCCCGAAGAGATCAGCCATTACTTATAGGCGGGGTAGATCGCTGAGAGATCAGCTAGTCCACAGCCACTACAGTGCCCCAAAAAAACAGGGTACTTGGTTGGATCAGAGAACAAATGGTACGTAGGGGTGGAAAATGTATTTATTGCCATTTTGTTAAAAGGTCGAAGTCCTTTCACAGTAGTACCACCGGAGATAGGTTCGAAATGAGACAGTTTGGTAATTGCAGGACGGAGGGTGTAGTCTATCTCTTCCAATGCAGTTGTCCAATGGATTACATTGGTAAAACAAAACAACCTTTTAAAAAACGCATTGGTGACCATCTTGGAGATATTAGAAATGGGAGAGACACCCCGATATCACGCCATGTACGAGAGGTACATGGGGGAGACCTCAAGTGCTTTGATTTTAGGATCATAGAGGTTGTGGAGAGACCGACTAGAGGTGGGACTGGGATAAGCAGATCCTAAGAAAGGAGACAAGGTGGATTTATAGGTTGGAGTCGTCAGGAGTCTGTGGTTTAAATGAACAGCTCATATATACTTCCTTTTTGTAGGACACTATATGTCTCAGGGTTCCGAGCCTACATCTTTGGTAACCGCACCGAACTCTAGTATCCCATTCCAGGGGTCTAGTATATCAAGACCTGTATTCTGCTTAAGTCTATCAATCCCAAAGTGGATCTAGGACTATACTATATCTAATGGGCTTCCATTGAGAGGCTGTTATATTATCTCTTGCTTTTCATTTTTTCATACAGTAATACTTTTATGTGAGTGGTTTGTACTGATCTTGTTATGTTTGTCTGTCCCTAAAAATCCTCCCCATCTAAAGATACTTATTGTAACCCTGTTTCTCTGTCCGTGTCTCCCCTGGTGGAGGGACTAGAGCGCTGTGGGTGTGGGGTTTGCCTGAAACTGCGTTGTTAAGGGCACGTATGATATTTTGTGACACGTGCTCATGCAATGCGGGGACGGCACACCGGGAAAAATAGTGGCGGCTGGGGACCGAGAAACGTGGGACAGCCGCTGCCATCAGGTTGCAGAATGCTTCTGTCTCCACTAGCCTAAAAGACAACATTTCCAGCACAAGCAGTCGCGAAATGTGTGCGTTTAGAACTGTGGCATGTGGGGGGTTGGCAGCATATTTGCGCCTGCGTTCCAAAGACTGGTGTATAGATAACTGAACGCTGCGCTGGGACAAGGACGTGGTTTATGATGGTGCTATTTCTGCTTGTGCAACTACAGGTGAAGGACAGGAGGCATCTTCGCATGCAGTATGGACAGGGGATTGTCTTGCACTAGGGATGGGTGAATCTACTCGCTACTATTTGGGACTCGCCCGAATAGTAGCGGACTCGGGGACTCGCTACTCGCCGAGTTTCCTTAGGAATTACTCGGGGGTAGCGAGTCCCTGTACTATTGCAGTGTATCTGTACAGATACACTACAAAAGTACCCTAAAAGTTAATCTAAGGGGTTAAAAACAATAAACATTCATACTCACCTTCTGTGAGGCCTGTACCTTATGTACCGAAAACCTCCGGACGTCACAAGACCTCAGATCACCGGGAGAAGATGGGCTGAAGGACCTGTGAGATTTCAGCCAATCAGCATGCGGCAAAGCGGTCACATGGGTTTGTCACGTGGCCGCACTGCCAGCCAATCAGATTGGCCAGATTGCTCATTGGCTGGCAGTGCGGCCACGTGACAAACCCATGTTACCGCTAGCCGCATGCTGATTGGCTGAAATCTCACAGGTCCTTCAGCCCATCTTCTCCCGGTGATCTGAGGTCTTGTGACGTCCGGAGGTCTTCGGTACCGTTCCCGGTACATAAGGTACAGGCCCCACAGAAGGTGAATATAAATGTTTATTGTTTTTAACCCCTTAGATTAACTTTTAGGGTAGTTTTGTAGTGTATCTGTATAGATACACTGCAAAAGTACAGGTTACTATTCGGACTCGCTGGACTCGCAACCAGTACCGAGTCTCGGACCCGGACTCGTTAGAGTCCAGCGATTCCGAGTATTTCAGGATTCGCCCATCCCTATCTTGCACCTGTTAAAAGTGCACCTGTTGGTAAAAAAAAACATGAGAGATCCCGGTGACTAGCTTGAGAGGTCCAGAAGGTAACTGGTTAACATGAAAGTGTAAACACCAGGAAATCTGCGGACGCTGGACTAAGGTCTCTTCACCTTGTAGGATGAGAGGCTTAGATTCCGGAGGCTATATGGGCCTCTTTAAATGTTGTGAGCCATATATGGTGCCTATAATGCATATATTAACCCCTTCCCAACATATGACGTTATACAACGTCATGGGCCGGTAAGGGGTGTTTGATGTGATCTCCGTCTGCTCTGGAGATCCCGCGATAGTATCGTGGGATCTCCAGCACTCACATGACAGCCCGGGGTCCTGGCTAGACCCCGGATGCTGTCAGAGCACAGTTTCCTGTTGTGGTTGGCAGGCGCTGCCAAGCACAACGGGTCCGCGATTCTGGGAGATACAGATGAGCTGCAGCTCATCTGTATCTCCCAGAAGCAATCAGGCTGTGCAGCAAGATGCCTCTTAAAGAGGCAGTGTAAAAAAAAAGAATCAATGAAAAAATAAAGTTTTTAAAAACCTGTAAAAAAAAAGTTCAAATCACCCCCCTTTTCCCCCAATTACAATAAAAGTATTAAAAAAAAAAAAAAAACACATGTTTGGTATCGCCGCATTCATAATCGCCCGATCTATCATCGTATTAAATCCGTTAATGAGAGCTCTAAACTCTGTAATGGAAAAAAAGGTCCACACGCCAAAATTCCTTTTTTTTGGTCGCCACAACATTGCTATAAAATGCAATAACGGGCGATCAAAACTGTGGTTTCCCCGAAAAATGGTATCATTGGAAACGTTAGCTCAAGACGCAAGAAATAAGCCATCAAACAGCCCCAGATCCCGAAAAATGAGAAAGCTACGGGTCGAAGAACATGGCGCAAAAAAGTCTGTTTTTGTTTTTTTTTCAAACTTCTGAATTTTTTTTCACCACCTAGATACCAGTAAAAGTATACATGTTTGGTGTCTACGAACTCACACCGACCCGAGGCATCACCCCATCACGTCGTTTTACCATATTGTGAACATGGCGACTAAAATACCCAAATTAACAAACATGTCCTTCCACTTTTTTTGCAATTTCACTGCATTTAGATTTTTTTTGCAATTTCACTGTACACTATATGGTAAAATAAATTATTGCATATGAAAGTACAACTCGTACCGCAAAAACAAGCCATCATATGTCTATATTGACGGAAATATAAAAAAGTTATGGCTCTTGGAATCAGGGGAGCAAAAAATGAAAATGAAAAATGAAAAATTCCCGTGTCATGAAGGGGTTAAAGGTCATTTAGTCCACAATATGGTTTTAGTTAAACGGTGATCCTATTACTAGAATGTGGGCAAAGTAGCCAATAGTTAAAATGGCGGAGTGATGTTCCCTATTGAGAAATAATGTGGCCGGCTGTCAATGGAGCGCAAACCGCATGTTCTGCGCATTCGCGGACACGTGATACAGCTGGAGCCTCTGATTGGTCCACACTGAGCATGCGCAAAGGAACCCGGAAGAGGCCGTTAAAGGGAGATATGGGCCTTAATATGAAATGGCACTGTTAATAGTCACTGTTTTGCAAAAATTGATTGATTAATTGAAAAGATATGGATGCACTTTATATACCCTGTATCATTAACACTCTGGCACTGCTTGAGAAAGGTTCTGTTGGAAACGAAACGTCGTGGTCACTGGGCCAATAAAGAAGATCTTTGTGGTAACTTTGGAGTGCAGCCTGTAGCAGTGGCCATATTGCTGCCCCTGGTCATTACTTTAGGAAGAGATGAGGCCATTGATTAGGTGGTACCCAGACCCCCTTGCATAGGCTATACTGCTATGCCCACAAACTAACATGGTAACGTCCACCTTGAAGCACATCCATAAATTCAGTATGTGTGATCACCTTCATTGGTGGGTATTAACAGCTTTTTTGGTGGGTGTGGTGATATTTCCTCCCGTCCACTAGAATCATGCAAGGGTGGTCTTCGACCAACATGCCCCTATTATGCCCCTATTATGTGACGCAAGTAATATCAGAGCTGTAAGGGGCACATACAGTCTAGCATGTACCATCAGATCATACCTAACGTGCCCGCCATATTACTACACTAGCTGATGTACAGTAGCCAGGGTCACGGTGCTACCATATTAGTACAGCAAAACAGTCCCAACATCACTCTTCTTGCCAGATTTCAGATCACACACATAACCAGTACCATTTGGATACCATTGTTTGTTACAATACACATATTGGTCACACGGATACCATTGTAACACCATTTTTAACCTCTTCACAAACTGACATACTGGTATGTCATAGGTTATGTCCCTCAATTGATGTGAGTTTCTGCAGTTAGCTCACATCATTCCCCAACATCTCAGCTGATTTCAGCTGAGATGTGGGGCTAAAAGTGCCGGTTGGCACTGATGTAATAGGAACAAATGCCGAAATGCCCGCGCTGCCAAACAGGAATCACCAGGAAATGAAGAGTTAACTGGGCAGATTTTTTTCTTTATTTCATCCTACGCGTTTCGGAGCCTCTATCCGAGCTCCTTCCTCAGGGAACAACAAGAGCACAATGGAAACAATCTTATTTAAACCCAAAAAGGGGCAAGAAAGAAGTGACAGCCCCTGTGCTGTGACGTCAGTGATAGGGTGGATAACAATGTGACATTACAGTGTTTGTAAACATTCCATCGTAAAAACTGTCAAAGAACACAAACAATTCCATACAACTGTTCATAAGTCAATTTGCTGAAAAGAAAAAAGGAACAAAGAAGAGATGAGCTGGATTCAAACTCGCAAAACATAATATATATTGTTCTGATTAACCTATAATATAGTTAGTTTATCTAGTTGTGCTATATAATCTGATGAAATTCACCATCAGAAATATGTGTGTTTGCAGGGAGAAAAAATTTCCGTGCAGGATTGTGTTAATAAATTTGAGGAATTTGACTTATAAACAAATCCTATACCATGTATGAAGTTGCTCATAAAAAATGGATTATATTATACTACTAGATGGCAGCCCGATTCTAAAGAATCGGGTAGTCTAGAATCCATATATAGTTTATTTACGAATAGTTAGGGTAGTGCGGTGAAATTAATTGTGTGTATACAGGCGGCTCTGTGGGTAGCAGAGTATATGGTGGCTCAATGGCTAGCACTGTGCGCGGTGGCTCAGTGGTTAGCAGTGAGTGCGGTGGCTCAGTGGTTAGCAGTGAGTGCGGTGAGATTGGTCAGCGCAGCGGCGTGGGCAGAGTGGTGAGCGCAGCGGCGTAGGCAGAGTGGTCAGCGCAGCGGCGTGGGCAGTGTGGTCAGTGCAGCGGCGTGGGCAGTGTGGTCAGCGCAGCGGCGTGGGCAGAGTGGTCAGCGCAGCGGCGTGGGCAGAGTGGTCAGCGCAGCGGCGTGGGCAGAGTGGTCAGCGCAGCGGCGTGGGCAGAGTGGTCAGCGCAGCGCCGTGGACAGAGTGGCACATACATACAACACACACACACGCACACACAACACACACACACACATACCGCTATACTTACCACCGACCCTGCGTCTTCTCCGGCGCCTGGATCCTGAGTCAACATGTGGCCACCCCCGGACGACTGGAGAGGGCAGGGGACGGCTGGAGGGGGCAGAGGACGGCTGGAGGGGGCAGAGGACGGCTGGAGGGGGCAGAGGACGGCTGGAGGGGGCAGAGGACGGCTGGAGGGGGCAGAGGACGGGTGGAGGGGGCAGAGGACGGCTGGACGGGGCAGAGGACGGCTGGAGGGGGCAGAGGACGGCTGGAGGGGGCAGAGGACAGCTGGAGGCTGGAAGGGGCACAGGCTGGAGGGGGCACAGGCTGGAAGGGGCACAGGCTGGAGGGGGCACAGGCTGGAAGGGGCACAGGCTGGAGGGGGCAGAGGCAGGCGGGGGCACAGGCAGGAGGGGGCACAGGCTGGAGGGGGCACAGGGCACAGGCTGGAGGGGGCAGAGGCTGGAGGGGGCAGAGGCTAAAGGGAGGACAGGCTGGAGGGGGCACAGGCTGAAGGGGGCACAGGCTGAAGGGGGCAGAGGGCACAGGCTGGAGGGAGCACAGGGCACAGGCTGGAGGGGGCACAGGGCACAGGCTGGAGGGGGCACAGGCTGGAGGGGGCACAGGCTGGAGGGGGCACAGGCTGGAGGGGGAACAGGACACAGGCTGGAGGGGGCACAGGCTGGAGGGGCACAGGGCACAGGCTGGAGGGGGCACAGGCTGGAGGGGGCACAGGCTGGAGGGGGCACAGGCTGGAGGGGGCACAGGCTGGAAGGGGCACAGGCTGGAGGGGGCACAGGCTGGAAGGGGCACAGGCTGGAGGGGGCACAGGCTGGAAGGGGCACAGGCTGGAGGGGGCAGAGGCAGGAGGGGGCACAGGCAGGAGGGGGCACAGGCAGGAGGGGGCACAGGCAGGAGGGGGCAGAGGCTAAAGGGAGGACAGGCTGGAGGGGGCACAGGCTGGAGGGGGCAGAGGCTGGAGGGGCAGAGGCTAAAGGGAGGACAGGCTGGAGGGGGCACAGGCTGAAGGGGGCACAGGCTGAAGGGGGCACAGGCTGAAGGGGGCACAGGCTGGAGGGAGCACAGGGCACAGGCTGGAGGGAGCACAGGGCACAGGCTGGAGGGAGCACAGGGCACAGGCTGGAGGGGGCACAGGGCACAGGCTGGAGGGGGCACAGGCTGGAGGGGGCACAGGCTGGAGGGGGCACAAGCTGGAGGGGGCACAGGACACAGGCTGGAGGGGGCACAGGCTGGAGGGGGCACAGGACACAGGCTGGAGGGGGCACAGGGCACAGGCTGGAGGGGGCACAGGCTGGAGGAGGCACAGGCTGGAGGGGGCACAGGCTGGAGGGGGCACAGGCTGGAGGGGCACAGGCTGGAGGGGGCACAGGCTGGAAGGGGCACAGGCTGGAGGGGGCACAGGACACAGGCTGGAGGGGGCACAGGCTGGAGGGGGCACAGGACACAGGCTGGAGGGGGCACAGGGCACAGGCTGGAGGGGGCACAGGCTGGAGGGGGCACAGGCTGGAGGGGGCACAGGCTGGAAGGGGCACAGGCTGGAGGGGGCACAGGCTGGAAGGGGCACAGGCTGGAGGGGGCACAAGCTGGAGGGAGCACAGGCTGCAGCGGAGCCGGCGGGCACAGGCTGAGGCGGAGGCTGGAGGGCAGACTCACCGCGCCGCGCGTCGGGTGTAGGAGGAGAGGAGGGGCGGGCAGAACTGCAGGACAGAAAGTCCCACCCTCCCTCCTCTCCAGGCGCGCGGGTACCCCCAGAGGTTGTGTGGCCCCCCGAGGTGGCGGGGGAGCGTTGCTGGCGGAGGCCGCACACCGGAGTGTGGGCCGGTCCGGGCCGGTTCCCTCATGTTGATGGGCGCACACCAGGCTGTGTGCGGACCCAGTGGCGGCATGGCGGTCCCTGATGGAGAGTGGGCGGTGAGCTGCAGGGCTGTGGGCCGGATGTGGGTGGGCGCAGACGGGGCTCTGTGCAAGGCCGGTGGCTGGGGCTCTGTGGGTCTGGTGCTTCCGGTTCCGGTGTTTGACACAGGACGGAGGCCATCACGGAAGTTGAGCGGATTTTGGGCGGAAGTGGCCTTCGGGTTTTATGTATAAGATAGAATATACCATATTCTATACTTACACCGATATAACTTTTAAAAAAGGATAAGACCCTATGCGCATTTATCTCACGTTTGCAGGTTGGCACTGATAACCCTTTCGATTGCGCTTTCAGTGAATGACAATCCAAAAGGGCAATGGCAGGGACTGCACCATTCCCCTCCATGATTGGAGATCCTGCAAAAAATTGCTGGACCTCTGTGTGTCACCAGATAGCCCGGGTTCCTGCAGTGACCCTGGATGCTATCAGGGATCACTTTCTTTCAATGGTTGGCAAGCACTGCCAACCACATAAAGTTAT
This sequence comes from Allobates femoralis, assembly GCA_033576535.1. NCBI lineage: Eukaryota > Metazoa > Chordata > Amphibia > Anura > Aromobatidae > Allobates > Allobates femoralis. The sequence goes on along the minus strand of JARQOC010000005.1, from coordinate 280,488,717 downwards.
AATTTGTGCTATTTCCCGATGTGCTGCAGCTCATCGGACATAGGACAAGCAATCGGACTGTGCAGAACAGTGGTGCCCTATGGGGCACTGTAAAATAAAGTAAAAATAAAAAAATAAAGTTTATAAAAATATGAAAAAAACACAAGTTCAAATCTCCCTCGTTTTACGCCATTCAAAATAAAAGTATTAAAATTTTTTAAAAAATCATATTTGGTATCACTGCCTTCAGAATGTCCAATCTATCAAGATATAAAATCAATTAATCAAATCTGTAAACTACATAGTGGAAAAAAAAGGTCCAAACGCCAAAATTATGATATTTTGGTCGCTCCAACATTGTAATAAAGTGCACTAATGGGCGATCAAAACAGCGTATCTACCCAAAAATGGTATAATTGGAAACGTCAGCTCAAGTCACAAAAATAAGCCACTACATAGCCCTATATCCTGAAAAGTGAGAATGCTACGGGCAGAAGAACATGGTGCAAAAAGTGCAATTCTTTTTTTTTTAACTTCTGAATTTATTTTCACCACTTAGATGACAGGAAAAGTATACATATTTGGTATCTAAAAACTCGTACTGACCTGAGGCATAAAACTGCCGAGTCTTAATGTCTTACAATATAATGAACTTGGTGAAAAGAATACCCAAAAAACAAATGTGTAATTGTCCTTTTTTGCAATTTCACCGTACTTGGAATTTTTTTCCTATTTTCCTGTACACTATATGATTGCATGTGAAATTACAACTCGTCCCGCAAAAGACAAGCCATCATTTGTCTATATTGATGGAAAAATAAAAATGTTATGGCTCTTAAAAAAAGGGGAGGAAAAAATGAAAATGGAAATCGAAAAATCACCAGGTGGTGATAGGTTTAATCAATATCAGTATTAGGCCCCTTTCACATCAGCGTTTTGCGCTGATCGCGGCAGTTGCGGTGAAAAACTTGTGGCAAACCCCATACAATGTCTATGGGGCTTGCGGTAAGTGGGAAGATGAACATGTTCATATATTCCTATATGAAGTCCAAATTATCACAAAGATTGCCATTAATAAACCCTGGTGATGCCCCAAACTAACACCTCTAGTCCACGACAGGAAAAATATACAATATTCCTATAAGTACATAAAAATAGGCTCTCACCCTGATCCAAAATAAATCCTGTGATAGGAACAATTGGAGGGATCAATCCCTGGTGAGGGCAGTAGTCTTGGAAGAAGGTGCCAGGACAGCAAGGTGTCAGGATAATACACGGGGGACCCTTGTCCCATGCCTCCCCGTTGTGGGATCTTTTGTGACCTCTTGAATGAGTTATCACTCTTGTGGTAATTTTAGCCATCTGACCACTACTGGGAAGGCGTTTGATGCTTGAGAATTTTACCATTTGTGGATAATGGCTCTAACTATGGTTCACAGGAGCACGAAAGTTTTAGAAATTGCTTTATTGCCTTTTCCAGACACAATTTCTTTTTTTTAGACTTGTTACTGAATTTCTTTGGATTGCAGCATAAGGTCTGGCTGTTAAGGATCTTTTGGTCTACTTCATTTTGTCAGGTAGGTACTCTTTATGTGATTTCTAGATGGAGAACAGGTGAGGCAGTAATCAGGCCCTGGGTTTGGCTAAGCAAATTTAACTCAAGTTCCCGATGAAGTGATATACTACAGTAAATTTATGTTTTGAAGGGGGGCAAACACTTTTTCACACATAGCCAGGTAGGTTTAATTATTTTTCCTTTGATAATAAACACCTTCATTTATAAAATGTATTTTGTGTTTACTTGTGATATCTTTGTCTAATATTTAAATTTATTTTGGGATCTGAAACATTTAAGTGTGACAAACATGCAAAAGAATAAGAAATCAGAAAGGGGTCAAACACGTTTAGTTCACCCCACAAAAACAAGCCTCCACCCACATATTTTGACAATAACATAAAAAAAATAGGTGTCCTGGAAAATGGCAATAAATAGTAAATTTTGTTTTACAAAGTTCAGAACATTTTTAAGCCAATAAAATTGTAAAAAAGAAGCTATACATTTTTAATATGTTCAAAACTGTGCTGACCTTCACAATCTGGTTTCTAGGTAGTTTTGCACTGTTCTTCATTTACAGCATTTGAAATTTTGTTTTGCCATTATTGTTTTGCAATTAGCTATAAAACATGAATGAGAAAAGAGTTGAGACTGACCTTTTATTAGTAAAGTTAATCCTTAAAGAACACTAATCCTTTGTAATATATTTTATGATCCGTGAGAAAGCATAATTTGTTTTGTATACGATAAAATAAATTGAAAGATTCAAAAAACTTGTAAAAATGAAAGGAATTAAATTACACATCAATACAAAAAGATGTTTTAAAGTGGAGGTCGATATACTTTTTAATGTGACGATCATTAGATAATATCATTTATTTGAACTGTTGTTTTCCTTTAGTGTTATTGTTTAGGAATGATTGTAAAGTCTGTAATGAATGCATAAAACTCTAATTAACTGTATACAATATTGAGCAATTAATGCACAACACCATTTGCATTTTAATAACATTGTAACCATCTGGTAAATTAATCCATTAATCTTGATTAGTTTATTAGCGAAAATTGACACGTAGAGTTGAATAGCATGTAAACCATTAAAGACTATGTTCACAAGTTCAATCTGTACTTTTTTATTCCGAGGAAATAAAAAATAGTTGATTTTTAAAGGATTTTGAAAAATGAAACAAATGTTTGTTATTTTTACAACTTAGTGGTTGACAAGGTGGATTGTTCACCCTGGCCCATCTTGCTTACTTTCACAGTAAATATGGGCCTTGTTCACAGATATCAGCTTTTTTGTCATTCTCTGCGTTTTTCAGCTGTTAAAAAAAAACGCACATGCGTTAACGCATGGTACACTTAAGTGTAGCTGCGTTTTTTAACAACCCATGCGTTTTTTTCCCCCATTCCAATAAACACTGAATGCAGCGTCTTTTGGGTGCTGTAAAAAAAGCATGGGTTGTTTAAAAAACGCATGCTTTTTTTAACATGGGGCCCTATGGGAAACGTATGCGTTAACGCATGGCACATATAGGCACCTGCGTTAACGCATGCATTAACGCATATGCGTTTTTAATGAAAAATTACTAAGTCCAAAAACGTCTCAAAAACGTTCAGAACCACAGGGGACACTATTTGGCAACCTTAGTAAAACTGATCAGTTTTTCTAACGGCAAAAAAAACGCATTGATATGTGTGAACAAGGCCTATGGACTTGCATGTGACTCACACAAGTCTCGTATCACATCACACGGCACTGTCATATGCTCTCCTGGCAGGGGCGTGTAGCTGCATAGAAATATATGCAGCTGACACTCTCCTGTCCGTAGAGCGGGCGGCCATGCCAGGTGACATGATGAGAGGCTCGCACGAGTTACAAGCATGTCCATCCTTACAGTGACAGTAGTATAGGTGGACCTGTAGTTTATTATAGCATCACTTGGGCTATGTTCAGGGTGCATATTTTTTGTGCTTTTTGTTTTCAGTTGGGATTTTTTGCACATGTACTGGCAAAAAAGTGCAACTGCTTTCACACAGTGCGCTTTTTTCTTTGCGCTTTTCCCGAGCCCATTTTATCATGTGGGCTATGGGAAAAGCGCACAGAAAAAAGCACAAGGAATTGACATTTCTATTCTTTTTACGCACGCATTTTTGCAGTAAAAGCGCGTGCATGAAAAAATGCGCAAAAGTGCAATATGCGAATGGATTTCAGCAAAACCCATAAGTTTTGCTGGACTGCGTATCCAGAATTGTGTTTCACTGCAATTATGTGAGGGTAAAAAAGCGCAGCAAAAATGCAGGAAAACGCAGTAAATACGCACTGTGTGAACGTAGCCTTAGTATCTTGCTTCATACCTTTTTGCTGTGCTGTGATGATTGGATTATGGTAACAATTTCAAAAGCTTCTCTGTGTCAGAAACATTGCCAGTGGCCATTGTATAGTATGCTCTGCTAACAGTAGTTTATGATTATTTAGGAATATTAAAGCAACAATCAAATAACGAAAAAAAATCACTTAATTTAGAATACCGTATATACTCGCGTATAAGCCGAGTTTTTCAGCCCACAAATTGGGCTGAAAAGTTACCCCCTCGGCTTATATGCGAGTCACTATACGGGCGCCCCCCCCCAGAGGTATACAGGCCCCCCCATCAGTATACAGGCCCCCCCCAGGCTCGGGAAACCTGTAAAGGAAGATGATTATACTTATCGCTGTCCGGCTGCCGTCCCCGCTCTGCATCGCGCTCCTCCATCTGCATCGCGCTCCTCCATCTTCCGGGTTCCTGTCGGCGCCGAGAATGACGTCATTGTCGGCGCAGAACACAGGAAGTCGGAAGCCGGAAGATGGAGGAGCGCGATGCAGATGGAGGAGCGCGATGCAGAGCGGGGACGGCAGCCGGACAGCGATAAGTATAATCATCTTCCTTTACAGGTTTCCCGAGCCTGGGGGGGGCCTGTATACCTCGGGCTGCTGCTGTATATACCCTGGGGGGGCCTGTATACCTCGGGCTGCTGCTGTATATAGCCTGGGGGGCCTGTATACCTCGGGCTGCTGCTGTATATAGCCTGGGGGGGCCTGTATACCTCGGGCTGCTGCTGTATATAGCCTGGGGAGGGCCTGTATACCTCGGGCTGCTGCTGTATATACCATGGGGCTGCTGCTGTATATACCATGGGGCTGCTGCTGTATATACCATGGGGCTGCTGCTGTATATACCATGGGGCTGTTGCTGTATATACCATGGGGCTGTTGCTGTATATACCATGGGGCTGCTGCTGTATATACCATGGGGCTGTTGCTGTAGATACCATGGGGCTGCTGCTGTATATACCATGGGGCTGCTGCTGTATATACCCTGGGGCTGCTGCTGTATATAACCTGGGGGGGCCTGTATACCTCGGGCTGCTGCTGTATATAGACTGGGGGGGCCTGTATACCTCGGGCTGCTGCTGTATATAGCCTGGGGAGGGCCTGTATACCTCGGGCTGCTGCTGTATATACCATGGGGCTGCTGCTGTATATTCCATGGGGCTGCTGCTGTATATACCATGGGGCTGCTGCTGTATATACCATGGGGCTGTTGCTGTATATACCATGGGGCTGTTGCTGTATATACCATGGGGCTGCTGCTGTATATACCATGGGGCTGTTGCTGTATATACCATGGGGCTGCTGCTGTATATACCCTGGGGCTGCTGCTGTATATACCCTGGGGCTGCTGCTGCTGTATATACCCCTGGGGCTGCTGCTGCTGTATATAACCCTGGGAAGGCTGCTGTAACACTGCTGGGGCCTGTATATACCACTGGGGAGGCTGCTGTATACCACACTGTTGGGGGCTGTATACTACCACTGGGGAGGCCTGTATACCATCGGGGGGCCTGTATACCACACTGCTGGGGGCTGTATACCTGTGCTGGGGTCCACCCTCGGCTTATACACGAGTCAATAGTTTTTCCCAGATTTTGGGGCAAAAGTAGGGGGGTCGGCTTATACACGGGTCGGCTTATACACGAGTATATACGGTAATAAATATTTTAATTACTATTAAAAATTCTGGATTTTGTCACCCTAAAACACAGCTCAAAAATGGCCTTGGGCTATGTGCTGATGTTTGCTGAAGATTTCTGAATATTTTTTTTTTTTCGTTTTTGTGTCAGTGAAAGATGGTGTGGATTTTGGACGTCAAAAATCTGCAGCAAACATTCAATGTCAGCACATAGCATTAAAGCTTAACAGTGGATAATCGGACTAGGTAGGAGGGATATTGAAAGCTTTTAGGGATACTACAGTAGACACACAATGATCATATTACTATTTTAAACTATGGGACTTTATTTTTTTTCATGTTTTCTTGCAGTCATGCAAACATAGGTGTGGCCTACCTTTGAGCTTGACATTATATAGTGTGCTGCGTCCCATGGTATGGTGTGCTCTGTTGGGGCTCGGTTATGCTTAATCATGTCCTTGTCACTGCACTGATGGATGGCAAGGTATTAAGACTATTGTTAGGCAGGTACTGTCCCAATAGAGTCACCTTCTCGCTGGTGGGACAACTTATGCATTCATGTGATCATATCTATGTCACCAAGCACCCTAATTTATTTTTATGCACTTCAGCATTTTTATGTTTATCATTTTAGGGTATTTGCTCATTTGTTTTTTTGTTGTTGTTGTTTTTTTTACATTATGAGGCCAATATGAACCTGCACCACTGCAGAGTTTCACTTTCATTTTAGCCCTGGTTTTATTTAATGTTTTTTTGCAGTCATGCAAATATAGCTGTGGCGTACCTTTGAGCTTGACATGATATAGTGTGTTGCGTCCCATGGTATGGTGTCCTGTGTTGGGGCCCAGTTCTGCTTAATCCTGTCCTTGTCACTACACGTACAGATGGCAAGGTATTAGTACTATTGTTAGGCAGGTACTGTCCCAATAGGGTCACCTTGCCATTGGTGGGACAACTTATGCATTCATATGATCATATTTGTCACCAAGTACCCTAATTTATTTTTCTGCACTTTAGCATTTTTACTTTTATCACTTCAGGGTATTTGCTCATTTATTGTTTTTTTGTTGTTTTTTTCCATTATGAGGCTAGTGTGAACTTGTACCACTGTAGAGTTTCACTTTAATTCCAGCCCTGGTTTTATTTTATACTACCATATTGTGGTAAGACCCTGTGCCCATGGCAAATTGTTTGATGCTTCTTTTGAAGTGGAGTTTGAGAATGTGCATCAAAATCTGCATGTCTATCATGAAGTCAGCAAAGTCTATGGGTACCGTCACACGAGGTGACGTCGCCGGAGATATCGGCGGTGACGGGCAGGAGCGTGCACGTTTTTAGTGCCCCGCCAGTGTCGCTGTTGCTAGTGATGGGCGAATCCTAAATTACTCGGAATCGCTTGACTCTAGCGAGTCCGAGCACAGGACTCGCTACTCGTTGCGAGTCTAGCGAGTCCAATGTTAATGAATGGGGAAGCGAGTAATAGCGAGTAGTGTGAGATTTACAAATCGCAGATGTGTCTCGGAAGCTTCAGCCTGAAGCAATCCTAGTTTTGTCATTTATTTGCATTTGACTTTGTAAGTAATCGCTGGGAAACTCGCACAGATAAGAGTCCTGTCTGCTCAGTGTGCTGGCTGCCAGCTCCAGGGTCCTAGAGCCTGCCTGCTGCCTGATGTAGCAGAGCTGAGATTGTTCTCAGTCTGCTCATTCCCTGTGTACAGACATGAATGTCTGTGCACAGAGATGATGTAGCAGTGCTGAGATTGTTCTCAGTCTGCTCACTCCCTGTGCATAGACATCTATATCTATGCACAGGGATGTAGCCGAGAGGACATCGCGTTTTGGACTGCGTCGGACGGAAGAGGATTTTTTTAATTAATGATGGAGTCCCTAATGGCTTTTTTTTTTATTTCTAATAAAAAATTTTCTTTGTGTTGTGTTTTTTTTTAAAACAATTTAATAGAAATTCATGGCGGTCATGTCTAATATTGGCGTGACCGCCATAAATTTCGGGCTTAGGGCCAGCTGATAATACAAAGCTGGCCCTAACCTTTTTATTACCCAGCGTGCCACCGCTACCAGGGCCACTGGAAGAGCGGGGTTCAGCGCCAGAGGATGGCGCTTCAATGAACACGCCATCTTCTGGGGCGGCTGCGGGCTGCAATTTGCAGCGGGGGTGCCCAGAAAGCTTGGGCATCCCTGCGCTGCGGATTCCAGCCCCCAGCTGCTTAGCTGTACCTGGCTAGACATAGAAATTGCGCGGAGCCCCACGCATTTTTTTAAAATTATTTCATGAAATTCTGAGATTCTGTCTCTGAGACTCTGACTCTGAAATTCATGAAATAATAAAAAAAAAATGCGTGGGGCTCCGCGCAATTTCTATGTCTAGCCAGGTACAGCTAAGCAGCTGGGGGCTGGAATCCGCAGCGCAGGGATGCCCAAGCTTTCTGGGCACCCCCCGCTGCAAATTGCAGCCCGCAGCCGCCCAGAAGATGGCGCGTTCATTGAAGCGCCATCCTCTGGCGCTGAACCCCGCTCTTCCAGCGGCCCTGGTGGCGGTAGCACGCTGGGTAATAAAGGGGTTAATACCAGCTTTGTTATACAAGCTGGTATTAAGCCCGAGATTCTTAATGTCAGGCCACGTTTGACCCAGCCACTAAGAATCTCCAATAAAGGGTTAAAAAAACACAATACAGAGAAAAATTTTTATTTGAAATAAAAAAAAAAGCCATTAGGGACTCCATCTTTAATTAAAAAAATCCTCTTCCGTCCGACGTAGTCCAAAACGCGATGTCCTCTCTGCTACATCAACTGTGCATAGATATAGATGTCTATGCACAGGGATGAGCAGACTGAGAACAATCTCAGCACTGCTACATCATCTCTGTGAGCAGTCGGGCTCTAGGACCCTGGAGCTGCACAGAGAAGACAGCTGGACTCGTCTCGCAAAGAAACAGCAGTTACTTTGCGAGTTTCCCTGCTATCACTGGCACAGTAGCCGAGTCTAATGCAAACAATGGCAATCCTAGTTTTGTCAGCGTTTCTGACAAAACTAGGATTGATATTGATTTGCATTGGACTCGTGCGAGTAATCACTGGGAAACTCGCAGAGTACCGAGTCCTGCGAGTCCCTTACTACTCGCCGAGTAACGAGTCCTAGCGAGTAGATTCGCCCATCCCTAGCTGTTGCATGTTTACATGAGGCGATACCTCTGGCGATGCACCGGCGATCTTACAGGCGCCATCGCCGCTGGGTTGTCCAAAAACTCCAGCGGCGATTCTGTAACATGGGAGCCTATGGCTCCTATCATCTGTAAGATCACCGTCCCCCTGTTACATGGGGCGATGTGTACACATAGCCCCAGATTGCTCGCCTGGTTTCAGAGCACTGCTGAGAAACCAGGCGACCACTCAAAGGCGTCACCATCGCTTATTTACATTAGGCGACGCACAGGCCATGTCGGTGGTGATAGGCCACGCCCCTGCATCACCTAGAAAATTGCCGCCGATATTGCCTAATACGACTGTACCCTATGAGAGATCAGAAGTGTTAATGTGTTTTTTTTTTTTTGGGGCAGAAAAAAGTCATTTGAACCACATTTGCAAGGAATAAAAAAACAATGTGGGCACAGCACTTCTGACCTGTCCTAGACTTTGCTGTCTTCAGGATAGACATGCAAATTTTGATGCAAATTCTCAAAATCTGCATCAAAAACATCAAGCCATGCACCAATGACACAAGGCCTAAGAGGGTTCAACGAGAGCCACAGTTGTAGTGAAAGAGCTCAAGGAATCCTCTTGCCCCCTGGCTACCTCAATAAAGTTCCAGGGCAGGAATGACCAACTACAGTCCTCAAGGTCTGAAAACAATGCAAGTTTTCAGGATTTCCTTAGCATTACACTGCTGCTAATTTAATTACCTGCAAAGGTGATAATTACCGCACGTTGTGCAATGCTAGGTTAAACCATGGAAATATGGACTGTTTGTGGCCCTTGAAGACTGTATTTGGCCAGCCCTGTTCTACAGAAGTGTGTAATGACTTGTATTTCCATACCTCAGACCATCAGTCCAGAGGCCTGTGGCTTGTTTGCCAGCACCTATAGGGCAGCATCAAAGCATCTCTTTGCAGACACAGTCCAGCACACAAGGAGTGAAGTAAGATAAACAGTACTGTAGTGACTTTTGAAAAAAAGCCATTGTGGTACATGATGTAATTGGTAACAATTATCAGACCCAAAACAGTAATCATTTTAACATAGGCACTTAGCACAGACTATAATAAGTCTAAAACACACATACAGTGTGGAAAAAAAAGGTATTTAGTCAGTCACCAATTATGCAAGTTCTCCCACTTATAAAGATGAAAGAGGCCTCTAATTAACATCATAGGTAGACCTCAAGTATGAGAGACAAAATGAGAAAAAAAATGCTGATAAGCACATTTTCTGATTTGAAAATATTCTTTTTTTCAAATTATGGTGGAAAAATAAGTACTTTATATACTTGTGTATAAGCCGACCCGTGTATAAGCCGACCCCCCACTTTTGCCCCCAAAACCTGGGAAAACCTATTGACTCGTGTATAAGCCAAGGGTGGACTCCAGCACAGGTATACAGCCCCCAGCAGTGTGGTATACAGGCCCCCCCAGTGGTATACAGGCCTCCCCAGTGGTAGTATACAGCAGCCTCCCCAGTGGCATATACAGGCCCCAGCAGTATTACAGCAGCCTCCCCAGTGGTATATACAGGCCCCAGCAGTATTACAGCAGCCTCCCCATGGCATATACATGCCCCAGCAGTATTACAGCAGCCTCCCCAGTGGTATATACAGGCCCCAGCAGTATTACAGCAGCCTCCCCAGTGGCATATACAGGCCACAGCAGTATATACAGCAGCCCAAGTGGTATACAGTAGCCTCCCCAGTGGTATATACAGACCCCAGCATTATTACAGCAGCCTCCCCAGTGGTATATACAGGCCCCATCAGTATATACAGCAGCCCCAGTGGTATATAGCAGCCCCAGTGGTATATAGCAGCCCCAGTGGTATATAGCAGCCCCAGTGGTATATAGCAGCCCAGTGTGTGGTATACAGCAGCCCAGTGTGTATACAGCAGCCCCAGTGGTATATAGCAGCGCCCCAGTGGTATATAGCAGCCCCAGTGTATATAGCAGCCCGTGTGGTATATAGCAGCCCCAGTGGGTATATAGCAGCCCCAGTGGTATTAGCAGCCCAGTGGTATATAGCAGCCCCAGTGGTTATAGCAGCCCCAGTGGTATATAGCAAGCCCCAGTGGTATATAGCAGCCCCAGTGGTATATAGCAGCCCCAGTGGTATATAGCAGCCCAGGTGGTATATAGCAGCCCCAGGGTATATAGCAGCCCCAGTGGTATATAGCAGCCCCAGTGGTATATAGCAGCCCCAGTGGTATATAGCAGCCCAGTGGTATATAGCAGCCCCAGTGGGTATATAGCAGCCCCAGTGGTATATAGCAGCCCATGTGGTATATAGCAGCCCCAGTGGTATATAGCAGCCCCAGTGGTATATAGCACCCCAGTGGTATATAGAGCCCCAGTGGTGGTATAAGCAGCCCCAGGGTATATAGCAGCCCCAGTGGTATATAGCAGCCCCAGTGGTGTGGTATACAACAGCCCCAAGGGTATATAAAGCCCAGTTGTATACAGCCCCCAAATGCTAGGCACCGCCAGCTGTTCTTGTAAGCCCCCTACTGCAGCTTAACTACCTCAAGGTTTCTGCACAGCCCGGTTTACAGTGCTCTGTCCCCATGCTCCCATCCTTGCTGCATCCACGGTCCCTGCTGCTGCAGCAACTTACCTCATCGTACCTGCACGCGGCTGGGACCCCGATGCAGCCCAGGACGGAGCATGGCATGGAGCACCAGGACCGCGGTGTGCAGAGAAGGATGGTAAGTTAATGCAGCAGGTGGGGCCTATGAAGGAGGGGGGGCAGTGCAGCATTGGGGCCATATATTTAGATATGCACTACTTCCACCTGCCGCTGATTGGGCAGGGGAAGCATGTGCATACATATTTGATGCATCCACCCACTGATGACAGGGCGCTCATACAGCAGCCCCCCACGTGCCACCTCCAGCCTCTCCCCAGCCCCGGACACAGCCCCCACCACCGTATTGACCTGTGTATAAGCCGAGGGGGAGACTTTTCAGCCCAAATTTTGGGCTGAAAAACTTGGCTTATGCACGAGTATATACGGTATTTGGTAAATAACAAAAAATCATCTCAATACTTTGTTATACATCCTTTGTTGGCAAATACTGAGGTTAAATGTTTTCTGTAAGTCTTCACAAGGTTGGCACACACTGTTGCTGGTATGTTGGCCCAATCCTCCATGCAGATCTCCTCTAGAGCAGTGATGTATTGGAGCTGTCGCTGGGCAACAAGGACTTTCAACTCCCTCCAAAGGTTTTCTATAGGGTTTAGATCTGGAGACTAGCTATGCCACTCCAGGACCTTGAAATGCTTCATATGAAGCCACTTCTTCATTGCCCTGGTGGTCTGCTTGGGATTATTGTCATGCTGAAAGACCCAGCCACGTTTCATCTTCAGTGCCGTTGCAGATAAATAAAAGGAGGTTTGCACTCAAAATCTCATGAAACATGGTCCCATTCATTTTTTCATGTACATGGATCAGTCATTCTGGTCCCTTGGCACAGAAACAGCCCCAAAGCAGGATGTTGCCACCCACATGCTTCACAGTAGGTATGGTGTTCTTTGGATGCAACTCAGCATTCTTTCTCCTCCAAATATGACAAGTTGTGCTTCTACCAAACAGTTCTACTTTGATTTCATCTGACCATATGACATTCTGCCAATACTATTCTGGATTGTCCAAATGTTCTCTAGCAAACATGAGATAGGCCCAGAATGTAATGGCTTAAGCAGGGGTACACATCTTGCACAGCAGGATCTGAGTCACTGGTGGCGTAGTGTGTCACTGATGGTAGCCTGTGTAACATTGGTCCCAGCTCTCTGAAGGTCATTCACTAGGTCTCCCCGTGTGCTTTTTGTTTTTTTGCTCACTGTTCTTGAGATCATTTTGACCTTATAGGAAGAGATCTTGCATGGAACCCCATATCAAAGGAAATTATTAGTGGTCTTGTATGTCTTCCAATTTCTACTCATTGCTTCCACAATTGATTTCTTCAAACTAAGCTGCTTGCCTATTGAAGATTCAGTCTTCCCAGCCTGGTGCAGGGCTACAATGTTGTTTCTGGTGTCCTTCGACAGCTCTTTGGTCTTCACCATAGTGGAGTTTAGAGTGTGACTGTTTGAGGTTACAGACAGGTGTCTTTTATACTGATAATTTCAAACAGGTGCTAGTACTACAGGTAATGAGTGGAGGACAGAGGAGACTCTTAAAGAAGAAGTTACAGGTCTGGGAGAGCCAGAAATCTTCCTTGTTTGTGCGTGACAAAATACTTATTTTCCACTAAAATTTTAAAAAAAATGTATTTCAAAATCAGACAATGAGATTTTCAGGATTTGTTTTCTCATTTTGTCTCTCATAGTTGAGGTCTACTACGGTGTTCATTTTAGGACATGGTCATTTATCGAAGTCAAAGTCAAAAAAAGCTGTTCCTGATGGTTGATTATGACTTTGACTTGGACAAATGACCTTACTAAATGACTTTGACTTTGATAAATGATTTCGAGTTTGATAAATGACTTTGACTTTGATAAATGACTTTGACTTTGATAAATGATTCTGACTTTGGTAAATGACTTTGACTTTGATAAATGACTTTGACTGTGACAAATGACTTTGATAAATGACTTTGACTCTGACTTTGATAAATGACTTTGATAAATGACTATGACTTTGGTAAATGACTTTGACTTTGATAAATGACTTTGATAAATGACTTTGATAAATGACTTTGACGCTGATTTTGGTAAATGACTTTGATTTTGGTAAATGACTTTGACTTTGATACATGACTTTGATAAATGACTTTGACTTTGATAAATGACTATGACTTTGACAAATGACTTTGACTTTGATAAATGACTCTGACTTTGATAAATTACTTTGACTTTCAAAAAATTTTAAAAATTACTTTGACAAATGATACTTCACTTCTCAAACATCAAATTATTATTAAAATTATACAGTGGGTCCATTATGGATTAGAACCATCAACGCTCGCTTCCAAAGGCCAAAAGCTTATCCACTAGACCATGAAGCCAGCTACTATAACAGCCTGATCTTGTTAGACTAAGATAAATAACTTGCACACAGCCATTTTCTGACTATGATGTCTGAGAGCTTCTCAGTTATCGTGGTCACACTCAACAATGAAAGTCAAACCTCACTTTCATTTCTCATGGAGGTTAGCAGCATAATCAAACTACAAATCCCCAAGCAGTGCCAATGTTTCCTAGTTTGTTTTTCTTAAGTTATTATAGTTAATAATATTATTATTATTATCCTCTGAAACAAAAATAATGTAAAAAAAATGTTTCCTTTGAAACACTAATTACTGTATTTACCAGTGTCTGTAAATTTCTATAATTGTTTACAAAATAATTTAACATAATATAATAATAATATGTTTACCACTGACTGTACATTTGTATAACTTTTTAGGAAACTGTTTAAGAAAATATAATAATAAAAATGATGATGATTATTATTATTATTATTATTATTATTATTAATAATAATAAATAATTAATAATCCACTACATCGATTTGAACACCAAAGATGCAGACCTGCAAACATTTTAATTTATCACTATATTTTATGTCTATTGACTACCATAATTTATTAAAAACAAATAATCTATAGGAGGTCTAGCAGGGATTTGAACCACCAACGCTGGATTCCAAAGGCAAAATGCTTTTCCACCAGACCACCAAACCAACTGTTTCACAACAGAGATTTTGTTCGCCTAAGAAAATGAGCATGCAGGCAGTCTGTTTGCAACCTTAGTCTGACAATGATGTTTGAGAAGTCTCATAGTCATTTGTCTTGGTCAAAGTCAGACTCACTGAGGAATGTCACATGACCTCAATGTGTCACAGAGGCTTGGCAGTGTAAAGAAGGTTCACATCCCCAAGCAGTAGCAGGAGTTTCTATTTTTTTTTTTTTTTCTAAAGGTATTATTGTTTTTATTATTAGTATTAGTATTATTATACTTTCCAACCAAAATAATGTACAATTAAAAAGTTTTGACTTTGTGCTTCATTCTCATTCCTGACTATGATAAATCACTTTCACAGATGACACTTCACTTCTCACACATAAAAATGAAAATAGTTTTCCATACACAAAAGCTTTAACCCCTTTTTTCAGTGTGGCCGGACACAATGGACTTTGCTTTATTTCAAACCCACATTTCAACAATTTTTATACATTGTTTTGTTTTCAAATAACAACAGTTACTTAATGATAAGCAAATGACATGTCCTGAACTGCACATTTTAACCCCAAAGTCTCCAACACAAAGCCTATGCCCCATCCACCACTAAACTATAGACACTTAATAGAGGCAGAGACATCTTTTCATTGCTTTTTGAAAACACATTCATTTTACTTCTTTCCAAGAGCAGTCACATTGCTTTCTTACAGTCTCTGCTTTAAAGGGATCCTGTCACCCCCAAAACACCTCTAAAGCTATTAAAAGCTGTCCCTAGAGCATAGTAACACTTACCCTACACTCCTTTTAGCTCCTAAAAGCACCAAGTCAAATTGAAGATAAATGTTATTACAGTACCTCATTAGGGATGATAATGAGTGACTATGCTATTCATAGTCACCCTGGGAGGCTCTCCCACTTCATGTTATCACGCCTCCATAGGCGTGATCTTCTAATCAGATTAAAATGCGCGCCTCCCCGCCGCTCTGTGCATTCTCGGCCTGTACTGGAGCTGGGTGACGCGAATCGCGTCATTTCCGGCGCCGGGTGACGTATTTACACCCGCGCCGCTGTTAGCTTCAAGACCCGCACTGCGCATGCGCAGTACGGGGCTTGAAGCTCTAACAGCGGCGCGGGTGTAAATACGTCACCCGGCGCCGGAAATGACACGAATCGCGTCATACAGCCCCCACACAGCAGCGCCAGGCCGAGAGGAGAGCGGGGAGGCGCACAGGGAGGCACGCATTTGAATGTATCATGAAGATCACGCCTATTGAGGCGTGATAGTATGAAGAGGGGCAGCCTGGCTGAGTGACTATGAATACCATAGTCACTAATTATCATCCCTAATGAGGTACTTTTATAACGTTTATCTTCATTTTCACTTTCTGCATTTAGGAGCTAAAAGGAGTGTAGGGTAAGTGTTAATATGCTCTTAAACAGCTTTTAATAGCTTAGGAGGTGGTTTGGGGGTGACAGGATCCCTTTAAAGCAGAGACTGTAAGAAAGCAATGTGACTGCTCTTGGAAAGAAGTAAAATGAATGTGTTTTCATCAGTATTCCCTAGATGATGGCTATCATTGGCACATGTTAACAACTGTGAGAAAGCTAAATAGTGAATTTAGTTAAACTGACTACACAAATGTTGAAAAATCTGTAACAAATAGTGATTATAGATGTAATTAAACTGCAAAAACACTTTCAAAGGTGGAATCAGAACATAATTTACAGTCACATCGGCTGCTCCTCCGCAGATCTGTGAGGCAGTGACCACATTCACATACATCCCCCGCAGAATCCAAGAATAACACACGCCCTTAATGTGTCTTCCTGCTGCTACAGGAGACTCAAGCCTGACACTCAGTGCACTAGTGAAGTCACAACTGTACTGCTGATTAAAATGCAGCTAGTTTTGGGTAGATGGCAAACGAAATTTTCTAGGAAATAAATAATAACTAATCTGCTGATCTTGATGTGTGTCACTCAGATATCATTGTGACGTGTGAAAATCATACATTAAGGTCACACAGTTTAAATGAGCTTAACACATGTCTGCATTGAAAGGCATATAAGCAATGAAAAGATGTCTCTGCCTCTATTAAGTGTCTATAGTTTAGTGGTGGATGGGGCATAGGCTTTGTGTTGGAGACTTTGGGGTTAAAATGTGCAGTTCAGGACATGTAATTTGTTTATCATTAAGTTATTGTTGTTATTTGAAAACAAAACATGGTATAAAAATTGTTGAAATGTGGGTTTTAAATAAAGCAAAGTCCATTGTGTCCGGCCACACGGAAAAAAGGGGTTAAAGCTTTTGTATATGGAAATAATATTTTCATTTTTATGTGTGAGAAGTGAAGTGTCATCTGTGAAAGCGATTTATCATACTCAGGTATGAGAATGAAACACAAAGTCAACACTTTGTTCTTGTACATTATTTTGGTTGGAAAGTATAATAATACTAATACTAATAATAAAAACAATAATACCTTTAAAAAAAAAAAAAAAAAATTAGAAACTCCTGCTACTGCTTGGGGATGTGAACCTTCTTTACACTGGCAAGCCTCTGTGACATATTGAGGTCATGTGACATTCCTGAGTGATTCTGACTTTGACCACGACAAATGACTATGAGACTTCTCAAACATCATTGTCAGACTAAGGCTGCAAACAGACTGCCTGCATGCTCATTTTCTTAGGCGAACAAAATCTCTGTTTTATAAGAGTTGGTTTGGTGGTCTGGTGGAAAAGCATTTTGCCTTTGGAATCCAGCTTTGGTGGTTCAAATCCCTGCTGGACCTCCTATAGATTATTTGTTTTTAATAAATTATGGTAGTCAATAGACATAAAATATAGTGATAAATTAAAATGTTTGCAGGTCTGCATCTTTGGTGTTCAAATCGATGTAGTGGATTATTAATTATTTATTAATAATAATAATAATAATAATCATCATCATTTTTGTTATTATATTTTCTTAAACAGTTTCCTAAAAAGTTATACAAATGTACAGTCAGTGGTAAACATATTATTATTATATTATGTTAAATTATTTTGTAAACAATTATAGAAATTTACAGACACTGGTAAATACAGTAATTAGTGTTTCAAAGGAAACATTTTTTTTACATTATTTTTGTTTCAGAGGATAATAATAATATTATTAACTATAATAACTTAAGAAAAACAAACTAGGAAACATTAGCACTGCTTGGGGATTTGTAGTTTGATTATGCTGCTAACCTCCATGAGAAATGAAAGTGAGGTTTGACTTTCATTGTTGAGTGTGACCACGATAACTGAGAAGCTCTCAGACATCATAGTCAGAAAATGTCTGCACACAGGCTATGTGCAAGTTATTTATCTTAGTCTAACAAGATCAGGCTGCTATCAAAGTCAAAGTCATTTATCAAAGTCAAAGTCATTTATCAAAGTCAGAGTCAAAGTCATTTATCAAAGTCATTTATCAAAGTCAAAGTCATTTGTCATAGTCATAGTCAGTTTTCAAAGTCAAAGTCATTTACCAAAGTCAAAGTCATTTATCAAAGTCAGAGCCAAAGTCATTTATCAATGTCAAAGTCATTTATCAAAGTCAAAGTCATTTATCAAACTCAAAATCATTTATGAAAGTCAAAGTCATTTATGAAAGTCATAATCAAAGTCATTTATCAAAGTCAGAGTCATTTATCAAAGTCAAAGTCATTTAGTAAGGTCATTTGTCCAAGTCAAAGTCATAATCAACCATCAGGAACAGCTTTTTTTGACTTTGACTTCGATAAATGACCATGTCCTAAAGTGAACACAGTATGTCAATTACAGGCCAACCTCATCTTTTTAAATTTGAGAACTTGCACAATTGGTGACTGTCTGATTAAATAATTTTTTTCCCACTGTATACAACAGATGACGTACTCTGTATGTGTATTTTATATAATTTTATCTTCCTAAATATAAATTAGCTAAAGTTTTACTTCAATTTGCTTACTTTTCTGTTTGCATCTTATGTCAGATCATCTTAAACTGTAACTAAGTTTAGACATACATATGATCAGACATTTCCATTTTCCATTTACTATGTTAACACTAATGAGAGGGGATAGAATGTATCAAACTGTGTTTCTTAGGAATTTGTCACCTTTCTTATGTCCCATCTGTACACAGCACCTCCAGAGCCCTTAAGAGTTTGTACGTGTGATCTTTTTTCACCTGCAATATTTATCTCTATGTGCAATTCGTAGTACAGAATCCATTTGATTCCATATTCATATTATGTTGACAACAAAAAAACATGTCATGAATCTTTTCTATACCAACTTTGAACTATGGCATTAATTTCCAAACCTACTGCCACTGGGGACCTTGTCAAGGAAGAGGAGATGTGCTCACATATTATAAAATTGTAAGATGTATATTTTTAGTATACCAACCTTATCCTACTTTAAACATTTCCAGCACCATTGTCTCGAAAATTTGACTTGATATACTTTCTCTTGGAGCAAGTATTTTACCCCTCAATTTAGCAGCAGCATCTTTATGTCACAGTAAAACGAATTGTTTATTGGATTTGGGTGTAAGAGAGGATGGTTTAACTCCTTGCCGACACAGGACATTGTACAACGTCCTGGGCCGGTAAGGGGGCTTTGATGTGAGCTCCGGTGTGGAGCTCACATCAAAGCACCGACATCTCAGCTGATCTCATCAGCTGAAATGTGGCGGTAACAGCGCCAATCGGATCTGGGATCCGATCGGTGCTGTTAACCCCTTGGATCTCGCTGTCAATCTCTGACAGCGGGATCCGAGGCGGCTGCGGCAGGGAATGCTCTGTTCTCCCCCTGCTCCGGAGATCCCGCGATATTATCGCGGGATCTCCGGTGCTCATGTGACAGCCGGGGTCCTGACTAGACCCCGGATGCTGTCAGAGCGCAGTTTCCTATTGTGGTTGGCAGGCGCTGCCAACCACAAGAGGTCCGCGATTCTGAGAGATACAGATGAGCTGCAGCTCATCTGTATCTCCCAGAAGCGATCGAACTGTGCAGCAAGGTGTCTCTTAAAGGGGCAGTGTAAAAATAAGAATTAATAAAAAAATCAAGTTTTAAAAACCTGTAAAAAAAAAAAATATATATAAAAGTTCAAATCACCCCCCTTTTCCCCCAATAACAATAAAAGTATTAAAAAAATAAAAAAAATACATATGTTTGGTATCATCGCATTTAGAATCGCCCAATCTATCATAATATTAAATCCGTTAATGAGAGCCATAAACTCCGTAACGTAAAAAATGGTCCAATTGCCAAAATTCTGTTTTTTTGGTCGCCGCAGCATTGCTATAAAATGCAATAACGGGCGATCAAAACTGTGGATCCCCCCAAAAATGGTATCATTAGAAACGTTAGCTCAAGATGCAAAAAATAAGCCATCACACAGCGCCAGATCCTGAAAAATGAGGACGCTACGGGTCACAGAACATGGCGCAAGATGTCAGTTTTTGTTTTTTTGCAACTTTCAGAATTTTTTTTCACCACCTAGATACCAATAAAGGTATACATGTTGGGTGTCTACGAACTCGTACCGACCCAAGGCATCACCATGTCATGTCAGTTTTACCATATAGTGAACTTGGCGACTAAAATACTGAAAAAACTACGTTTTTTTGCAATTTCACTGCATTTAGAATTTTTTTGCAATTTCCCTGTACACTATATGGTAAAATAAATTATTGCATATGAAAGTACATCTCATTCCGCAAAAAACAAGCCATCATATGTCTATATTGACGGAAAAATAAAAAAAGTTATGGCTCTTGGAAGCAGGGGAACAAAAATTAAAAATTCCTCGGTCATGAAGGGGTTATAAGAGGGGCGTGGCCTGGCTGGCAATGGCGGAGGTCGCATAATCCAGAGCTCCTGACTGCCCGGGCAAAGAAGCGGCGATTACCAGCGACCTGTGCCAGCAAATCTTTCCTCCTCTACGGCTTAACATAGCGGAACCTGTCCTGCACCGATGGGTAAGACTAAACCGGCTTCATCACTCGCTCCCAGGCGAGTATCAGACTTTTTTTACGCTCCCCACTCTGTCTCCCTGCCGGCTGCCATCATGGCGCCTCCCTCCCCCAGAGCTGCACGTGCGGCCAGGCGCGGCCCCCAGACACAGGGAGCAACGGACGGGCTCCCGGCCCCTGATATCCCTCTCACTCACGCCAGCATGAAGGATTTGCTGGCTGAACTCCGTGCTTCCCTGCACACTGACATGAGGGCAATGGTGGCGGAGGTACGGGGGGAAGTGGTGGAGCTGGGCGCCCGAACAGACTTTCTGGAAAGGAAGCTTACAGAGCTAATTGTCTCTCACAATGCCCTTTTGGATACGAATGAGTACCTAGAGGAACAGCTTGCTAAGGTCCAGGCCAAAAACCTGGACCTGGAAGATAGATCAAGACGCAATAATGTAAGGCTGAGAGGAGTGGATGAGAGTATACCGGCCAGGGATTTGCGGGCTTTTCTGCAGGAGTTCTTTGCTGCTGCCCTCCCAGACATAGATCCCAGGGACCTCAAGATCGACAGGATTCATAGAATCCCAAAACCCTCTAACTTGGATCCTTCCCTGCCTAGAGACATCCTGGCAAGGGTGCACTACTTTGAGATAAAAGAAGAGTTCCTTAGGTTCCTCCGCTCTGGCCCTCAACTCCCAGACAAATTCACTCATATAGAAGTATACCAGGATCTTTCGCCCGGGACTCTTTTACAGCGCAAAGCCTTTCAACACTGCAACAAGCTGCTGAGGGAAAACGATATCCCATATAGGTGGGGATTTCCTACAAAACTCATAATCAGAAAAGATGACAAGCCTATTGTTTGCATGCTACCTGGAAATGCAGAGAAGCTTCTAAGGCAATGGGGGCTGCTGCAGCAGTTCCCTGCGGGTGATCCCAATATACCCACATCACAAGATTATTCTACTGGAGCAAGGAGAGGAGGAAGACCCCGAATTGACCCAGAATGGTCTACTGTGTGACACTAACAGGTTCTTATGGAATTGTTGCCTGGAGTCTTTCAGACTTTTTGTGCCTGGATTCAAACTTTTCTCTTTTTTTTTTTTTTTTTCTTCTAGTCATTCCCAGATAGTTATCTTGTCTTCTTCTCTCTCCCACACTTGATTTTTCGCCCCCTTCTCCCCTCTTCTCCCCTCTTCTCTCCCTCCTCATCCCATTTCTTCTCCTTTCTCTCTCCCCCTCTCTCTCTCTTCTGACAATCCTCCCTCTTCTCTACATATCTTTGCTCTATACTCCTCTCGAGTTTTCAGACAATTTTGGTTCTGGGGAAACCCCTACTCCTCTATTTCTTTCTTTAACACTTCATATTTCTATTTCTCCCTTGCAGATCTAGCTGATTGCTAGTCCCCAATCTATCCTGGGAATGCACTGCCCCATGAGTGCGTTGACTTTGGCACTCTTTTTTTTACTTAATTGTGGTAGCATCCACTTTAATGTTTGTAATCTGTTTATACTAATTTTTGTGTGTTTATATCCCTGTTGTTGATGCCTTGGATGCCTTGACATGTTCTCCTTTTCTCCCTATTGTCTCTCTCCCTTCCCCTCTTTCCTTTCCTCCCCAGGCCGGTCGGACCCCTAATCCTGATAATGCAAAATATTATAATCTTCCATGTGTAATCCAATATGAGTATTGTATGTGGTTCAATTAACATTAACGGACTTAACAGTCCAGAGAAACGCTCTTTGTCTTGGAAACAACTTGTTAAACTCCGGTATGATGTTTTGTTCTTGCAGGAGACCCACCTATTGGCAGTAGATGTGCATAGAATGAACTCGCCATTATACCTCCATCGTTTCTTCGCTTCTGCAGATGTGAAGAAAGCAGGTGTGGCCATATTCATACATAAACGATTATCATTTGAATTAATTTCTTCTGAGGTGGATCCTGCGGGACATTATTTACTGGTTAACTGCAAATTGAATAATATTGCATATTCTCTAATATCCCTATATGCTCCCAATGCGGGTCAAGCTAAGTTTCTAACCCGGACCCTAGAGAAACTACTCCCCCTCTCTGTTGGTAGGAAAATATTAGCAGGAGACTTAAATGCTCCAGCTGATAGGAGGATGGATTGCTCTGCACTTGGGATATACAGAGCGGAGCTGGGTCCAATTTTCACGCAATTTGGATTTCATGACGTGTGGCGCTGTTTCCACCCAGAACAGAAAGACTACTCATACATGTCCCCTAGATATGGATCGTGGTCGAGGATAGATTATCTATTGACTGACGATACCTTGCTCCCTTTCTGCCTCTCAGCCAATATCGGTTCCATCTCCTGGACGGATCATGCTCCCATATCAATAACTATAAAAGATGTCCTTGCTGTGGCTCCTACCAATTTATGGAAAATTAATGAATATCTATTGGCCTCCCCTAAGCACTTAGAGGAAATCTCTGTCCACATTAAGGACTATTTCAGCATGAATGACACGGAGGAGGTTTCTCCAGAGACACTCTGGTTAGCCCATAAGGCTGTCCTGAGGGGCAAACTCATAAAGTTAGCAGCGTGGGTAAAGAAACAACATATCGCCAAGATCAGATCATTACTGTCTCAAATCCAGAAATTGGAAATTCAGCAGAAATCCCAGCCCTCACCTGCTCTTACTGCTGAATTAATAGAGTTAAGTAGACAACTCCGAACAACTCTACTTTTAAAAGTACAAAAAGATATGACTAGGTCCAAGGCTCAATTCTATTCTATGGGAGACAGAGCAGGAAAGCTATTGGTGAGACGAGTACGCAAACGCATGGCCGGTACCAAAATATCTTATCTTAATGGTCCAAATGGATCCAAAATTAGGCACCCTATCCAAATTGTTGACCAGTTCCGCTCTTACTATGAGGACTTGTATAATCTACAAAAAGATTCCTGTACCCCACAGCCCACGCATTCCATAATTAACTCCTTCCTTGATAAAGCAACTTTGCCAACCTTGAATCCCCAGCAGATTACCTCTCTGAACATCCCTATAATGGAACAAGAGGTTCTAAAGGCTATTCAAACATCTAAACGGCATTCGGCGCCAGGCCCTGATGGATACACATATAAATACTACACTACCTTCTCCTCTCTGTTAACCCCATACCTGACTAAAACCTTTGACTTCTGGCAATCCTCGGGCAAAATTAGAGAGGAAGGTCTCCAAGCTGTGATTTTCACTCTCCCTAAGCCGGGCAAATCCCCCACATCCCCGGGCAACTTCCGTCCAATAGCGTTATTAAATTGTGATATTAAATTATATGCCAAGATCCTGGCCGGTCGACTTATGATGGTTCTTCCGGACCTTATTGGAAGAGACCAAGTGGGCTTTATCCCAGGCCGGCAAGCTAGGGACACTACGAGGAGATTGATTAATCTACTTGAAATCATGGAGAGGTGGGGCGCCCCCGGTGCACTCCTCTCACTTGACGCAGAAAAAGCGTTTGACAGGGTGCACTGGGGGTTCCTTAGCGAGGTCCTAAATAGATTTCATATTGGTGGGAGATTCAAGGACTCTATCATTTCCCTATACTCATCACCAACAGCTATGGTCCGAGCATCTGGTTTTCTTTCAACAAAATTCGAAATCACTAACGGCACACGACATGGCTGCCCTCTCTCTCCCTTGATTTTTGCTCTCATTGTGGAACCCTTGGCATCAATAGTACTTAACACGGCGGAGGTCTCGGGGGTGTGGGTAGGACCAGTGGAACATAAGATCAGTTTATATGCCGATGACGTGATTTTTACTTGCACTCATATTCCTCAAACTATACCAACTCTAATGTCGATTCTGGAGGAATTTTCAGCGGCATCATACTACAAACTTAACCTTACGAAGTCCTCCCTTTTCCCCGTTAATATCCCCACTAAAGATAAACTGACATTACGCCAGACCTTGCCTTTCATTTGGGTCTCCCGTAGGGATGGGCGAATCTACTCGCTAGGACTCGTTACTCGGCGAGTAGTAAGGGACTCGCAGGACTCGGTACTCTGCGAGTTTCCCAGTGATTACTCGCACGAGTCCAATGCAAATCAATATCAATCCTAGTTTTGTCAGAAACGCTGACAAAACTAGGATTGCCATTGTTTGCATTAGACTCGTACGAGTAATCACTGGCTACTGTGCCAGTGATAGCAGGGAAACTCGCAAAGTAACTGCTGTTACATTGCGAGCCGAGTCCAGCTGTCTTCTCTGTGCAGCTCCAGGGTCCTAGAGTCCGCCTGCTGCCTGATGTAGCAGTGCTGAGATTGTTCTCAGTCTGCTCATTCCCTGTGCATAGACATCTATATTTATGCACAGGGGATGTAGCAGAGAGGACATCGCGTTTTGGACTACGTCGGACGGAAGAGGATTTTTTTAATTAAAGATGGAGTCCCTAATGGCTTTTTTTTTTTATTTCAAATAAAAATTTTTCTCTATGTTGTGTTTTTTTAACCCTTTATTGGAGATTCTTAGTGGCTGGGTCAAACATGGCCTGACATTAAGAATCTCGGGCTTAATACCAGCTTGTATAACAAAGCTGGTATTAACCCCTTTATTACCCAGCGTGCCACCGCCACCAGGGCCGCTGGAAGAGCGGGGTTCAGCGCCAGAGGATGGCGCTTCAATGAACGCGCCATCTTCTGGGGTGGCTGCGGGCTGCAATTTGCAGCGGGGGGTGCCCAGAAAGCTTGGGCATCCCTGCGCTGCGGATTCCAGCCCCCAGCTGCTTAGCTGTACCTGGCTAGACATAGAAATTGCGCGGAGCCCCACGCATTTTTTTTTTTATTATTTAATAAATTTCAGAGTCAGAGGCTCAGAGTCAGAGTCTCGGAGTCGGAGTCTCCTCAGAGTCGGAGTCTCAGAGTCGGAGTCTCAGAGTCGGAGTCTTGGAGTCGGAGTCGCCTCAGAGTCGGAGTCGCCTCAGAGTCGGAGTCGCCTCAGAGTCGGAGTCACCTCGGAGTCGGAGTCGTCTCGGAGACGGAGTCGCCTCGGAGTCGGAGTCGTGTCGGAGTCGTCTCGGAGTCGAGTCGGAGTCGTCTCGGAGTCGGAGTCGTCTCGGAGTCGGAGTCGGAGTCGTCTCGGAGTCGGAGTCGTCTCGGAGTCGGAGTCGTCTCGGAGTCGGAGTCGTCTCGGAGTCGGAGTCGTCTCGGAGTCGGAGTCGTCTCGGAGTCGGAGTCGTCTCGGAGTCGTCTCGGAGTCGGAGTCGTCTCGGAGTCGGAGTCGTCTCGGAGTCGGAGTCGGATTCATCTCGGAGTCGGAGTCGGAGTCGTCTCGGAGTCGGAGTCGTCTCGGAGTCGGAGTCGTCTCGGAGTCGTCTCGGAGTCGGAGTCGTCTCGGAGTCGGAGTCGTCTCGCAGTCGGAGTCGTCTCAGAGTCGAGTCGGAGTCGGAGTCGTCTCGGAGTCGGAGTCGTCTCGGAGTCGGAGTCAAAAAAATGCGTGGGGCTCCGCGCAATTTCTATGTCTAGCCAGGTACAGCTAAGCAGCTGGGGGCTGGAATCCGCAGCGCAGGGATGCCCAAGCTTTCTGGGCACCCCCCGCTGCAAATTGCAGCCCGCAGCCGCCCCAGAAGATGGCGCTTTCATTGAAGCGCCATCCTCTGGCGCTGAACCCCGCTCTTCCAGCGGCCCTGGTAGCGGTGGCACGCTGGGTAATAAAGAGGTTAGGGCCAGCTTTGTATTATCAGCTGGCCCTAAGCCCGAAATTTATGGCGGTCACGCCAATATTAGACATGACCGCCATGAATTTCTATTAAATTGTTTTAAAAAAAAACACAACACAGAGAAATTTTTTTATTAGAAATAAAAAAAAGCCATTAGGGACTCCATCTTTAATTAAAAAAATCCTCTTCCGTCCGACGCAGTCCAAAACGCGATGTCCTCTCTGCTACATCCCCTGTGTATAGATATAGATGTCTATGCACAGGGAATGAGCAGACTGAGAACAATCTCAGCACTGCTACATCATCTCTGTGCACAGACATTCATGTCTGTACACAGGGAATGAGCAGACTGAGAACAATCTCAGCACTGCTACATCAGGCAGCAGGTGGGCTCTAGGACCCTGGAGCTGCACAGAGCAGACAGGACTCTTCTCTTATCTGTGCGAGTTTCCCAGCGATTACTTACAAAGTAAACGAGTCCAATGCAAATAAATGACAAAACTCGGATTGCTTCAGGCTGAAGCTTCCGAGACACATCTGCGATTTGTAAATCTCACACTACTCGCTATTACTCGCTTCCCCATTCATTAACATTGGACTCGCTAGACTAGCAACGAGTAGCGAGTCCTGGGCTCGGACTCGCTAGAGTCAAGCGATTCCGAGTAATTTAGGATTCGCCCATCACTAGTCTCCCGGAGCTTTACATATTTAGGGATCCAAATCACTAACACCAAGAATTTACTTAAACTAAATGCCGACCTTCTAGTGAGAAATGTACGGTCCCTAACTCAATCATACTCCCCCTCTCAATTGTCGTGGATTGCCAGGATCCAAATCATAAAATGATACTATTCCCAAATGTCCTCTACCTTCTCCGTTGTATACCATTTCATTTCCCCGTAGGATCCTTAATCTCTTTCAATCAACTCTGGGATCTTTTATTTGGCTAAATAAACCACACAGAGAGAGTTTATCGACTCTAACTCTCCCCACGTCTCTGGGCGGGATAGGCGCCCCGGACATTTACACTTATTATAAGGCAGTCAACTTGGACGTCTCCCAGCTATGGTGGATTTCCTCCTCTGATACGGCCTCACTACCGTTGTGGCTACAAATAGAGTCCTGGTATGCTCCCCAATACTCTACTCGGTTATTGCTCGAATCCCGACTTCTCTGTCATAAGCCTTTTACGCAGGGCTTAAAGTCCATGCAAGCTTTGCTTGGAGTCTGGTCTGGTGTGAGCCATTCCCTATTGGGAGGTTTGTATCGACATATTACCCTAAGGGCTGTGGAGTATTGTGTAAATTCCTCGGCTTTTTCCCTGGCAGGCTGGCGGAGGGCGGGAGTCCGAGTATTGTCAGATGTGATGCTTCAAAATGAAATACAACCATTTAATACTCTGAGAGCTAAATATAGACTTTCAACTGATGTCTACTTTTCCTATCTGCAACTAAAAGATTTCCTCCGAACAACCAATTTTCCATTGGAGGATGTCCAGTGTGATAACCCGTGGGTGCAATCTCTATTTAAACAAACCACTGCTGCCAGTAGGGGGATCTCCATCTTCTATAATGCTCTATCAGGGGTCGGTGCCAAAACAAAGCTTCCTTTTATGATCAGATGGGAATTACACTTATCATTTACAACATCCCTGGAGGCTTGGAGGAAAGCATCCTCACATGCTCTACTCTTTACTTTGTGCTTAAATCATCACGAACAAGCAAAAAAACTGCAATTCGGTTGGTATCTGACCCCCAAGAAGATCGCCAAATTTAGTAGGGAACCCAAAATGGGGTCAAACCTGTGCTGGAAGTTTTGTGGAGGTGTGGGCACTACTACACATGTTTGGTGGTCTTGCCCAAAGGTGCAGTCCTTCTGGTTACAGGTTAATCACTTGATCAGTCAAGTTACAGGACTTCGTCTCAGCCTGACTCCGCAGATGGCTCTTCTGGGTCTGGAACTTTCGGATCTTCCACGTTATCTTAGACCTATGGTCACCAACATGCTTATAGCATCTCGTTACTGTTTGGCTAAACATTGGAAAACTCCCACCATGCCCTCCATACAAGACTTGATCACTCAGCTTAACCTTCATTTGCAATATGAACTCATATTATCCTCAGAGAGCTCCAAACGCAGACGGATCTTGGCGTGGTGGGATACATGGGTGAGCTCGCCACATAACACAGTGCTAACAGCTGGCTGAGGTCTAAATTTTACTCTGCAGGTAGAGATGACTGGAATTATTATTCTTAAGTAGACGAGGTTGATGTAGTATTTTACCTATGGTACTTTCTTTTTCTTAAGGGCGTCCCGTACGGCCTGATATCCCCGCTCCTTCATTCCCCCCCACTTTCCTACCCGCTCTTTCCTGCCCTCCACTTTTTCCTTCCCCATTCCGTTTGTCTCTGTTACGTCTCCCCCCCTCTGTTCTGAGTTCGCGTTTATGTTTGACCCAGTTGTTTGGCAAAACAGCAGCGTGCATTCAAAACTCACACCAAGCTGAAACCTGGTGATGGCGACGCATCGGCATCGTTATCGCCAGGATACACGCATACGGCCGCGGCTATCGTCAGGAGATCCGACGGTAGCTGCGGCTCATCTACTGCCATACAGAGGTCCGCGGCGAGCCATCCGGGAGATGACCGGCGTCAGCTTGCAGCGGCAGTACCCCGACCGCTATATTGGAACACCCATATTTTGGGTATTCCTATATGGCGGCTGGAATTCAAATCCCCCACCAAGCCGTGCTATTACTCTGATTGGTCGCCGCAGCCAGCGGCGACCAATCAGCGAATAGGTGCCGATTGGTGGGAAATATGAATCCAGCACCGCTGATTGGTCGCTGCTTTCAGTGGCGACCAATCAGCAGCGCGGGATACAAAACCCCTGCCAAGTCATGCTCCGCTTCGTTGATTGGTTGCCGCTGCCCGCGATGACCAATCAGCAAAGCGTGTTTTAAAACATGCACCAGGTGCGCTGATTGGTCATCCCGGCTGGTGGCAACCAATAAGCGGAGCACGGCTTGGTATATTGGAGCACAATTTGAACTGCCGCTCATAGTGTGACGTCAGTCCTGGGCTGTGATTGGCCCAGGGCTCCTGCGCTGTGATTGGCCCTGGGCTCCGGCGCTGTGATTGGCCCTGGGCTCCGGCGCTGTGATTGGCCCAGGGCTCCGGCGCTGTGATTGTTCCAGGGCTCTGGCGCTGTGATTGGCCCAGGGCAGGAGCCAATCACAGCCCAGGACTGACGTCAGCTGGCCCGTGTGCACCACCAAAGCAGCAGAGGAAAGAAAAGAAAGAGGTAAGGTAAGAAAGTGAAAGTGTGTGTGTGTGTGTGTGTGTGAGATGTGTGTGTGTGTGAGATGTGTGTGTCTGAGATGTGTGTGTGTGAGATGTGCGTGTGTGTGAGATGTGTGTGTGTGAGATGTGTGTGTGTGAGATGTGTGTGTGTGTGAGATGTGTGTGTGTGAGATGTGTGTGTGTGAGATGTGTGTGTGTGTGAGATGTGGCAGGCTGTCATTTTGTCATTTGTCTTTTTTTTTTTGGCTAATAAAAGACACCCCCCGAAAGTAAGACATGTCGGTCTTTTTGGACCCAAAAAAAATATAAGACGGTGTCTTACTTTCGAGGAAACACGGTATATACATATATCCCTAAGTTCTCTAAGGGCCACTATAGAACATTACAAAAGAGCAACTACACGGGGCTCTTCAGGATTTTCTAGCAGCAACAGGGTACCTTGAATGTAACCTCCTAAGGTCTCCTCTTTTCTAGCCAGCCCCAGTGTTTTCCAATTAATTATTCTAAAAGGTGAAAGCAGCTGTAAAAGAAAAGTCTGCATGTGTTGAAGCTGCATTTAATACCAGTACAGGCTCATCTGCAAAGCATATATGGTGCATAGACTCAGGTGCAAGTAGCCATATGACAAATGATAAGGACTTCTTCACTGACCTTGATGAAAGCAAGTCATCTTAGCTAATGGTCAATATATGACTTCAAAAGGAGTAGGAGACGGCAACCTCCACTGTCCAGTTTCATCAGCACAAAGCAGAAAGATCCCAGTAAACGATGTTCTCTATGTTCCCAGTCTTGAAAGCAATCTTCTGTCTGTAAAGAAGCTTTTGCAAAAGGGGAATGTATTTACTTTTAGGGTACCTTTACATGCCACTAATGCGGTGAGAAATATTGACGGCGATATGTCGACCTGAAACTATTGTCGTCAAAATCTCTCCCAATTGCGGCGTGTAATTTGGGAATTTGGCGGCGATATGTCACCTCGCCTCGGTCGCCTGATTTCAGACCACTGCTCTGAAATCAGGCGAGGTGACATATCGCCACCAAATTCCCAAATTACACGCCCCAATTGGGAGAGATTTTGACGGCGATAGTTCCAGGGCGACATATCGCCGTCAATATTTCTCGCCCCATTAGTGGCATGTAAAGGTACCCTAAAAGACAACAGCAGCATTATATCAAAGGAGGGTCTCACTCTTGCAGAAGGAAAAATCCAAAATGAATGTTATCAGCTAAAATGCAAAGAAAGAGTGTACAGTGCTATACAAGATCTGCATAAAAACTGTATCCATGTATGGCACAGATGTCTTGTGAACAAAGACACAGAAGCCAAAAAGAAAGATGGCGGCACTCAGTATTCCAATTTTGCAGCTGGTTGATTTAATGCAAAAAATACAGCAGCAGGTGCATGATACAGGGAGGGAGGTGCTAGGACCGCCTGTGACCGCTTCGCGGGATGTCCTGCTTCTACGGGTCCGGTGGAATGCTGAGTGCCGCCATCTTTCTTTTTGGATTTATTGTCTTGAACTCTGGCTGAGCAACAGGATATTCCACAGCACACCACCGCTACAGAAGTATACAAGTAACGCTGTTAACAGGTCAGTGCCCGGCTTTCATTTCTATGCTTGAATAAAGACACAGAAGCAGTGAGGCAGCTAAGTCAACTTGCAAGTGGTGTTGAAATAAAGCAATGTAGTCAAATGATGAAGTGCACTAGCTGTCTTAAAGGGAAAATGCCTAGAAAATCCTTTCCTAAAGTAAGCAGCACTAGATCTGCACAGCCACTGGATTTGATACACACAGATGTTTGCAGTCCAATGAGTGTTCAAACTCCAAGCAAGAAGAGATATTTTTTCACATTTATTGATGACTGCTCTAGATATACAGTTGCCTACCTGTTTCACAGTAAGGATGAAGTTCCACAGAAACTTTAAGAATATCTTGCCATAGTGTTCAACAAATTTGGAAAAATGGCAAAAGTCCTGCGTGCAGATAATGGGACTGCGTAAACAAGTAGTAAGGTGCAAACCATTTTGAAAAGGAAAGGAATCGTGTTACACAGTACCATTCCATACAACCCAGAACAGAATGGCATTGCAAAGAGAAAGAACCGCACTCTCTGTGAAAGTGGAAGAAGTATGTTGTTTGATGCCAATCTAACTACAGCGTATTGGGAGAAGCCATTATGACAACTTGCTATCTTCAAAACAGACTGTCAGGTAAAGCCACAAATAAAACTCCATATGAGCTATGGAACTGTGAGAAGCCTAACCTGAAGCACCTCCGGATATTTGGAAGCAAAATGTTTCTGTATGTTCCCAAAGAAAAACGTTCCAAGTGGGAATCACATGCAAAGCAAGGAGTCCTGGTGGGCTATAGCGAAACTCAAAAGGGATACAGAATCCTGCACTCAGAGACCAACACAGTAACAATCAGCAGAGATGTAGCGATTGATGAGAACTCTGTTTCACTCAAATTTCATGAACTTACACCAGTCATTCAAGCAAAGGAGCAAGAAGAAGACTCTCAGTCACCAATCCCAGACATTAAAAAAGAAAACAGTGAAGTCTGAATAAGCTCTGAAGCCAGCGTGGAAGAAAGAGAAGAACCAAGCCAACTTCCAGTCAGGAGATCAGCAAGACCAAACAAAGATATCCCAGATAGACGCCTTTCTTATAGGGTCAGAACACTTCCTGAATCAGAGCCACAGTCATGGCAAGGAAAAAGAGCCCTCAGAAGCCAAAGATTTGTCAAGACTCCGGCAATGAGAGTTACAGCGAAACTGTGGGGGCACTTCTGTATATAAGGACAACCAAGAATGTAATGGACTTGCCAGCAGTGAGAAGATCAGTGCAAGGACTAAGCACATCGACGTTAAGCATCATCACTTACGTGACTTAGTGGAATGTGATGTACTAAAGGTTGTGTATTGTGAGTCTGACAACATGCTAGCAGATTGTATGACAAAACCATTGCCAAGAGCCAAGTTTGAGGGCTTCAAAACTGCAATGGGACTAACAGGATAAGTAGTTGTTGAGTGGGGGTGTTGGAATATGTTTAGTGCAAGAACTCCAATCCTGTATATCTAAATGTTGTATTGCTAGATTTGTATATTGTCAGTAAGGTTAGTCTAAAAAAAAAAAAAAAAAAAAAAAAAAGAAAAGAGGAACTCTCCCAGAGGCTAACACACAGGAAATACCATGTGACTGTAACCAGTTTCCTGTGGCTGTGCATGTGAAGCTAAGCACAGCAGCTTGCTGAAGCTGCAAATGGACATTTAACATATATATTTATGTTTCCACAAAGCCCTTCATATCGGTACCTGTTTGTTGCTAATTAACTTAAAGATATAAAATCAAATTTCTTTGTGAAGAATCAACAAGTGGGACACAATCGTGAAGTGGAATGAAATTTATTGCTTATTTTAAACTTTTTAATAAATAAAAAACTGAAAAGTGGGTCATGCAGTATTATTCGGCCCCTTTAATTTCAGTGCAGCATACTCACTCCAGAAGTTCAGTGAGGATCTCTGAATGATCTAATGTTGTCCTAAATGACTGGTAATAATAAATAGAATCCACCTGTGTGTAATCAAGTCTCCATATAAATGCACCTGCTCTGTGATAGTCTCAGGGTTCTGTTTCAAGTGCAGAGAGCATCATGAAGACCAAGGAACACACCAGGCAGGTCCGAGATACTGTTATGGCAAAGTTTAAAGCCATATTTGGATACAAAAAGATTTCCCAAGTTTAAAACAACTCAAGGAGCACTGTGAAAGTGGTCATATTAATTAATATCATACCACTGCAAATCTACCAAGACCCGGCCATCCCTGTAAACTTTCATCTCGAACAAGGAGAAGACTGATCAGAGATGCAGCCAAAAGACCCATGATCACTCTGGATGAACTGCAGAGATCTACAGCTGAGGTGAGAGAGTCTGTCCATATTGACAACAATCAGTCGTACACTGCACAAATCTGGCCCTTATGGAAGAGTGGCAAGAAGAAAGCCATTTCTCAAAGATATCCATAAAAAGTCTTGTTTGAAGTTTGCCACAAACCACCTGGGAGACACACCAAGCAAGTGGAATAAGGTGCTCTGGTCAGATGAAACCAAAATCAAACTTTTTGGCCACAATGCAAAATGATATGTTTGTCATAAAAGCAACACAGCTCATCACCCTCAAAACACCATCCCCACTGTCAAACATGGTGGTGGCAGCATCATGGTTTGGGCTGCTTTTCTCTAGCAGGAACAGGGAAGATGGTTAAAATTGATGGGAAGATGGACGGAGTCAAATACAGGACCATTCTAGAAGAAAACCTGTTGGAGTCTGCAAAAGACCTGTCACTGGGGCAGAGATTTATCTTCCAACAAGACAATGGTCCCAAACATAAAGCAAAATCTACAATGGAATGGTTCAAAAATAAACATATTCAGGTGTTAGAATGGCCAATCAAAAATCTGTGGAAAGAGCTAAAAACTGCTGTTCACAAACGCTCTCCGTCTAACCTCACTTGAGCTGTTCTGCAAGGAAGAATGGGCAAGAATTTCAGTTTCTCGATGTGCAAAACTGATAGTGACATACCCTAAGCGACTTGCAGCTGTAATCACAGCAAAGGTGGCGCTACAAAGTATTAACTCAAGGGGGCCGAATAATATTGCATGTGTCGAGCCCACTGGGACGGGATACTCGGTACCGGACCGGGTTGCTGCTGGGGATGTCACGGAGGGCCTGGTCCGGACCGTGTCCTGAGCCCGCACAAGTAAAAGGGAATATGTACAAGGGATTAAATGTTTGACGTGATGCCACCCATGGTTTGTGGTCAGTAATGGGACCACCGCTGCTGCAGAACCTCCGGAACGATGTTAGGCAGCTGTAGATGGAATAGCTCTCCGCGGGTAGAGCTGGGTTCCCCGGGGCAGTGATGGTTAAAGTGTCTGATGGTTGGTGATAATAGGTGCAGTTCACTTACTTTCCTGCTGCTGCAGTCTTCTTCCAGCCAGTGTTCAGAGCTGACAGGCTTGGCTCTCCAGGTGGGACCTTTCTGATATCCTGCTGGGAGACGTTAGTCACAGGCAAGGGAGCAATGGTGGCATAAACTTCTGTTTGCAGATAATCATACAAGGGAATCAGAAGCAGGGTTCACCGTGTTTACTGTGCAGGTCTCTCAGTACAACAGTTACAGTTAGAGTTCAGTTCTTACACGGGTTACAGACTTTCCCCTCCGAGTTCCTTTCTTCTCTCTGCAGCCAGATTGCTATTCTGTGACCCCTCACTCTCTCTATCGTCATTTCCAGGCTTTAGTCTCTCTCTCTGTGTTTGTGTCTCTGGACAGTGTAGCGGTAGCTTGGACCCCTGTGAGTCCTCGTGGTCGCCACTGAGCTGCCTGTGCTTTGGGTAGGAACTCCAACCTGGAGTTGGAGCTCACCTTCGGTGAATCTGGGGAAACCGGGTAAACCGTCGGTCCCCTTCAGAGCCGACACTCTGCTCCTAGCCTAGCCTCCAATAGTCCTCTCCTGCAAGGCACTATCAGGCTCCTTCCTGACCCGTATGACTCTGGTTTCAATATGACAAGAAAAATAATATTGTTGCGCCACTCTGTAACTGTCTTTGGAAGCAGGTTATATGAATGAGGATCTCACCTGTGCTCGTTGTGCTGTCTGCACAACAAGATACTTTGTTCAATAATGTCTATCTCCCTGCTCCTTCGGCTGTCAAACTGCTGTGGACAATGGAGATTTTTCGGCGTCCTCGATCCTAACTCTTCACACGTGAGCCGTCACGCAGCGGGTCTGTGGGCATGTCTAAGACGTCATCCAAGTTCCTATTGCCCGGAGCTGCTCCATACCTCTCTCCACAAACCGGAGGATAGAATGTATTTCAAGAAAGTAATAGGTATTTGTGTGAGCGCTGGGGAATCAAACGGCACCAAGGCTATTATGAATAATTACCTCTCAGCTTTATTTGTGCAATAAAAAGGCTGGGTCCTTTAGGCCACAACGCGTTTCTATGCTCTCCAAGCGTCTTCCTCAAGTCCACTTGAGGAAGACGCTTGGAGAGCGTACCTATTACTTTCTTGAAATACATTCTGGTTTCAATATGGAAGGCTGCTCCGCCGGCAGTTGGTCATTTCAGCTGTGTTCCTAGGACCCAGTGCTGCTGGTCCTCTCTTTCTTCACACTCCTGGGGTGCTGGCTATGGCTGTGCTTTCTCTCCATGGTTTCACTGGCACTTCGGATTCTGCATACCATCAGCCCCACTCCTCCAGAACGTGTGCCTCTGTCTTTGCTTCTCAGCCTACCTCGGCCTACTGACTCCTTCCTCTTCTCCTTCCTCTATTTCTACCGTCTGTCACCTGACCTACTTGCTGTCCCACCCACTGTCCTCTAAACCCACCACCCCTTGCCCACCTAGAGTCCTGGGCTCCGGGTTGGGTGCTGCTTCCTAGTGGTGTGTGGGATGTCTGTGAGGGTGTTTGTGTAAACTGTCTTCCTTCCTACCTGGCTGAAGTTCCCTATGTGGCCTCCTGGTCGCAGGGGCGCCACACATGCCCCACTTGTCAGCTTTTTATTTGTTAAAAAAGTTTAAAATATGCAATAAATTTCGTTCCACTTCACGAATGTGAATGTGTCCCACTTGTTGATTCTTCAAAAAAAAAAAAAAAAAAAAAATAGAATTTATATCTTTATGTTTTTAAGCCTGAAAGGTGGCAAAAGGTTGAAAAGTTCAATGGGGCCAAATGTGGCGCCCCTGCGACCAGGGTGGCCACAGGTAAGAACTGCAGCCAGGAAGGTAGAGACAGTTTTGCACAAACACCTTCATAAACACACCCACAGACACAAGACCCAACCTGGAGCCTGGGACTCTAGGCAGGCAAGTGGTGGTAGGGTCAGTCACAGTGGGTGGGACATAGGCAAGGTGACGGACCGGGTACATAAGAGGAAAACCAGGTAGGCCAGAGGGTGCCGAGCAGTAAAGACAGAGGAGAACTGAAGCCGGACCAGTGCATCTGGATCTGGGGGAAAACGGCAGCGGTGCCAGGGAGCGACTGAAGGAAAGGATCCCCTATGTATGCCGCAGTCACATGGGTAGGAAAGAGCCTGGTGGGTCCTTGAAATAGAGGGGCACTGGGAGGCTAGGCTAGGCTGGGACCAGAGAGTCGGCTCTGAGGTGACCACAGCTACAGCAGGATCACAGACATTCCGCCGGGGAGATACAGATTCCAAGTATGATTTCCTAACACAAGTGCAGGAGGTACAGTTGCGCATAGGGCTCCAGAGCTTAGACATACTCGTACACAGGGTTAAGCCAACAAGGACCCAAGCGACCTACCATACAGCACACAAGGAGAAGAGAAGTTTAGAAGGGCCTGAATGATATTCAGAAGGAGAAGGGTCTAAGGCAGGAACCTGGTTGCAGTAGAGCTAAATGCGAGGAGAGAGTGTTGAGTGAACTGGTGAAAACTGTAACAACTTTGTGAACCGACTGAACTGTGAGCTATACTGAGAAAGCTGTAAAGAAGTTAAGTAAAACGTGGTGAACCCTGCCAGAGTCTCCAGTGTTTGTGTCCTTGCATGCTATACTGTTATTCACCCTGTCAGGAGCAGCGCGACCCACGCCGGTCTTATACATCCGGCTCCAGCACCATCCATCCTCCTGGCAGAAGCAAGCAGCAGCGGTGGTCCCCATTGACCACAACCCGTGGGTGGAGTCACAACTATCCCTGTAAATAACCACTTTACTTGTGGGCTCGGGACACCGTCCGGACCAAGACCGCCGTGATAACCCCCCGTGATACCCCGGTCCGGTCCCGAGTACCCCGTCCCAGTGGGCTCCACACAAATACTTTCACAAGGCACTGTATGTATAGCAGTGTTATAGGAATGAATAATATCATGTATAAGATGTAGCAGTGTTGATAATGTAATGTATGTGTATAAGGCTAAGGTTTAAAGCATACTAGTGTTGTAAAGGTATTATAATGTTTGTGTATGGAACTAGGTGAAATATTAAGTCTGCCCAGCAACAGACTGCAGAGTCAGAGACAGTTAACAGTTGAGGTTACTTGACAGTGGAAGAGGCTCAAGCACAGGGAAAAGACTGTTTTTCCAGTTAGTGAGTAGTGGAGACATTCACAGATAAGACAAGTCTATGGGATTCTGTGTTCAGGACAAGACAGCAAGTCCATCAAGTATCCAAAGGTACTATCACACCTTTCAACATCGTTTCAGACGTTGCTCAAAAGCAATGTCAGGAATGATGTTGAAACGACATCGCTGTTGCGTCGTAGCGTGTAAACACACAATTCAACAACGATAGTTGTTCAAGTCGGAGGTGACAGGTTTTCCTGCATGCAGGAAAACCTGTCAATTCAACTTACACAACCGCCGGGATCGTTTGGTGTGACACCGCAATAGCGATGTCACAGCCGATCCCACCTATTCGCTGCATTGCAGCGGATTGCTCACTGGGTTGCTCCCAGCCCAGCGAGCGATCGCGGCACCAACATCGCAACGCCGTCACTGGCAACATCCTGCTGTGTGACAGCTAGGCTGCGAAGTCGGAAGCGAGCGCGCACCCGGGACATCGCAGCCGATGTTGGATGGTGTGACGGGGCCTTTGGTGGTGACAGACATCCAGCACACAGGCAGGTCAGTGAAGCCTGCAAAAAAAAAACTTGGAAGGGCAGAGAGTCCAGTGTTGGCTAGACATGGGAAAACCTTAGGTAGGAAAATGATGGGTCCAGCTGTGGACATGGAGAGGGGAGTGTCTCTGGGAGCTTTCCCTGTCAGGGATTGCAGTCAGTAGTATTGGTGCAGGGATCACAGAGTAACACATTGACCTTTGTGTCCTTGTTTCGGGAAGATGGAGGTTCACCTTACCAATTCTGACTGTATACCATTCACGATTAAAATTTCATCAACTATGATGAATGTGCCTCTATAATACAGAAGTGCCCTTAACATACAGTGAGGGAAATAATTGTTTGATCCCTTGCTGATTTTGTAAGTTTGTCCACAGACAATTGATAATTTTAACAGGGAGAGTAAGAATATCAAAAATAAAATCCAGAAAATCACATTATCAAAATTATATAAATATATTTGCATTTTGAAGAAAGAAAAAAGTATTTGATCCCTCTGGCAAACAAGACTTAATACTTGGTGGCAAAACCCTTGTTGGCAAGCACAGCTGTGAGACGTTTCTTGTAGTTGATGATGAGGTTTGAGCTCATATCAGGAGGAATTTTGTTCCACTCCTTTTGAGGCTATCGCTTGACAACTCGAAGTTTCAGCTCCCTCCATATGTTCTCTATGGGATTAAGGTCTGGAGAGTGGCTGGGCCACTCCATGACCTTAATGTTTTTTTTTGATCCACTTTTTGTTGCTTTGGCTGTATGTTTTGGGTCATTGTTGTTCTGGAAGACCCAGCCACGACCCATTTTTTATGTCCTGGTGGAGTAAATGAGGTTGTTACTCGGGGTCTTAAGGTACGTGGCTCCATCCATTGTCATGTTGATTCAGTAAAATAGTCCTGTGCCCTTATCAGAGATACACCCCCAAAAGATAATGTCTCCACCGCCATGCTTGACTGTGTGGACAGTGCTATTTGGGTCATAGGCAGCATTTCTTTTCCTCCAAACACGGCATGTTAAGTTAATGCCAAATAGCTCAATTTTTGTCTCATCTGACCACAGCACCTTCTCCCAATTACTCTCAGAATCACCAAGGTGTTCTTTGGCAAACTTCAGAAGGGACTGCACATGTGCCTTCTTGAGCAATCGGACTATGCGGGCACTGCAAGATTTTAATCCATCACGGCGTAATGTGTTACCAATGGTTGTCTTTGTGACAGTGGTCCCAGCTGCCTTGAGATCATTAATAAGTTCCCCCTATATAGCTTTAGGTTGATCTCTCACCTTCCTCATGATCGATGTTGATTGACACTCATTTTGTATTGTGGCACCCTGGCACCCTGGTTGGGGCACCACAGAACCCTTGGTACTCAAATGGAGTGGAAACAGCAAGCAGCACTCACAACAAACACAACACCTTAGAACACCTGTTTCACCCCAGGCCTCTAGGGGGAGCTCCACTGGTTGCCTTAAGCCAGTTCCCCCTATAAATAGGGTCCTGGAGGGAGAAACACCAGAGTGTGCAGACGCTAGGAGAGTTGCAGGAAGTGTGCAGTCACTGGTTCTGGAGCCACACCAGGCCCAAACCAGCACACCCAGCAAGTGAGAGACCCTTGCAACTGGGGTCATAGGAAAGGAGAAAGCACCTCTCAGGGACACAAGAGTTATCCTGACTCTCCCTCACCATCCGGTTACTGGAGCCGAGTTGTGAGAGCCACCACGCCAACCACAGAGAACCAGCACCACTAGCAGGGAGTCTAGCCCCCTGTTCACCTGAAGCACCCACGTATGAGAGCCCAGGGAAGAGGATAGATATCACTTCACCCCTTTAAAAGTGCCCTTACTGCAGCTAACCAGGTGAATCATGTTCCACCGAACGTATAACCCGGTCCAGCAGGATTCCATATCCACCCGACCCAATCAGAACAATAGAGACTGGAAGCCTACACACTGCTTGCTATGGAAACTCCAGGAGTGTCAACCTCATCACCCGGTCCGAGTGTACCTGTTGCCACCAGTAAAGGTACCTAAAAGGCTTTGTGTGTGTCAAGTGCATTATTCCTGGATCTAAGCCGCAGCACTGCAAAAGCTGCCTTATACCACCAAATGCAGCTCCTGGCCCCGGGGACTCCCGCTCATCCTGTGGGGAGCGTCCCATCTTGCTGCCGTACATCCCCCGGAGGCCCTAGCAGCGCCAGTGAAATCACCGGAATTCCCGCAGGTGGCGTCACGACAAGAATAATTAACCCTTTTCTGTTCAGCCAACCCCTATTGATCTGGACCACCGGGCCCCACAGCCGCAAGCGCGGAACCGTGACAGGAGAAGGCAACGCCTGCGACGTGAAGACCCGGCCAAGGTGAGTCAGTATTTCTTCCATTTTCTTACTGTTGCACAAACAGTTGTCTCCTTCTCACCCAGCGTCTTACTTATGGGTTTGTACCCATTCCAGCCATGTGTAGGTCTAGGATCTTTTCCCTGACATACCTACAAAGCTCTTTTGTCTTGTCCATGTTGTAGAGGTTAAAATCTGACTGATTAATTGAGTGTGTGGACAGGAGCCTTTTATGCAGGTGACAATTTAAGACAGCTGTCAATAATGCAGGTAACGAGTTGATTAGGAAGGTCTAACTGGTCTGTAGAAGCCAGAAATACTAATGGTTGGTAGGGGATCAAATACTTATTTCTCTCTGGAAAATGCAAACACATTTATAAAATTTAGACAATGTGATTTTCTGGATTTTATTTTTGATATTCTATCTCTTCTCACTGTTAAAATTAACCTAAACTTAAAATTATAGACTGTTCATATCTTTGTCAGTGGGCAAACTTACAAAATCATCAAGAGATCAAACACTTATTTCTCCCACTGTATTTCACAGGTCATAGCTCACGAAATGTGACATGGCCAGTGAACTGACTGTTTTACCGCCAACAACTAGCTGCGTTTTATAAACACCTGAAGGGTCAGTTGTATTTAAAGTCAAACTACTGTAGTTTGTGGTTTAGCTTTAGGTGTTGTCTCGATATGTCCAGTCATGAGGGTTCAGAGTCCCTTTATAGAGGAGAGAGCACTGTCATGAGTCTGTGACAGTTTTTTGAGTTGTTTTTACATTGGGTGTTAATTTCTTCAGTACCAGTGAGGGTTAAGGTTAATGTTCTTCCTTCGCTGGTAGTGCTAGAAAGATGTGCTGCAGTGCATGTCCACTTTCAACCTAGCTGTTGTCCATAATAACTCATATTTACCCAGACCAGCCTGATGAGTGGAGGTGTTTGAGCCACTGCTGTTTGAAGATCAGCTGACCCGGTGACATTACCCCTGCTGCTGTTTTTTCCTGTTCTTTTGGGTGGGGAGAGGGATTTTTGTTCCAGTGTTTTCACAGGAGATAGAGTTACGCTGGTGCCTGAGACATTGCCACCTTTAGGTGTACCTCTGGAATATTGAATAGCACAGGTTCCAGTAGTTTAGGGACAGATCAGGTATCCCTTCCACTGGAATTTGTATTTAACATGGTTACTCCCATGACATACATACAGCAACCAGAAAGCTGTAATGACCAAGAGATAAGCACCAGAGAAGTGTCATGGTGCTGAGAAAACCCTGTGACTGGGACTCTAATCTGGAGATTCTGACTGCTCAGAATTGACAGCAGCCGCAGCAGGTCAGAAGCCACAAATACTTGTGACAGCAATAAGAGGAGAGTAAACTGTACCTGTGAGAGAGCAAGCTGTAAGCAGTGCACAGCAGTCTCATTCAAGACCAATACTGCAGCCAGCAAGTTTCACAGTGATACATATTTGGTAAGAATGTCATGCATTTCCCTCAAATTTGGAATCGTGTGTTACGTGTATCAATGTGTTGTCTGTCATACCTACTTTTAATACATGTTATTGAAGTTTTTTTAGGGGGGTGTTGTTTAGTTGATAGAAAGAAAACATTTATCCCCTCTGAGTGCCCAGAAGACTGTTTGGTGCTGCCCAAAAAGTAGATTGTTAATTAAAGATGAGCGAACCATTTGAAGTTTGGATTTTGTTCGCCTAATAAATCAGATAATAGTTCACTGAACTTCCAAACCCCATTCAAATCAATGGGAGAAAAAAATCAAGCCCCATAAAACACCTTCAAAGGCAGTATAAAAGATGCAAATACGGCTCAAACTATTTTACAGTAGAGCCCTGCTGTTTTGGCACAGCAATTATCTTCCTACACTTTATCTTAGCACCCAAAAAGCAGCGTCAGCACATGGCCTTACTTTCTTAAAGAGAACCTGTTACCCCTCTGGTGCTATGCTAACAGAATGCAGCACTGAATGCAGCGTGTCTGCTGCATTCAGGGAAGGGGTCCCCCATGTCTCTAGCCCCCCTTTAAGGTGTTAAAAAGACTTTATAAAGTGTACAGATAAGGAGTCCGGAGGGACTTACTCAGTAAAGAGTCATCGCTGCTCCCTGGTGTCCTCCCCATTTCCAGCTCTCTCTTTTTCAGCCTCCTGTATGTGTCATCGCTGAGAGCAGTAGGTGGCACAGAGAGGGCTGGAGGTGGGGAGGACACCAGCAACAGCGATGACACATACAGGAGGCTGAACAAGAGAGGGCTGGAGGTGGCACAGAGAGGGCTGGAGGCGGGGAGGACACCAGCAACAGCGATGACACATACAGGAGGCTGAACAAGAGAGGGCTGGAGGTGGCACAGAGAGGGCTGGAGGCGGGGAGGACACCAGCAACAGTGAAGACACATACAGGAGGCTGAACAAGAGAGGGCTGGAGTGGCACAGAGAGGGCTGGAGGCGGGGAGGATACCAGCAACAGCCATGACTCATTACTGAGAAAATCCCTCCTGACACCTTATCTGTACACCTTATAAAGTCTTTTTAACAACTTACAAGGGAACTAGAGACATGGGGGAACCCTTCCCTGAGTGCAGCAGACACACTGCATTCAGTACTGCATTCAGTTAGCATAGCATCAGGGGGTGACATGTCCTTTTTAAATATTCAGGGTTCAGGATAATTAACCTTTAGGATTGACTGACAGCACTGCCATTCAATAATAGCAAGACAGAAGTAATCACACTTTAAAAATAAATGCAAAACTTTTTGTCGCCACTAAATCTATACTTCAGTAAAACTGTGCTATAAACACACTAAGAACATTTACTGTGAAGTATCTATTATATAATTGCCGTAGCGACTTCCGTCGCACACGGCGCTACTTCCGTGGCTATGTTCGTGGCTTTGTTCACTCACTCGCAATGCCCTAGCATCCCGATGCAATCGCATCGTTAGCCGGTCGTCTCCCGCCCGCCACACACCACTTCCGCCCGCCATCAGACCCCCGAGAGCTCACCAGACCCCCGATAGCTCCCCTCCACTGTCCGATCACCCCCCTGCCTCTCACCATAGCCTCCCTCCAGTGTCCAGTCCCCCTCCACTGTCTGCTCACCCCCCGCCTGTCAACACAGCCCCCCTCCACTGTCCGCTCACCCCCTGCCTGTCAATACAACCCCCCGCCACTGTCCGCTCACCCCCCGCCTGTCAACACAGCCCTCCTCCACTGTCGGGTCTCCCTCCCCTCCCCTCTCTTACCACAGCTCCCTCAAACTGGCCGCCGCTGCACTTTTCCTGGGGCTTCAGGACCTCTGATGATGTCATGATGATGGGTGGAGTCACAGATCACATGACCGTGACGTCATCAAAGGTCCTGTCCCGATCTAACCTCTTCTGCCTACTGATCCCCCAGCGCTGCCCACTGACCCATGCTCTGCCCCCCACTCTGCCCACTGACCCCTGCTCTGCCCACTGACCCCTGCTCTGCCCACTTACCTCCCCCCCACGCTGCCCCCCCACTCTGCCCACTGACCCCCCACTCTGCCCACTGACCCCCACTCTGCCCACTGACCCCTCTCTGCCCCCTCACCCCTGCTCTGCCCACTGACCCTGCTCTGCCCACTTACCTCTCCCCCCCACGCTGCCCCCCCACTCTGCCCACTGACCCCCCACTCTGCCCACTGACCCCCACTCTCTGCCCACTGACCCCACTCTCTGCCCACTGACCCCCACTTTCTGCCCACTGACCCCCACTATCTTCCCACTGACCCCCACTATCTGCCCACTGACCCCCACTCTGCCCACTGACCCCCACTCTGCCCACTGACCCCCTCTCTGCCCACTGACCATGCTCGGCCCTCTGACCTTGCTCGGACCACTGACCCCTCACACTGCCCACTGACCCCTCACACTTCCCACTGACCATGCTCTGCCCACTGACCCCTCACACTGCCTACTCACCCTGCTCATTTACTCCCACTCTGCCCACTGACCCCCACTCTCTGCCCACTGACCCCCTCTCTGCCCACTGACCCCCACTCTCTGCCCACTGACCCCCTCTCTGCCCACTGACCATGCTCGGCCCTCTGACCATGCTCGGCCCACTGACC
The DNA here is from genome assembly GCA_033576535.1 of Allobates femoralis. NCBI lineage: Eukaryota > Metazoa > Chordata > Amphibia > Anura > Aromobatidae > Allobates > Allobates femoralis. Next base: position 280,444,233 of record JARQOC010000005.1, on the reverse strand, counting down.
CCTCACACTGCCCACTGACCCTGCTCTGCCCACTGACCCTGCTCTGCCCACTGACCCCTCACACTGCCCACTGACCCCTCACACTTCCCACTGACCATGCTCTGCCCACTGACCCCTCACACTGCCCACTGACCCCTCACACTTCCCACTGATCCTGATCTGCCTTCTGACTCCTTACACTGCCCACTGACCCCTCACACTTCCCACTGACCATGCTCTGCCCACTGACCCCTCACACTGCCCACTGACCCCTCACACTGCCTACTGACCCTGCTCTGCTCATTTACTCCCACTATGCCCACTGACCCCCCCACTCTGCCCACTTATCCCCACTCTGCCCACTGACCCCCACTCTGCCCACTGACCCTGCTCTGCCCACTGACCCCCACTCTCTGCCCACTGACCCCCACTCTCTGCCCACTGACCTTGCTCGGCCCACTGACCTTGCTCGGCCCACTGACCCCTCACACTGCCTACTGACCCTGCTCTGCTCATTTACTCCCGCTCTGCCCACTGACCCCCACTTTGCCCACTGACCCCTGCTTTGCCCACTGACCCCTGCTCTGCCCACTGACCACCCTCTGTTCACTGACCCCCGCTCTGCCCTTTCACCATGCCCACTGACCCCTGCTCTGCCAACTGACCGTGCCCACTGACCCATGCTCTACCCACTGACCCTTCTCTGCCCACTGACTGTGCCCACTGACCCCTGCTCTGCCCACTAAACCCTGCTCTGCCCACTGACTGTGCCCAATAACCCCTGCTATGCCCACTAAACCCTGCTCTGCCCAGTCACCCCCGCTATGCCCGCTGACCCCGGTTCTGCTCACTGACAGTGCCCAATAACCCCTGCAATGCCCACTAAACCCTGCTCTGCTCAGTCACCCCCGCTCTGCACGCTGACCCCTGCTCTGCCCAATCACTCTGCCCACTAACCCCTGCTCTGCCCACTGACCCCCGCTCTGACCCTGCTCTGCCCACTGACCCCCCCAATCCTGCTCACTGACCCTGCTGTGCCCATTGACCCCCCCGCTCTGCCCACTGACCTTGCTCTGCCCACTGACTCCCCCCTCTGGCTACTGACCATGCCCACTGACCCCAGCTCTGCCCACTGACCCCAGCTCTGCCCACTGACCCCCACTCCTGCCTACTGACCCCCTCTCTGCCCACTGACCCCCTCTCTGCCCACTGACCCCTCACACTTCCTACTGACCATGCTCTGCCCACTGACCCTCTCACACTGCCTACTGACCCTGCTCTGCTCATTTACTCCCACTCTGCCCACTGACCCCCACTCTGCCCACTGACCCTGCTCTGCCCACTGACCCCCACTCTGCCCACTGACCCCCATTCTCTGCCCACTGACCCCCACTCTCTGCCCATTGACCCCCACTCTCTGCCCACTGACCCCCTCTCTCCCCACTGACCCCCTCTCGGCCCACTGACCTTGCTCGGCCCACTGACCCCTCACACTGCCTAATGACCCTGCTCTGCTCATTTACTCTCGCTTTGCCCACTGACCCCCGCTTTGCCCACTGACCCCTGCTTTGCCCACTGACCCTGCTCTGCCCACTGACCACCCTCTGTTCACTGACCACCCACTCTGCCCTTTCACCATGCCCACTGACCCCTGCTCTGCCAACTGACCATGCCCACTGACCCATGCTCTACCCACTGACCCTTCTCTGCCCACTGACTGTGCCCACTAACCCCTGCTCTGCCCACTGACTGTGCCAAATAACCCCTGCTATGCCCACTAAACCCTGCTCTGCTTAGTCACCCCCGCTCTGCCCGCTGACCCATGCTCTGCTCACTGACTGTGCCCACTGACCCCTGCTCTGCCCACTGACCCCCGCTCTGACCCTGCTCTGCCCACTGACCCCCCCCAATCCTGCTCACTGACCCTGCTCTGCCCATTGACCCCCCCGCTCTGCCCACTGACCCTGCTCTGCCCACTGACCCCCCCCTCTGGCTACTGACCATGCCCACTCACCCCAGCTCTGCCCACTGACCCCCACTCCTGCCTACTGACCCTGCTCTACTTACTGATTATGCCCACTGACCCCTGCTCTGCCCAATGACTGTGCCCACTAACCCCTGCTCTGCCCACTGATCCCCCACTCTGCCCACTGACCCCCGCTTTGCCCACTGACCCCCAGCTAATCGGTTTCCCAGGCAACGACAGGTCCTGTCCTGGGAGCTACAAGACAGGTGGAGCGAGCCGGCAGAGGGTAAGGGGGCCATGGGGAGCGGTGGAGGTCAGGAGGAGCGCCTCCATCCTGCCCCCTGTATACATCCTCCCCCCCGTATCTATCCTGCCCCCCCGCCACCATCCTGCTCCGCCGGCTCCATCCCGCACCCCCACCACCATCCTTCCTCCCCGCCACCATCCTGCCCCGCCGTCTCCATCCTGCCCTGCCGTCTCCATCCTGCACTGCCTTCTCCATCCTGCCTTGCTCGCTCCATCCTACCCCACTCACCTCCATCCTGCCCCTCCGGCTCCATCCTGCCCCGCCCCCCCCCCATCCTGCCCCGCTCGCTCCATCCTGCCCTGCTCGCTCCATCCTGCCCCCCCCCCGCTGTTCTTGCTCTCCGGCTCCATCCTGCCCCCCCGCTTGCTCCATCCTGCCCCCCCGCTTGCTCCATCCTGCCCCCCCCGCTTGCTCCATCCTGCCCCCCCCGCTTGCTCCATCCTGCCCCCCCGCTTGCTCCATCCTGCCCCACTCGCTCCATCCTGCCCCCCGCTCATCTTGCTCCCCCGGCTCCATCCTGCCCGGCTCACTCCATCCTGCCCCCCCCTCCCCTCCTGGCTTCATCATGTTTCCTCCCGGCTCCATCATGTTTCCCCCCGGTTCCATCATGTTTCCCCCTGGCTTCATCCTGTTTCCCCCGGACTCCAACCTGCCCCCCTTTCCCGCTCCATCCTGCCCCGCTCGCTCCATTCTGCCCCCCCGACACAATCCTGCCCCCCCAACACAATCCTGCCCCCCTCCCCTCCTCAGATGATCGGTTTCCCAGGCAATGACAGGTCCTAAAGGCCTGTAGGACCTAGAAGGCGGAGGTGGAGCGAGCCGGTGGACCGGTGAGTATCCTCACTGAGGATTTTTTTACTTTTACTGTGGACGACCGGGGGCCAGGAGGAGTGGGGGACCGCGGGGACCGGAGTATCGCCATATACCATAGTGCTGCTATACATGTACTGTAATGTACCGCCATATACCATAGCACTGCTATACATGTACTGCCATATACCATAGCGCTGCTATACATCTACTGTAATGTACAGCCATATACTATAGTGCTGCTATACATGTGCTGTAATGTACCGCCATATACCATAGTGCTGCTATACATGTGCTGTAATGTACCACCATATACCATAGTGGTGCTATATATAATATATATATATATATATATATATATATATATATATGTACTTCACTCATGTTGACTTAACAAGTTCTGTCAGTCACAGTATGTCAACTACATAAATATTCTTTAGAATCGGGCCGCCATATATAAAAGCCGAAGCCACTTCCGTCTTCAAGGGACAAAAATGACGTCACCCGACGGAAGTGGCTTGGGCACTACACCCGCTCAGGGTGGACCAAGATGGCGGCCGTAAAAGGAGCGGGACTCAGCCAGCCCCGCCACGCTTACGGCCGCCCCTACACTGCCCAAAACACCCACACATCACGGGCGTGAGACGACCGGCGTTAGCCGGTCGTCTCCCGCCCGCCACACACCACTTCGGGAGATGACCGCCATTACCTCCGGCTGCTTTCACAAGTGCTGGCTCCTCCTCCTCACTTCCAGCGCCTGGGGCTGCGCAATGGCGGCCGCACGAATCGCCCTCCGCTCCTGCACTTCCACCCACCAGCCTCTGGGGCTCAGCCCTCTGCCGGACGGCAGGAGGCCAAGTGGCCCCGGGGATACGGACACCGCTGCTGTGCAGCCTACACCACGGGAGAGAGGTATGCAGCCTGTAGGAGGATGAGAGGTGGCGTGATGTGGTCGTTCCAGCTTCCTCTCTCCTCCGCCCTCCAGCCTCCCTGTCCTCACCCCTCCAGCCTCCGCACGGCACTGCGCTGACCAGTCTGCCCACGGTGCTGCGCTGACCACTCTGCCCACGGCGCTGCGCTGACCACTCTGCCCACGGCGCTGCACTGACCAGTCTGCCCACTGCGCTGCGCTGACCAGTCTGCCCACGGTGCTGCGCTGACCAGTCTACCCACGCCGCTGCGCTGACCAGTCTTCCCACGCCGCTGCGCTTACCAGTCTGCCCACGCCGCTGCGCTGACCAGTCTGCCCACGCCGATGCGCTGACCAATCTCACCGCACTCACTGCTAACCACTGAGCCACCGCACTCACTGCTAACCACTGAGCCACCGCACTCACTGCTAACCACTGAGCCACCGCACTCGCTGCTAACCACTGAGCCACCGCACTCGCTGCTAACCACTGAGCCACCGCACTCGCTACTAACCACTGAGCCACCGCACTTGCTGCTAACCACTGAGCCACCGCACTCACTCCTAACCACTGAGCCACCGCACTCACTGCTAACCACTGAGCCACCGCACTCACTGCTAATTACTGAGCCACCGCACTCACTGCTAATCACTGAGCCACCGCACTCACTGCTAATCACTGAGCCACCGCACTCACTGCTAACCACTGAGCCACCGCGCAGTGCTAACCACTGAGCCACCACGCAGTGCTAACCACTGAGCCACCGCGCAGTGCTAACCACTGAGCCACCGCACTCACTGCTAACCACTGAGCCACTGCACTCACTGCTAACCACTGAGCCACCACACTCACTGCTAACCACTGAGCCACCGCCCAGTGCTAACCACTGAGCCACTGCGCAGTGCTAACCACTGAGCCACCATATACTCGGCTAACCACTGAGCCACCTTTATACACACAATTCATTTCACCGCACTCCCCTAACTATTAGTAAATACACTATATATGGATTCTAGACTACCCGATTCTTTAGAATCGGGCCGCCATCTAGTAAAGAATAATTACAATTGCAATATTTCCACTCCACTTTTGAAAAGTTCATGGATACATCTATTTTTGTTATTACAAAGATAGGCTAGGAGTCCCCTATTTAGAAGAATTGTCTTATTTATTTATAGGATCTGAACCCTGTATTCATATTTTCTTAAACATAAACCATATTTCAGTGTTCATTGCTTATTGAAAAAAATAGATAATTTATCAAACTAAATTAATTAAAATTCATTGTGTGCACTTAAAAGAAATGTGCAGAAAATCCCATTACAAGTAAAATATTACTCACGTGGAACACCAACAGGAAAGTAAATATATAAGGGTAAACTTTACTGAGTGCTGAGAAAACAATCGATATAAGTTAAATATTCATACAAACAGATTCAAGGTCTAGAGGGAAAATATGTTCTTTCAGCAGTAAAGTTGGTATTGTAAGATTTTTGCATGACAAATATATGGATGCTTCGGTGAAAATTATTCCATTCTTTCTGCCATATAATCAAGTCAGTCTGTTGTTTGTAAATCTCTTTAGGGCATATATCTTTCTTTGTGCCTAGTATGGTTATTTTTTTACTCTTGCAATTAAGGAACTATCTCAACAAAATAGATTAAAGGCTTAGAAGAATGGTTCCAACAATTTGGGAAAACTGAAAAATATGGAACAGATGAAGATAAAAATTTGGCAATTAAAATATAGTGCACGTGAAACATTTCATATTCCTGGAAGAAATTTTTACAATATTATATAGTTTGAAAGATGCTGGCTCACATGCTGAGCATTTTCCAATTACAATATGTTAATTCAAATGGGATTTAATTATATGGAAAGGTCAACAATTCAACATTCTGTTAACAATCTTTCATTAAATTATATACAGTAAAAGAAAAAAAAAGAAATGAAATTTTGTTTTTGTAATGACCATTTAACAACATTGGAATCACAGCTTAAGACCTTATGAAGTGTTATTTTATGATGCTCATATGGAGCCAACAACCAAGGCCGGCTCCAGACATTTGTGGGCCCCAGGCGAAAGGGTCTCCACGGCCTCCTTTAAGACTCTGTCCGCACTGCTCTGCACCATAAGCCGCACCCCAGGTTTAGACAGATGAAAATAAGAAAACATCTTTCCTATTCTTTAAAGGTTCTCTGGCGGTGAAAAAGGCAGGTGTCATTACCGATAATTTTAATGTACTAGGTTAGAATACGGAGGAAATAAATCTAGAGTTAGTGTTTTTATGAAAACTATATTAGACACATGCAGCTCTGCTACATGCATACTTGACACACAGTGTTGCGACTTGCAAACTAAGCACACACAACTCTGCTACATGCACACTTGACACACATAGCTCTGCCACATGTGCAACAGACTCACAGATCTGTGACTTGCACACTGCACACACACACAGCTCTGATATATGTCCAATACATGCACATACATACACGCACAGTTCTGCTACATGCACACTACACACACTGCTCTGCTACATGAACATACAGGTACATACACACAGCTATGCTACATGAACATACAGATACACACAGCTCTGCTACATGCACAATACATGCACACTACACACACAGCTCGGCAACATGAACATACAGATACAAACACACATCTCTGCTACGTGTCCTATACATGCACACTGCACACAAAGCTCTGCTACATGAACATACAGATACATACACAGCTCTGCTATATGCCCAATACATACACATAAAGACACACATAGCTCTGCTACATTCACACTACACACACAGCTCTGCTACATGCCCAATACATCTACACTATACACACAGCTCGGCAACATGAACATACAGATACAAACACACAGCTCTGCTACATGTCCAATACATGCACATAAAAACACACACACATACACACAGCTCATCTACATGGACAGTGCATGCACATAGAGATAAGCACACACACACACACACACACAATCTATACATTACCACATCGGTGCAGAGCAGGAGAGGAGCCACTGGAAGCTGCAGGAGGCTGCAGAATTTGAGCAGCAGCAGTAACGTCAAGGGCCTTAATTTCAGTCATGTGATCAGTCAAATAACTGGAACTGGAAGGTCCTTCATCCTCCATGTAACTCCTGGTAAGCTTCCTCTTCTGCTGTGAACCGATCCCCTAGATCAGTGCAGAGCAGGAAAGAAGAGAGGGAGAGAGGACAGCTGTCTGTGAGCGGGGCTCCTCACTGCTTCCCTAACAGACAGTGAGTGGGCTATCTCACTTCTTCAATGCCCCGTCATCTGCTGGCAACGGGCCTGCCAACAGCATTCTACAGTATTATGAATTTGGCTTACAGACCACATGACTATGCTTTTAAATGTGTTAATACATTTATGGTAATAGTCTTTATGTGGACTATTTTTGTTTATGTATTGATTTCTGACAAAAATCACAAGGCAAAAATATTCTTCATTTGTTCCAAAAACAGTTTTCTATCTATTAAATAATTGCGAATGGGTTTTTTGCCCCTTCTGAGTCCACTCGCAATGCGAGTCGGCGTGGTCATGTGGATACGCCCGAAGCATTGGCCGCGAAGCGGCCATTGCGAGTCAGAGACTCGCTCTTCTAGAATCCCGATGCATGTGCATCGGGCACCCAGCTAGTGTCTGAATATAACGCTTTTGGATAATCATGTTAATGGGAGCCTGTCGGTCAACAACAGACAGCGAGAATTAGGGCCTAGCCACTCAAATGCAGCCTCGGATATTTTTCTCCGACATTTCAGAGAAAATTTAGACCCCATTTCATTAAGACTGGCATCTTGTATGCCAGTCTTAATGAGGAGTATGCAATAATAAGATGCGCTGGATTCATTAAGAGGAGCACACAGTTTAAAGGGAACTTGACCCCTCCAAATCACCCCCAACCCTATTAATACCTGTCCCTGCACCGTAACATACCAGTATTAGTGCTCCTTTTCTATAAAAAAAAAAGCGCTCTGTAACATTGGAATAATCAACAATATACACTTACAAATATGAGACTTCTTGTCCCTGAATAAGTCTCACAGGGCGTCCCCTGTGAGACTCTAAGCCCTCCCTAGGTGCTCATTATCACGCCCCGTATGATCCACCCTCTCTGTCTGTGCTGCTGTGATGTAAAGCTGAAGGCAGGACTAATGATTTGCATTCTGTGAGTAATAGAGAGGGGGGGAAGGTAAAGCCTGCACAAGCAGAGCACACAGACAGAGAGGATCTGGATCCTGGAGCTGCAAAACAGCCCGCCCTAAGGGCTAAAGAATATAGCCCCTGCTAATTATAATCACTAATCAGTAAGTATTAAAATGTTTTTATGCACTTTCACAGGATGCTTTTAGGAGACAAAAGAAGTGTGAGATTAGTGATAATATGCTGCAGGGACATGTTTTGGTAGCTTAGGAGGCATTCTGGAGGTGACAGGATCCCTTTAATGTACTATATTCGGCACATCTTATTAATGGTACAGGTCTCCATGTGTGTCACCAAAAAAAAAAAAGAAAAAAACTCTATAAATCTTCTTCCTTAGCTAGTGTGATAGGCTGAGTGTGACTGGAGTGTAAGTGCCAGCGGACATAAGTGTGTGACTTGTGATTCAGTGAGAAGTTGCTGAATTGTGAATTGTGAATGTTGAGTGCTTTTCTTTCTTTTTAATTTCATTCTGCTTTCTTAACTTTTTTTTCTCTCTGCAAGTTTACAGTTTCTTATTTTACTCCCTGTAAGTTGAAGGGTTAACTACATTGCACTTTAATCCTATGGTGAAGCTATACTCACAAGGGGTTAATTAAGGGTGGGGGTTCATAATTAAGGGTTTATAAGTGACAGCTGTTTGGGGCCTCTAGTCCCTTGGAAGTACTTTGAGCTGTAGGTTGGATTTCTGCTAAAGGGAAGAAAAAAAACCTCTATAAGACCCCATTCACACACTGCTTTTTTTGCTGTGTATTTTTAAGCACAAGCTCATCACAAACCAGGAGTGGGTGATTAAATATATAAGTGAAGCACTTGTTTCTATTAAACCTTTCCTCTGAGTGTGTCACTCCCGATTTTGATTGTTCCACTCCTGGCTTTTTTTGAGCTTGTGCGTAAAAATACGCGGCAAAAAAAGCAGTGTGTGAATGGGGCCTAAATCTTCTTCCTTAGCGAGAGTGACGAGCTGAGTGTAACCGGAGCGTAAGTGCGAACGGAAGTGTGTGACTTTTGATTCAGTGACATTGGATTTAGGGAGCTGCAGCTTTATAATACAAGTCTAATCAACCCTGCCTGAGCTCATGTGAAAGGTGAAAAAAAAGCATTTATACAATTACATTTCCTTATGTATTAAGGCAGTCAGTCTCCAGCTTGGAGGACAGAGACTGTTTGGCAGGTTAATAGTTAACGTTTCAGCCTTATGTTAGAACATGTTGGGAGACCTAATGTGTTGTCATAACCATGTGACTACAAGAGGCGGAGCTAAGTCCCTATACCACATAATGAGATTGCTCGCTTAGGTCTGCCAACTATAGTCACATGATTGTTACATCACACAGGTCCTTTAGCCATGCAAGTTAATAGTGAGTTAAGTATTATCCTGCCAGACAGTCTCCCTCCTCCAAGGTGTAAACTGAAATGTAAGTGTATAAATGCTTCACCTTTTACATTACACTATGAGCTCAGACAGGGATGATTAGAATAGTATTATGAAGCTGCAGGTACAGACAGTGATAGCTGGGGAGCATAAAGCACCTGGCAGGTTCCCTTTAAGATTTCTGTCCAGTGCAATTACCAATAGGAAATGAGCTCCATGATTAACAATGCCATGCAGTGTACATCTTGCCACATGTATGCAATCCTTGAACAGCCGGTCGAAGGTGATACTGCTGTGTTAGACGTGAGCATGTTGTGCATTTGGAAGCCCATATACTGGATCTAAGTCAACAGCTGGCGACACTGACATCCATAATCAATATGGAAAAGAGTCAGCTGCTCACTGAACAGCTGCTCACTGGGATAGATGTGGAGAGGATAGTAGCATGGAGCTGCAGGACAGTGAGGCAGCTAGCTAGATGACAGTTAAATGGCAGGGTAGAGGGAAGAGAGCCAGGGAGACTAGTCCTGATCTGGCACACCCCAATAAATTTGCTAAATTGGCATATGAGGGGGTACAGATATAGCACTGCTGCAGCAAGGCATGTCCTCTGAAAGCCAGAGGAGTGTCTGCTCCAGTAAGGGGGAAAACAGGAGAACAGGGCAGGCCAGACAGGTGCTGGTAGTGGGGGTCTCAGGGAACAGATAGGGCAATCTGTCAAAAAGGCAGGGATCATCGAACAGTGTGCTGCCTACCTGGCTCTCGAGTCTGGCACATCGCTGATTGGGTTGACAGATTACTGGGAGGGGCTGGTGAGGACCCAGCGGTCATGGTGCACAATGGCACAAATGACAAAGTCAGAAGTAGGTGGAAGGTCCTTAAAGATGATTTCAGGGAATTAGGCTGCAAGCTTAAGGCAAGGACCTCCAAGGTAATATTCTCTGAAATACTGCCAGTACCACGTGCCACACCAGAGAGGCAATGGGAGATTAGGGAGACAAATAAGTGGCTCAGGAATTGGTGTAGGAAGGAGGGGTTTGGGTTAATGGAGAACTGGGCTGACTTCTCTGTTGGCTACAGGTTCTATGCTAGGTACGGGCTGCACCTCAATAGAGGGGTGCAGCTGTGCTGTGTGAGAAAATGGCTAGAAGGTTGGAGGAGCGTTTAATCTAGGGATTAAGGGGTATTCATTGTACTGGAGAGGAAGATAGTGTAAATAGTAACCTGGTCACAAATAATGAAATTGGGACTGGCCTGGGGGGTGGGGTTAGAACAGTTAATATAGTAGGAAGAAATAGAGGTAAAGTGAGATGCATAAAGTGCATCTACACTAATGCCAGAAGCCTCACCAACAAAATGGAGGAATTAGAATTAATTTTGTTGGAAAATAATTATGACATGGTGGGGATATCGAAGACATGGCTGGACAAGAGCTATGACTGTTAATTTACAAGGCTATAGTCTGTTCAGAGATGACCGTACAAATAAGCCAGGGCGGATCAATTGACTTCCATGCATTTTTTGTGCACCTGCGGGCGCTTACTGATGAAACAAGCGCCCACGACCGCACAAAAAATGCAACAAGCTGAGTTCGGAGGGCGTACAAATTATGCACATCTGAACGCAACTGCAACCAAATGCAGCCAAACGCAGGTACCATGCGTTCCCATGTTAAACATAGGAACGCAGTATGCATGCGTTTAGCTGCATTCGGAACGCTGCATTTACATACGCAAATGTGAAACCACCCTTTCCTGGGATCTTGTAGTCCTAATGTAAGCTGGGAATCTTTAACTTTTCCATTGTCATGATAAATTGAAAGGTTTTACATTTTTTCTGGTTGCAGAGAAATATTCCTGTTGTTGTAGACGACAGGGAGCTTCTGACAATGATATTTCTTAGATTCTGGGGCTGCATAAAGCACAGAAGTGACATGTCTGGAAATATAGATTTTAACTAGATGGCGGCCCGATTCTAAAGAATCGGGTAGTCTAGAATCCATATATAGTTTATTTACTAATAAATACGGGAGTGCGGTGAAATGAATTGTGTGTATACAGGCGGCTCTGTGGGTAGCACAGTATACGGTGGCTCAGTGGTTGGCACTGCGCGGTGGCTCAGTGGTTGGCACTGCGCGGTGGCTCAGTGGTTGGCACTGCGCGGTGGCTCAGTGGTTGGCACTGCGCGGTGGCTCAGTGGTTAGCAGTGAGTGCGGTGGCTCGGTGGTTAGCAGTGAGTGCAGTGGCTCAGTGGTTAGTAGTGAGTGCGGTGGCTCAGTGGTTAGCAGTGAGTGCGGTGAGATTGGTCAGCGCAGCACCGTGGGCAGAGTGGTCAGCGCAGCACCGTGGGCAGAGTGGTCAGCACAAACATACACACACACACATACACACACTCCGCTATACTTACCACCGACCCTGCATCTTCCCCGCCACCTGGATCCTGAGTCGACATGTCGCCGCCCCCGGACGACTGGATCCAATATGTTTGGCAAGACATATTGGACGCTATATTGGATCTAGTAGTTTGGGGGTGGCGAAATGTCGACTGAGGATCCAGGCAGCGGACGCAGGGCCGGTGGAAAGTATAGCGGAGTGTGTGTGTACAAAGTTGAGGGAAGTGCGGACAAAGTGACGGAGGTGCCTACATACACACATAAATACACATACTGTACATTACATATGGAGGGGTGAGGAGAGCGGAGGCTGGAGAGCAGAGGACAGGGAGAGGAGAGCGGAGGCTGGAGGGCAGAGGACAGGGAGAGGAGAGCGGAGGCTGGAGGGCAGAGGCTGGAGGGCAGAGGACAGGGAGAGGAGAGCGGAGGCTGGAGGGAAGAGGACAGGGAGAGGAGAGCGGAGGCTGGAGGGCAGAGGACAGGGAGAGGAGAGTGGAGGCTGGAGGGCAGAGGACAGGGAGAGGAGAGCGTAGGCTGGAGGGCAGAAGCTGGAGGGCAGAGGACAGGGAGAAGAAAGCGGAGGCTGGAAGGCAGAGGACGGAGAGGAGAGCGGAGGCTGGAGGGCAGAGGAGAGGGAGAGGAGAGCGGAGGCTGGAGGGCAGGGAGAGGAGAGAGGAGGCTGGAGGGCAGAGGACAGGGAGAGGAGAGCGGAGGCTGGAGGGCAGAGGACAGGGAGAGGAGAGCGGAGGCTGGAGGGCAGAGGAGAGCGGAGGCTTTAGGGCGGAGGCTGGAGGGCAGAGGACAGGGAGAGGAGAGCGGAGGCTGGAGGGCAGAGGAGAGCGGAGGCTGGAGGGCGGAGGCTGGAGGGCAGAGGACAGGGAGAAGAGAGCGGAGGCTGGAGGGCAGAGGACAGGGAGAGGAGAGGGGAGGCTGGAGGGCAGAGGAGAGGGTGAGGAGAGCGGAGGCTGGAGGGCAGAGGACAGGGAGAGGAGAGCGGAGGCTGGAGGGCAGAGGAGAGCGGAGGCTTTAGGGCGGAGGCTGGAGGGCAGAGGACAGGGAGAGGAGAGCGGAGGCTGGAGGGCAGAGGACAGGGAGAAGAGAGCGGAGGCTGGAGGGCAGAGGACAGGGAGAGGAGAGGGGAGGCTGGAGGGCAGAGGAGAGGGAGAGGAGAGCGGAGGCTGGAGGGCAGAGGACAGGGAGAGGAGAGCGAAGGCTGGAGGGCAGAGGAGAGGGAGAGAAGAGCGGAGGCTGGAGGGAAGAGGAGAGCGGAGGCTGGAGGGCGGAGGCTGGAGGGCAGAGGACAGGGAGAAGAGAGCGCAGGCTGGAGGGGAGAGGACAGGGAGAGGACAGGGGAGGCTGGAGGGCAGAGGACAGGGGAGGCTGGAGGGCAGAGGACAGGGGAGGCTGGAGGGCAGAGGACAGTGGAGGCTGGAGGGCAGAGGACAGGGAGAGGAGAGGGGAGGCTGGAGGGCAGAGGAGAGGGAGAGGAGAGCGGAGGCTGAAGGGCAGAGGACAGGGAGAGGAGAGCGGAGGCTGGAGGGCAGAGGACAGGGAGAGGAGAGCGTAGGCTGGAGGGCAGAGGAGAGCGGAGGCTTTAGGGCGGAGGCTGGAGGGCAGAGGACAGGGAGAGGAGAGCGGAGGCTGGAGGGTAGAGGACAGGGAGAGGAGAGCGGAGGCTGGAGAGCAGAGGAGAGGGAGAGGAGAGCGTAAGCTGGAGGGCAGAGGAGAGCGGAGGCTGGAGGGCGGAGGCTGGAGGGCAGAGGACAGGGAGAAGAGAGCGGAGGCTGGAGGGCAGAGGACAGGGAGAGGAGAGGGGAGGCTGGAGGGCAGAGGAGAGGGAGAGGAGAGCGGAGGCTGGAGGGCAGAGGACAGGGAGAGGAGAGCAGAGGCTGGAGGGCAGAGGACAGGGAGAGGAGAGTGAAGGCTGGAGGGCAGAGGAGAGGGAGAGAAGAGCGGAGGCTGGAGGGAAGAGGAGAGCGGAGGCTGGAGGGCAGAGGACAGGGAGAAGAGAGCGCAGGCTGGAGGGCAGAGGAAAGGGAGAGGACAGGGGAGGCTGGAGGGCAGAGGACAGTGGAGGCTGGAGGGCAGAGGACAGGGGGGCTGGAGGGGGCAGAGGACAGGGGAGGCTAGAGGGGGCAGAGGACAGGGAGGCTGGAGGGGCAGAGGAGAGGGGAGGCTGGGGGGGCAGAGGACAGAGGGAGGCTGGAGGGGGCAGAGGACAGGGGAGGCTGGAGGGGGCAGAGGACAGGGAGAGACTGGAGGGGGCAGAGGACAGGGGAGGCTGGAGAGGGCAGAGGACAGGGGAGGCTGGAGGCTGGAGGGGTTAGGGCACAGGGGAGGCTGGAGGCTGGAGGGGTTAGGGCACAGGGGGGCTGGAGGGGTTAGGGCACAGGGGAGGCTGGAGGCTGGAGGGGTTAGGGCACAGGGGAGGCTGGAGGGGTTAGGGCACAGGGGAGGCTGGAGGCTGGAGGGGTTAGGGCACAGGGGAGGCTGGAGGGGTTAGGGCACAGGGGAGGCTGGAGGGGTTAGGGCACAGGGGAGGCTGGAGGGGTTAGGGCACAGGGGAGGCTGGAGGGGTTAGGGCACAGGGGGGGCTGGAGGGGTTAGGGCACAGGGGAGGCTGGAGGCTGGAGGGGTTAGGGCACAAGGGGAGGCTGGAGGGGTTAGGGCACAGTGGAGGCTGGAGGGGTTAGGGCACAGGGAGACTGGAGGGGTTAGGGCACAGGGAGGCTGGAGGGGTTAGGGCACAGGGAGGCTGGAGGGGTTAGGGCACAGGGGAGGCTGGAGGCTGGAGGGGTTAGGGCACAGGGGAGGCTGGAGGCTGGAGGGGTTAGGGCACAGGGGAGGCTGGAGGCTGGAGGGGTTAGGGGTTAGGGCACAGGGGAGGCTGGAGGGGTCAGGGCACAGGGGAGGCTGGAGGCTTGAGGGGTTAGGGCACAGGGGAGGCTGGAGGGGTTAGGGCACAGGGGAGGCTGGAGGGGTTAGGGCACAGGGGAGGCTGGAGGCTGGAGGGGTTAGGGCACAGGGGAGGCTGGAGGGGTTAGGGCACAGGGGAGGCTGGAGGGGTTAAGACACAGGGGAGGCTGGAGGCTGGAGGGGTTAGGGCACAGGGGAGGATGGAGGGGTTAGGGCACAGGGGAGGCTGGAGGGGTTAGGGCACAGGGGAAGCTGGAGGGGTTAGGGCAGAGGGGAGGCTGGAGGCTGGAGGGGTTAGAGCACAGGGGAGGCTGGAGGCTGGAGGGGTTAGGGCACAGAGGAGGCTGGAGGGGTTAGGGCACAGGGGAGGCTGGAGGGGTTAGGGCACAGGGGAGGCTGGAGGCTGGAGGGGTTAGGGCACAGGGGAGGCTGGAGGCTGGAGGGGTTAGGGCACAGGGGAGGCAGGAGTGGTTAGGGCACAGGGGAGGCTGGAGGGGATAGGGCACAGAGGAGGCTGGAGGTTTTAGGGCACAGGGGAGGCAGGAGTGGTTAGGGCACAGGGGAGGCTGGAGGGGATAGGGCACAGAGGAGGCTGGAGGTTTTAGGGCACAGGGGAGGCTGGAGGGGTTAGGGCACAAGGGAGGCTTGAGGCTGGAGGGGTTAGGGCACATTGGAGGCTGGAGGGGTTAGGGCACAGGGGATGCTGGAGGGGTTATGTCACAGGGGAGGCTGGAGGGTTAGGGCACAGGGGAGGCTGGAGGGGTTAGGGCACAGGGGTGGCTAGAGGCTGGAGGGGTTAAGGCACAGGGGAGGCTGGAGGGGTTAGGGCACAGGGGAGGCTGGAGGGTTAGGGCACAGGGGAGGCTGGAGGGGTTAGGGCACAGGGGAGGCTGGAGGGTTTAGGGCACAGGGGAGGCTGGAGCCTGGAGGGGTTAGGGCACAGGGGAGGTTGGAGCCTGGAGGGGTTAGGGCACAGGGTAGGCTGGAGCCTGGAGGGGTTAGGGCACAGGGGAGGCTGGAGGGGTTAGGGCACAGGGGAGGCTGGAGGGTTTAGGGCACAGGGGAGGCTGGAGGGGTTAGGGCACAGGGGAGGCTGGAGGGGTTAGAGCACAGGGGAGGCTGGAGGGGTTAGGGCACAGGGGAGGCTGGAGGGTTTAGGGCACGGGGAGGCTGGAGGGGTTAGGGCACAGGGGAGGCTGGAGGCTGGAGGGGTTAGGGCACAGGGGAGGCTGGAGGATGGAGGGGTTAGGGCACAGGGGAGGCTGGAGGCTGGAGGGGTTAGGGGTTAGGGCACAGGGAGGCTGGAGGGGTCAGGGCACAGGGGAGGCTGGAGTCTGGAGGGGTCAGGGCACAGGGGAGGCTGGTGTTTGGAGCGGGCAGGGCACAGGGGAGGTGGAGCGGGCATGGCACAGGGGAGAGGTGGCTGGAGCGGGCAGGGCACAGGGGAGAGGCGGCTGTAGCGGGCAGGGCACAGGGGAGAGGCGGCTGTAGCGGGCAGGGCACAGGGGAGAGGCGGCTGTACAGGGCAGGGCACAGGGAGAGGGCGGCGGTAGCGGGCAGGGCACAGGGGAGAGGCAGCTGGAGCGGGCAGGCGGCAGAGAGGCGGCTGGAGCGGGCAGGCGGTAGAGGCGGCTGGAGCGGAAGAGAGGAGGCGGCTGGGACAGACGGGAATGTTCCTGACCGGAACTTCCGAAAGTGGAACGTTCCTGGCCGGAAAGCTCCTCCACCGGTCCCTGTAGCCGGGCACCGCCCGGCTACAGTGGACTGGTGACGTCACCAGCATGGGTCCGGAGGCCATCACGGAAGTACCCTTCAGATTTTCCGGAACTGGCCTTCGGCTTTTATATTATAGATTGGGTATCTTTTTGAAATAATTTTAGTAATTTTTGTGCATGTCGTCTTAATACCTCCAAATCTTAGGTACAGAATATACAGTCATGGCAGAAAGTGCTGGCAACCTTGAATTTGTTTCAGAAATTGAAGTGTTTCTCCCCAAAATGATTGCAATTATACATACAGGGGAGGCTGGAGGGGTTAGGGCACAGGGGAGGCTGGAGGGGTTAGGGCACAGGGAGGCTGGAGGGGTTAGGGCACAGGGGAGGCTGGAGGGTTTAGGGCACAGGGGAGGCTGGAGCCTGGAGGGGTTAGGGCACAGGGGAGGTTGGAACCTGGAGGGGTTAGGGCACAGGGTAGGCTGGAGCCTGGAGGGGTTAGGGCACAGGGGAGGCTGGAGGGGTTAGGGCACAGGGGAGGCTGGAGGGTTTAGGGCACAGGGGAGGCTGGAGGGGTTAGGGCACAGGGGAGGCTGGAGGGGTTAGAGCACAGGGGAGGCTGGAGGGGTTAGGGCACAGGGGAGGCTGGAGGGTTTAGGGCACGGGGAGGCTGGAGGGGTTAGGGCACAGGGGAGGCTGGAGGGGTTAGGGCACAGGGGAGGCTGGAGGATGGAGGGGTTAGGGCACAGGGGAGGCTGGAGGCTGGAGGGGTTAGGGGTTAGGGCACAGGGGAGGCTGGAGGGGTCAGGGCACAGGGGAGGCTGGAGTCTGGAGGGGTCAGGGCACAGGGGAGGCTGGTGTTTGGAGCGGGCAGGGCACAGGGGAGGCTGGAGCGGGCAGGGCACAGGGGAGAGGTGGCTGGAGCGGGCAGGGCACAGGGGAGAGGCGGCTGGAGCGGGCAGGGCACAGGGGAGAGGCGGCTGTAGCGGGCAGGGCACAGGGGAGAGGCGGCTGTAGAGGGCAGGGCACAGGGGAGAGGCGGCGGTAGCGGGCAGGGCACAGGGGAGAGGCGGCTGGAGCGGGCAGGCGGCAGAGGCGGCTGGAGCGGGCAGGCGGTAGAGGCGGCTGGAGCGGAAGAGAGGAGGCGGCTGGGACAGACGGGAACGTTCCTGACCGGAACTTCCGAAAGTGGAACGTTCCTGGCCGGAAAGCTCCTCCACCGGTCCCTGTAGCCGGGCACCGCCCGGCTACAGTGGACTGGTGACGTCACCAGCATGGGTCCGGAGGCCATCACGGAAGTACCCTTCAGATTTTCCGGAACTGGCCTTCGGCTTTTATATTATAGATTGGGTATCTTTTTGAAATAATTTTAGTAATTTTTGTGCATGTCGTCTTAATACCTCCAAATCTTAGGTACAGAATATACAGTCATGGCAGAAAGTGCTGGCAACCTTGAATTTGTTTCAGAAATTGAAGTGTTTCTCCCCAAAATGATTGCAATTATACATGTTATGTTATACATACGTGTTTTTTGTGTGTTTTGAAATAAGAAAAAATTAATTAACTGGGAAAAAAAAGGCATATTGAATATCATGTTTCATATAAAACGCAAAATGAGGAAGACAAAATTGTTGGCAACCTCATCTTAATATTTGGTTGCACACCCTTTGGTGCAATCTTACACCTCTAGCCTGAAATTTTGGACCACTTATTTTTTACAACGTGTTCCAGGTGTCTCATATTTAAAGGGAACCTGTCAGCTAGTTTATGACCCCCAGCTATCACTGTCTGTACCTGCAGCTTCATAGTACTATTCTAATCATTCCTGTCTGAGTTATTAGTGTAAAAAAACATTTATACACTTACATTTTCTTATGCAAATGAGGCAGTGTATAGACACCTTGGAGGACGTAGTCACTCTGGCATGTTAATAGTTAACATTTCTGCTGAATGTCAGAAGATGCTGTGAGACATGTATGATCTCACGATCATTTGACTATAGCAGGCTGTGATTACTTATGGGTGCACCACCGTTATGCGATATTAGGATAAATAAAAGGATGGGGTGCTACTTGTCAACAAAACATAATTGTCATTGGGAGAGAAAGAATTGACAGAAAACCTGCACTCCACATCCAAATAATGTAAGATGAAAAAATATTTTTATTTGAGGCAAAACGACACACAGATTAAAACCATTTAAAACCAATAACAAACATTACAAAAGCCACAACAATAATGGGTATAATACCACATAGGGGAAAGAGGGCCCCTTCAAACCCTGTATTCATGCCTGATTCATTAACACCAATGATACAACAGTAATCATACAATGAAGTCAAACAATACAAGTCTACGCCAAATAGTTAATCTTATTGCACTTTGCCCCTGAAACCAATGAGCTATGTAAAATGACAAATTGTACAAAGATCAAATAGTGCACAGAAATGATGACCAACAGAACCTAGTATTTGATGAAACTAAAATGACAAGTTGACATTCAGTTTTTGCAGCTCCTCTGAGCTATGCTGCCTGTCAGCTAAGCAGTCAAAGCTGGAGATTTCTCCCCTCACCTGTCCATAGACAGCATGGAGCTTGCAGCACAGCAAAGTAGATCCCTATATCCTTCAGTGATCCCAGGGAATAGGAATAGGTATTTGCTAGTAAGGAGCACGTGTCCAGGCATGAGCAGTGGGGGCCACTGGATCCCACGCGTATTGCCGCACTGCGCAGCTTCCCTGACGCATTTCTGGTGCAGACGAGACTGGGTGATTTGTGCGCAGGCATCCGCCTGCGCACAGATCTCATGTGTGAGTGAATGGGTGCGCACGGTCATGCGCAGTCAAGCGCAGCACCGTGTGCTCCCATTATAATGATAGGGACTTGTGGTGCTGCGCTTACATTGCGGCTCCCCTCAGCAGAACGCTGCGGAGGGGAACGCTAATGTGAAAGCACCCTAACCTACTGTTGTATTTGATTTGTATCTGTTACAATCAATGCTTACATGAGTCCTTTGCAAATAAATATATAATGAATAATTTCATGAGTCAATTATAAAATCTGTAAAAATAAATTGTAGTTGTAAAAAGAAATAATAATCCAGGGTGATCGATAAGAGAAAATGAATTTATAAAGGAAACCATTTTACAGGTAGACAATTACTATGTGATAGTTTGGGTGTTGCATAAAAAGCTAAAAATCATATTGTACTGTATGAGGAATGTATTAAACAAGAGTCTATGTTGGGAATCGAAAACTTCTTCCCAGCGTGGGGAAATACATTGCATTTCATGTAGGTCAGAGTGTTACAGTCTAGTAGGCTATGAGTGCCTCCTACGAATGAAGACCTCAGAAGAGAATGGAAAACATAGACGGAGAAAAAAGACAGACTTCTAGAACACCAATGAAGTGAATGGCAATTGTTTGAAATGAGAGCATGATATGGAATATGAAATTGTAAAATGTAACATTTAATGTAAAATAGAATGTTAGCTATTAAGGGTATGTGCCCACAGGACTTTTTATAGTGTTTTTCCTGTGGTTTCTGCCTATGGTTAACCATTGGTTTTATGATAATTTATGCTAATTTGTTCCTGAGGTTTGGATTCCCAGCAAAACCAAGGTGTTTCACAGAAACGCTGTGCCCACACATTGGTTTTGCAAATGTCAAAAACTGTCAAATCCCTGCGGTTTTGCCTCAGATGGGAGAGAATTAACATGTTCTATTTTTCCTCCTGTTTTGCTGCAGACAATGGCTAAAAAGCTGGAAAAATGCAGCATCAAAAACGCAGGAAAAACGCGATAAAACCGCTAGAGCTGAACACAGCAAATCTCCTATCAAGGACTCTAGGAACGTTGAAACCAGTACCGGTTTTGCTGCATTCAGAAGTGCTGTAAGAACGTCCTGTGGGCACACACCCTAAATGAATAAAATACCTTAGATGATGAGAAATAAAAGTTTGTTAATCGGAATGGTAATTGTTTTTTTTTTTTTAAAGTCTATTTTCTACATTTTGTTTTTCTTTTTTCTTTACGTTCACCACTGAGAGAGAGGTTCAAGGTTTTCATATGTTCTCATCTGATTGATCATATTTTACTTTCAAAAAGCTGAAAATTTTCGCAAATGTACCCTAGTTCCCTCACTGGTTAAAAATGGTTAAATACAAAAATAAAGACATTTTTTTTGGTTTTGTGCAAAAATCTTGTACATTGTATTTAAGAATTATACGCAAAACAAATGTCAGCAACTACCACAAGCCATAAAAGAAAAGTGAGCTAAAAATACACAAACAATGACTTTTTGAAAAACAGGTGAAAAAGTTGCAAAAACAGTTAAAGAGACCGGAAAGATGTTCACTTCTCATGGACCGTGTATGTCCCATTGGTGAGTTTGGCATTAACAGCATCATTGAATACCATAAGACAGAAAAAGAAAAATGACAAAAACTTGGCAATTGATGAATCAGGTCACATGTGTTCATAAGGTAATTGTAAGAACTGAGTCCTCAATTTTCATAGACTCCTAGGAGTTCAATTGAGAATTAAAAAGTAGCTTCTTTTTTACGATTTCCAGCTTGTACGTAGAACTCTCAATAATAAAGTAGCAATACTTTTAAGAATGCCAATAAACGTTTGAAGAAATATGTCAAGGATTAACAAAAGTACGCCGTAATCTGTTCGGCACAATTCAGTTAATAAAATGTAAACAGGAGATGGCTCGAGTCAACAAAACATGTTTGTTCTTATTGGAATTTAATATTGAGTTAGCGAAGTTCTACAAAACAATATGTACTGTGTTACCAGCAGTGTTCCAGTTCATATTAGCAAATCCCAATATATTACATTATTGGTTTTAGAAACAGCTTCATAAAAATGACTCATATATTTTATTAACTAAAGGTTGCACTGGAGAAAGAGGAGGGCAAGAGATAGTAGCAGACTTCAATACTCTATGTACACAGGTAATTTTGTTGTTGCTGTAAGCTTTTATCTCAAACCTAAAATTCATTTAGTGTTTCTTTGTTTTTCCATTGCTAGGGAGTTTGGATATAATAAGATATATACAGCTACACCGTATATGTTATCTGTGTTGTTATCATATTGTTGTCATATATTACATATTATTTGATATGTGTAATCTTTAATTTTTCTATGGAATTTCATTTAAAATTCAACTTTAAAAAATACCTATACATTTCTCCTG
This sequence comes from Allobates femoralis, assembly GCA_033576535.1. Taxonomy (NCBI): domain Eukaryota; kingdom Metazoa; phylum Chordata; class Amphibia; order Anura; family Aromobatidae; genus Allobates; species Allobates femoralis. Next base: position 280,422,419 of record JARQOC010000005.1, on the reverse strand, counting down.
AAGCAAAAAATAAATATACTGTATACTGAACCATAAACATATAAAAATTAACACATTTTATTGAATACCAAGAATACAAAATAATATACAGTCACAAAAGAAAAAATATCGAGAATCCCCGTATAAAAAGTTGTATGTGAAATGGTGAATTCCACAATGTAATAATATACTGTCAATCTATAAAATAATGATCATAGCAATAAAGGTACAAAAGAAAAAAATTGTAGAAACAGACATGATGTAAGCGTTCAAAAAACAATGATTACTGTCAGTTGCATAACCAGGAGTCTGGCGGGCCCCTGTGCGATATTTAGACCGGGCTGCTCCCCAGGAGTGCATCAAGCCACAGTGCAGGGCAGGGAGCCGGCAGCAGATCAGAGGAGACGAGAGGCGGGATCAGCAACAGGAAGCAGGAAGCTTCCCTCCCTTCACCTCCTCTCCTCTGACACATTGAGTGTCGGAGCCAAGATGCAATCGCGGTCGCGGGGGGTGGCTGGAGGCGCAGGCCCCCCTACAGGTCCGGGCCCAGTCTCAGCCGCGACTGCTGTGACCGCGATCGTTACACCACTGATTATTGTAAATCACTTGATACACCCATTTAGAAATCCATGATAATATAAAGAAATGGCTCAAATTAGCATACCAGAGGCAATAGTAGCACTCAACTACCTTTTATGAAAAAACCCCAAGGTAAGGGGTTAATCACAACAATACAGAAAATTCTATCTACGCTCTGCATAAAAAACAAGATAATATACTCACCAGATGCCAGACATAGGCTGGTTTCACACTTGTGATTGGTATGCAGCATTTGCAAGCGCAGCCAAACGCATGTGTACTGCGTCCCTATGTTTAACATAGAGACGCATAGAAACAGCTTTTGGGTGTGCTCACATGCGGTGAGTTCGGATGCGCATATTCTTGGTGCCCTCCAAATGCAACATGTTGCATTTTTTCTGCGTATGAGGAGGCTTGGTTTTCATGCAAGCATCCTGAGGCCCAGAAACAATGCATAGCAGTGAATGGAGACGCACTGCCATCTGCAAGCAAACACAGCGTTTGTGGGGGGGGGGTTTGTGAAATGACAAAATGAAGCTTCTTCCATGCCATTTCCCATTCTGGATCTGGACAGGCTCTTTCTCTCTCTCTCGCTGCTTTATTATATATTTCAATGGATGGCAATGCATTCCTATGGGCAAAATTTTGTGAAAGCATACAGATAATTCACGCTGTGTGCGAGAATTACATGCGGTGCATGCGTTTCTGCATGCGGCTGATACGCTGCATTACCAAATGCAAATGTGAAGGTAGCCTTAGTGGACCTGAAAACTCACACTGCCTAGTAACTGACTTCACATTCAGATTCATCGGAGGTAAGGGCTAACATTTTTATTTGTGTTCAACAAAATTTATATAATAGACAAATTAATTTTTTTTAAATTACACTGAGTTTCAGTCTGCAATTTTCATCACTCTCTTTGAGTCTGATTTGTGTTCAGTGGGTTTCATTATAAGTTGTCAGAATTAACAATGCTGCCTCTACTTGCTCAGATATACCTTCAAAGTATATTATATTTATGTGGAGTATTTAATATCATTACATTTTAGCACATTTCTGAGTGCATTTCAAGAAGTTTTTGAAAGGTTTTGACAAATCAACCAATAATACATTGATATATCTTGCCCTCTACATGCACCTCTTTAAACTAATCAGATAGTTTGCCATAAAATGATATACATAATGGTTGGGGGTGATATCTGCCTTGTTGCTTCATTTCTATTCGATAGTGATATACATTCCAATCATTAGTATTCTAGACTAGCCTCTGGACCTACTTTTCTTTCCTGTTTTTTAGAGACTATGCTTTGTAGACTGGGTCATCACATTATTTATTAAAGGAAATGTCAATGCCATACCTACGTATTGTATTTTTGGAGGCTGTAAATGTCATAAAATTGTAACATAAAACATCCCAAACTTACAGAAAACTGACAACATCAGCTTTCAGATTGCTCGATAAATGAATATTCAGCAGAATAAGCCCAGCCTCCCTAGTCAGTATCCTTGACACCTTTGTCCATTTATTTGGTCCCAGTGCAATGCATTCCCGATGTTGGGTACTTCCAACTGATTAGGTATCATGTGATATTACAACATCATGGTTGCTAGTAAGTGGTCAGAATCACACAGTATTTTGGAACAAGTATTGCCAGGGACACGGAAATGAAGACAGACTTCCATTGAAGAACAGACAGGAAATTGGACCAAGGCAGGGCAAATTGCATTGCTAATCTCTACCTACAATACTACAAATATTTCAAGGATTAATTTGCATGTTATGTTGATAAAGGTAATTGTAAGAGAAGAAACACTTCCTTTCACTTTTATTGCAATAAAGAACTATGAGATTTGTTTGACAGAAACATTCTAATACCCAATCTCTCTCTTCTCCACCAGAAATTATTTACTAATGAATTTCAAAATATTTTTGGTTATATCTTAAATAATCCATAATCTATAGTTTTTATCAAAATTATCATCCTGTATTAAAACTGTACTGTCTGCAAAACAACACTAGTGTTTTCCTTTTTCATCCTTTATTACAGGTGCCCCAAGCATTGTTCTCACTTTGACTTGAGATTCTTGAATATTGTTTTAGTTTCTTTTACAATAAAGTTTGAGAAAATATATTGAATATTGTCAGGACCAATGTTTTTAGAAGTTAACATAGTCAGATACTGATTGTAAAAAAGAATTAAAGGACAGTATATATTTATGACTTGTAAATTAAGATGTAGCACTCACAAAAGTGTCACTTGCAGAGTCATTTCAAGTCTATAGCTGCTTATACATATTTGACTAACAATGCCCAAAACCATCGATAAAGATGATCCAGCAAACATTGTGAAGACAAAAGCTTGTTCTCTTCTCTCAGGTCTTTTCAGGCAATAAGGCAGAAAGTCAAGTATCAAGCTTAAAATAATATGACTGGACACTTGCAATTTCATGTAAATCACCTGACCCAAAGGAGTTGGGGTAGCAAATACTTCTACACAATGAACATATTTTTTTCTATGATTGGTGTAAAAAATATATTCATGTGATCAAGGAATTTGTATTACTTTCTGCAAAGTCACAAGTTTACATACATTTCATTACTTTATGACTTGGGTGAAACATTTTTGATATCCTTTCATCACAACCTGGTAAGGAGTTGATTAGGAGCATCTAACTGGTCTGTAGGAGCCAGGACTCCTAAGTGTTGGTAGGGGATCAAATACTTATTACTCTTTTCAAAATGCAAATAACTTTATATAATTTAGACAATTTCTGGATTTTATTTTTGATATTCTATCTCTCACTATTAAAATTACCTACCCTTCACATTTCAGACTGTTCATGTCTTTGTCAATGGGCAGACTGGTTTAACTGAGTCATGTTTGTAAATCGCCTTGCTCACCTGCCTCACAGCTTTGCCCGTGCATTTTGAATAAGATTAAAATCATGGCTTAGCGGTAGCCACTCCAAAATATTGACTATATTATACCAAAACCACTTTGTAACCAGTTTGACAGTATGCTTTGGATCATTTGTCCATTTGGAAGACCAACTTTTTATTTCCGAGCTGATGTCTTAAGATGTTGCTTCAGTATTGTCACATAATCTTCTTTCCTCATGACGCCATCTTTTTTGTGAAGTGCACCAATCTCTCCTACAGCAAAACAACCCCACAACTTGAGTCTGCCACTGCCATGTTTTACAGTTAGGATGGTGTTCTTAGGCTTTGCCCTTTTTTCCTCAAACCTAATGATGGTAATTATCAAACAGTTCAATTTTAGTTTTGTCAGTCCACAGGACATGTCTCCAAAGATAATAGTGTTTGTTCCTGTTTCCATTTGCAAACATTAATTTGGCTTTTTCATGTTTCTTTTGGAATAATGTCTTTTCCCTGGCAGACTGCCTTTCAACCCATGTTGGTACAGTACTTATTTCATTGTGGATAATGACATAATCGTACAAACTTCCATCATCATCTTCACAAGGCATTTTGTTCTTGGATTGATATTCACATGTCAGACCAAAGCATTTTCATCTCTGGGACACAAAACCCATCTCCTCCCTGAGTAGTATGATGGCTGGACATTCCTATCTTGTTTGTACTTGCATATAAACCTTTGTACAGATGAACAATGTACCTTCAGGTATCTGGAAATTACACCCAAGGATGAACCAGACTTGTGCAAGTCCACAAAAATCAATTCATGATACCTTGGCTGATTTATTTAGACTTTCCCATGATGCTACACAAAGAAGCAGTATGTTTCAGGTGGGCTTTAAAATACATCCACATGAGTGTCCCTAATTAACTAAGATGTTGCCAATAAATCAGAAGCTTCCAAACACATGACATCATCACATGGGCTGTCAAAAAAATATTTAAAGGCATTACTATTAAGATTACTATTTTAATGTATGTAATCTTGTGACTTTTGAAAAAGTAATAAACATGCGTTAAAACATTCTCTCCCCCTCATTATTCTGGCATTTGGCAAATATAAATAATTATGGTAATCCTAACAGACTTAAAACGGTAAAGTTTTATTCTGATCGTCAGATAGTGAGAAAAACATGCATATGTGTCTTTTTACATAATGTATGGCAATTTCTGGTTTCAGCTGTACATGTTAAAGATAGCGTATAGCAGACTAGGAGGGTCCAGCAGAAATCCTTGCTGCACCTATAATCAAACTTCCATAACTTTGGTATAATGCATGAAAATATTTTTTACACCAAGCATAGAAAAAAATATATTCATTGTGCTGAGGTATTTACTACCCCAACTCCTTTGGGTTAGGTGATTTACATGAAACCACGAGTGTCCAGTCATCTTATTTTATTTTAATATATTTTTGTATAGTGTTTGTAAACTTCTGGTTTCAACTCTATCTATATATCTGTCTGTCTATCTAAACACATGCTCAAAATTGTTGGTATCCCTCATTTAATTTTTTTTATTTATTATCACTTTTGTCAGATTCAATTTATTTCTGTTATTGTGGGCTTTTCTTTCATTAAATGAGGGGTACCAACAATTTTGACCATATGTGTGTATCTCTCTATCTATCTATCTATCTATCTATCTATCTATCTATCTATCTATCTATCTATCTATGTATCTATCTAAAAAGCAAAAAAACAGGAATTAGGCCGGCTTCACACTATGGTGAAATCCGATCCGGGTCTGTCAGGGATGCACCTGACAGCCCTGGACCGGAGTTGCAAATATATTTGCCCTCCGGTCCGGTGTGCAGCCGGATGCAGCTAATTGCAGCTGCAGCTGCTGATTATTCAAGATCATGGCTACCAGGGAGCTAGACGTGGTCCCGAAACTACAGCAGCGTGCAGATGCTGGTGTCCGGTTGCCGACGCTTCCTAACATGGGAGTTTATGGGGTCGGATTGCCCCGGGTCTGGGAGGATCAGATTTGTGGACATTTTTCTCCCCGGACACAACAATACTGCATGCTCCGATTTTGTGTCCGGGAGAAAAATCTGATTCCTAAAATCCGGTCAGGGGTTGTCCGGTTTACACCGGACAGCCCCGGATAGGATTTCACTGTGCTGTGATGCCGGCCTTAGCACAAACTTAAGCAAAGTGAGGGGGGCTATACTTCCTGAAATATGGTGTCCAAACGTAATTTCAACCACAATGTGTCCAACCACAATGCTTGACAAAGACCACACAGGTCAAAACGTTGCGCCACTGAAGGCTGGAATAAAAGATATCCACTTTTTCCTAATTTGGAGTGCTGCCTGCATTTTTTTTTGCATTTATCTATCTATTCTTTCCATTTATATATTCTATCTATTTCTATCTTTCTACCTATCATCATTGATCATTTATCTATCATTGCACATTGTTTACACATTAAAAGTCATTTATTTAATAGACAAGCATTTTTGTCTGATAGGTGTCCCATGTATATCACACAGATCAAATTCGTGTGCGGTATGTATGGCGTCCATGCGGCCAGACTTGTCTTTTGAGTCACACAAACATGTGCATGATTTACACGAACACTCTTTTTTGTTTAATTAGTATGTCTGTAAATGTGTCTCCAGGACATATGAAAGCAGTCACCACATTATCTTGGATACTCATGCTAAGTAAGGGCTTGTCCACACACCTGCGCTTCAATATTTAGCGCTTCTTGCACTAAATGCTTAGATTTTGGCAGAGAAGTGCAGGTGCGTGTATGCGGCCGCTGTCAGCAGACGCTGTCCCTCGTTACCCGATGTGTATCGTGGTAACCAGTTCATACAGCAGCCTGCATAGTGGCCGCTTATTGCGAGCACACAGGGAAATGCTACTTTTTACAGTATGGCTAGGGTCACACATAAGCCCTGGATACGTTATTGGCATCAGTTTTTTAACTTTATTTTTCTAAGTCCAAAAAATTATGCTGAAAACGGATCCTGGGATCAAGTATGACTGCATTGTTAACAAAAGCTATTTGTTTTTTTACTGGACCCAAAAAACGCTGCAAGCAACATTTTTGGGTGCAGTAAAAAAATCAGATCCGTTTTTTCAACATGGGGCCCTACGGGAAAACAGATCTGTTCTGTTTTTTGGTGCCGTAAAAAAATGGATCCATTTTTGCTAGCATTTTTTGGACAAAAACTACTAGAAAAAAGCAGCATCAGAAAACTTACCATCCATGCCAAAAACAGAAACCAAATGCACTTACAGGACGCAGTCAGAGCCCAAAAGTGAAGCAAGCCCAGCTACAGGCTGATAAAATCACTTCTACCAACAAGATGTGGGAGGCGACCTGCCATGCATACACTAGGCCTGCATAGAGCACCATTCACACTGATACATATGATGCAGAGTGTCTGAAAGCTACCCAACCGCTCCGCTGCCTGAGCATTGGGCCGCACAGTACGATGCTTCTGCACCACTAGATGAATGGCGCCCCTATGGGCCCAACTGCACCCTGGATGGATAAAAAAGTGCAAAAGTTTTTTATATGATAATTAAAAAACCTTTATAGATGAGATTTTGGTTCATGTGTTGGCCCAAGACATTTAAGCTGGTGCCACAACATGTTTCAACTGCTCAAGGCACTACCTGAGGAAGACTGCCTTGAGCAGTTGAAACATGTTGTGGCGCTGTGAGGGGCAAATAAAGGTTGCGATTTATAAACATCATCATCCTGGTGCCTGAGCTTTAGTAGCACTAATCTGCACTAAAACCTTTTCATGTGAACAAAGGTAAGAGTGACCTGCGTTCCAAAATGGGACTGCTTCTACAAGACCGCCATTTCATTTTTCTGCAAAGTTAAACATTGACATGGGTCCAAAAATGGAGACACAGCAATAGGAAGCAGTCCAAAAAATGCAAAGTTGCACAGGAGGCTCAAAAAACAGCCAAAAAAATGGATTTGTTATTGAAACCAGTGGAAAAAACTAATTGGCATGTGTGACCCTAGCCTATTTTTCATACAGTTTATCTTTGGTTTTGGCTTTAAATCTTTTTACAGATGTAACAAACAAATGTTATCACTAAGATCAATTCTTATCCTCCCAATTCTGAAGATGTTCATGTAGACCCAGGTTCAATGTACAAAGTCAGTTGCTACTAAGATCCATGACTTTATTTAACATATACAGGGGTTGGACAAAATAATGGAAACACCTGGAAAAATCAACAAAAGTTAGTTTAATATGGTGTAGGTCCACCTTTTGCGGTGATTACAGCCTCAATTCTCCGAGGTATAGATTCATACAAGGTGATATCATTGACCTGGCGGATCTCCACAAAATAGCACCCCAGATCATCACAGAACCTCCGCCATGTTTTACGGTTGGGAGAAGACAGTCTGGATAGAATGCTTCTTTCGGCTGTCTCCAAACGTACACTCGGCCGGAATTCTGAAAATGGGGTAAACGATGATTCGTCTGAGAATATCACATGTTTCCACTGCTCGAGGGACCAATTCTGGAGGTTTCTACACCACTCTAAACGCTTGGAAACAATTGTCATTGAGAGCAGCGGTTTTCTAATTGCAGCTCTTCTGTGGAATCCAGATTTGTGCAGCTCCCGACGAACAGTTTTCGTGGAAACTGGGTTCTGTAGGTGTTCATTGAGCTCAGCAGTGATTTTCAGAGCCGTAGTCTTGCGATCCTCTCTCACAATTCTCTTTAGAGTCAGACGGTCTCTCTCAGTCAACTTCGACTTTCGGCCGGACCAGTGCTTTGCTGCGGACGTTTTTCCTTCTCTTTCAAACGCAGTCATTAGTTTGGAGACAGTACCTCTTGACACGCCAAGCATTCGGGCACTTTCTGTTACACTAGTGCCTGCCATATGAGCACCAACAATTTGGCCTTTTTGAAAATCTGAAATGTCTGTCATTGGTATCAGGTTCTCATCAATGTTCTTACAATTCGGCAAAACTTTACTTTACATGCAGATATCACTTAACACAAATAATCAACTACAAAACATTAACATAGGTCACAGTTTGCATGTTTATAACATGTTCGAAGATTATGATGACAAAACGTTAGGTGTTTCCATTATTTTGGCCAACCCTGTGTGTGCTCTTAGTAAACATTTGGATAAATGACCAATCATGCGAAATCCAACTTTTCAATTCCCTTATACACAAGAATCCATGGCTCATCTCGGTGTTTATACGTTTTTAGTGGCAAAAGAGGCAGCAAGGTGCTGTATGACACTTTTAGTAGTTAGAGAGTGGATCGAGACCATCAAGCAATTTCAATGTAAACAACTATGAAACATTATTTATTAGTAACTCCTAAAATATCAAAGGGCAAAAATAAAAACAAACACATAAGGGTACCTTTACACGCAGCAACCACGGCGAGGAATATTGACGGCGATATGTTGCACTTAGTGATGGGCGAATCCTAAACTACTCAGAATCGCTAGACTCCGACGAGTCTGAGTCCAGGACTCGCTACTCGTTGTGAGTCTAGCGATTCCAATGTTAATGAATGGGGAACGAGTATTGCAGCGATTCCTCTGCTGCCGGACCCTATAAGGGGTCTGGCAGCAGAGGAAAAACCTGCAAATCCCCATGTTATTCTTTTAAAGCCAGCGGCAAAAAGCCGCTAGCTTTTAAAGAATAGTAAAAATAAAAATAAAGGATTGAACCGGGGGAGGGGTAGAGGGGGTGAGGGGGGGTGGGGGGGAGGGTGGAGAGGGTGGGGGGTGCACCGGACCGGCCAGCTACTTACCGCTGCCTCCGCCGGCGCCGGCTGCATACTCGCTCCCCGAGTTTCTGCTGCTTTTTCCGGAGATTCCCGAACACTGACAGAAGCAGTGAATAAATTAGCTTCCGTCACTGCTCGGGAATCGCCAGTCAGCAGAGCGAGTCTGGCTGACAGCAGAGTTCAGCTTAGGTCATAATGACCTGAGCTGAACCCTGACTGTTTAGTCAGTTCTCAGCTCTGCTACATCCCTGTCTGTCTAAGCACAGACAGGGAAGTAGCAGAGCTGAGATTGTGTTTTGGACTACGTCGGACGGAAGAGGATTTTTTTAATTAAAGATGGAGCTTTTTTTTTTTATTTCTAATAAAAAAAATTTTTCTCTGTGTTGTGTTTTTTTTAAAACTATTTAATAGAAATTCATGGCGGTCATGTCTAATATTGGCGCGACCGCCATAAATTTCGGGCTTAGGGCCAGCTGATAATACAAAGCTGGCCTTAACCTCATTATTACCCAGTGAGCCACCCGCCACCAGGGCCATTGGAAGAGCTGGGTTTAGCGCCAGAGGATGGCGCTTCAATGAATGCACCATCTTCTGGGGTGGCTGCGGGCTACAATTTGCAGCGGGGGGTGCCCAGAAAGCTTGGGCCTCCCTGCGCTGCGGATTCCAGCCCCCAGCTGCTTAGCTGTACCTGGCTAGACATAGAAATTGAACGGAGCCCCACACATTTTTTTTTAAATTATTTAATGAAATTCATGAAATAATAAAAAAAAGGGCTCCCCTATATTCTTGTGTCTGGCCAGGTACAAATAGGCACTTGGGGGTTGGGGGCAGCCCGTCGCTGCCTGCTGGATTCGGCTTGTTACAGAAATACGGCGAAGCCCACGTCAAATTTTTTTCTGACAAATCCATAAAACAATATAAATAAAAGGGACTGCATCTTTATTAACCCCTGGACCATGGGCGAGGGGTTAATAAAGATGCAGTCCCTTTTTTAGGATTGTTTTATTGATTTTTCAGAAAAAATATGACGTGGGCTTCGCCGTATTTCTGGAACCAGCCAGATCCAGCAGGCAGCGACAGGCTGCCCCCAACACCCAGGTGCCTATTTGTACCTGGCCGGACACAAGAATATAGGGGAGCCCTTTTTTTTTATTATTTCATGAATTTCATGAAATAATAACAAAAAATCCGTGGGGCTCCGCGCAATTTCTATGTCTAGCCAGGTACAGCTAAGCAGCTGGGGGCTGGAATCCGCAGTGCAGAGAGGCCCAAGCTTTCTGGGCACCCCCCGCTGTAAATTGCAGCCCGCAGCCGCCCCAGAAGATGGCGCATTCATTGAAGCGCCATCCTCTGGCGCTGAACCCCGCTCTTCCAGTGGCCCTGGTGGCGGGTGGCTCACTGGGTAATAATGAGGTTAAGGACAGCTTTGTATTATCAGCTGGCCCTAAGCCCGAAATTTATGGCGGTCATGCCAATATTAGACATGACCGCCATGAAATTCTATTAAATTGTTTTAAAAAAAACACAACACAGAGAAAAAATTTTTTATTAGAAATAAAAAAAAAAGCCATTAGGGACTCCATCTTTATTTAAAAAAATCCTCTTCCGTCCGACGTAGTACAAAACGCGATGTCCTCTCTGCTACATCCCTGTGCATAGATATAGATGTCTATGCACAGGGAGTGAGCAGACTGAGAACAATCTCAGCTCTGCTACATCATCTCTGTGCACAGACATTCATGTCTGTACACAGGGAGAGCAGGCGGGCTCTAGGACCCTGGAGCTGCGGCAGTCCGCAGGACTCGAGCCCGGCATAGAGCAGACAGCCGGACTCGTTACTGTGAGAGTTTCCCTGCGATTACTTGCACAGTAACGAGTCCAATGCAAGTCAATGGCAATCCTAGTTTTGTCAGAGTCTCTGACAAAACTAGGATTGCCATTGATTTGCATTGGACTCGTTACTGTGCGAGTAATCGCTGGGAAACTCGCAGAGTACCGAGTCCTGCGAGTCCCTTACTACTCGCAGAGTAACGAGTCCTAGCGAGTAGACTCGTCCATCCCTAGTTGCACTGCAATAATGGCCGTCAAAATCCCTCCCAATTGCGGCGTTTAATTGGGGAATTTGGCGGCGATATGTCACCTCGCCCCGGTCGCCTGATTTCAGAGCACTAAATAAGTGCTTTTTTCATATTTTAACAGTTAATATTTTATAGTTATTTTTATTACAGTTACCAGATGCACTCCTATTTTCTACATTATCCTTTTCACCTGGGAGTCGGCCACTAATCTCTGTCTTATTAAACTGAAAGATATCTGGACATGGTGAGCGGGTGTGATAACTAATTTTTTATTTTTATCAGTACTTTATATTCTAAGACAACAATAGGATCTGGCATTTAAATTCCAACAGTTTGATCCTTCTCTTCCTTCACATTATAAGTCAGGAAGGAATCGGAAGGCCCCCTACCCATGAGGGTTGGCTGGTCCCAGCAAAATTCACCAGTTTTTTTCAACTTTAATGTGTGTAGAGTGCAGTGAACTTTTCCATTGATATTAGTATGCACCAAAATCAACATGTTTCACATTGTACTAAGGCTACCTTCACATTTACGTTCCCCTCCGCAGCGTTCTGCGGAGGGGATCCACAATGTGACCGCAGCACCACAAGCCCCTATCTTTATAAAGGGAGTGCACGGTGCTGTGCATGACCGTGCGCACCCATTCACTTCCATATGTGATCTGTGCGCAGGCCTGCGCACAATTCACCCGGTCTCGTCCGCACCACGAACGCAACATGTTGCATTTCTGGTGCGGACGAGACTGGGTGATTTGTGCGCAGGCATCCACCGGCGCACAGATCACATATGACAGTGAATGGGTGCGCACGGTCATGCACAGCACCGTGCGCTCCCATTATAAACATAGGGGCTTGCGGTGCTGCGGTCACATTGCGGATCTCCTCCACAGAACGCTGCAGAGGGGAACGCAAATGTGAAGGTAGCCTTAGATAAACTTTATTCCATATAGCTAATTAATGAGCGTTCAGAGTAATTTATTCTTGTGGGTACAATGTACCACATTCTGACATTAATTGTATTTTTCTTACTTGTATAATTACCCTGAGAAACACATTTCAATTTAGATTTTTGCTTCTTTATTTAAAAGACTGTGTCAAATGTATTTCACTGTCCTGGAAATGAAAACTACATTACTAGTAAATTCTTTTTTTCTTTAATCAAACAACCACAGTTTTTGTTTGTAAAAAACATACTACAGAACCAACAATAATCCAGAAGCATGATTTGTGTAGTCAACACTCCAACCCCTCCTCCGTGCAGCAATTAGCACTACAGTAATTAATATCCTCTGCTGTACAGTCATTTAAAAGTTTACTGTCTGTGTTCGAAAAAGTGTCACTTTTTAAAAATAATAATAGCAATCCTATTATAATGATTATTATTATCTCTAGTAATAGTAACATAGTTGAATATGCAAAAAGAAATATGTTCTCAAATTTATCTAAGAAATGCAAATGATAAAGAGGATGGGAAATATGTTCAACTATAATGCATGATCCCGTCCATACACAAGAACTAATCTTTGTCTCTTGATCCTAACTGTAGATCCACAGTATCAGAAAAAAACTTTATATATTTACATAATTATTTTATGTTACTTAAATATTTAATAATATCATCTGCATAATGTGTCTTTGCATACAGATGATGTTTTGCGCATATAGGACAAAAGAGAAATGGGGACACTACTAGTCATCCCAAGCTGTGAACTTTTCACACTTCCTTGCATGTAAAGTTAACAGCATAGCTGGAATAGGAAGGAAAATAAAAAGATGCAGCTGCTGATGCCACTTGTACTTCCAGGGTAGCTCATTAACTACCTGGTTATTCATTGGTGAGGGGCTCAACAGCCAATCACAGATGTTGTCCAGAGAGTGTGCATCTGTAATTGGCTGTTGGAGTAATCTGGAATCTGCCCATACATTCTAGCATGTTAAATGCTAGAATGTATTGGCTGTTTTCAGGTTACACAACCAGCCAATTGCAGATGCACACTCTCTGGACAGCATCTGTGATTGGCTGTTGAGACCAGATCAGATCCGGACAGCCCTTGATCCGATTTCGGCCCCATACTATTCTTATGGGGTCGGATGGGGCCGGATGGCAGCTATTTGCCATCCGGCTCCCATCTGTCCGGGAGGATCGGGGAGAATGTGGGTATTTCTCCCGGACACAAAATCGCAGCTTAGTGTGATTTTGTGTCCAGGACAAAAATTTGAACAAATCGGATCCAGGGCGATCCGGCGCCTCCTAACATGGGAGTCTATGGGGTGTCGGATAGCCCCGGACCTGACAGAGAATCTGTCAAGTTCCCGGGTGCCCTGAAATTCAGCACCTGGAGCTATCCTCTGCTGAGAGTTCAGAAACTCGGATAGCTCCCCGTCATATCCGACTCGGTGCATTGTGAGCCTAATCACGTGATTGGCCCGATTCATTTTGGCCGATCCCGTAATTAGGCCCTTAATGCACCAGGCTGAATATGACGTTCTGGCCCTGGCATTACAGCGGCTGAGAGGGCGGGAAATTCCAAGATGAGGCGTCAAAGCACTAGGAGGGATGACGCTCAGCGGGGCGTGCTAGGACACAGCGAGGAGGGCATCATGGAGCCTGGAGCCCACCTTTCCAGTCTCCTAGATGGAGACCATATGTAAATTCAAATTCATTTTTTAAAATCATTATAAGGCCCCTTTAGGTCATAGAGGGATCAGCTAGGAAGGTGCAGGGACTGCTAGTGATAGGAGAGAGGGGTAGATTGAGGTGACTGGTTCCCTTTAATATACAAGTTTCCAATCTATCTAACTTCAGACTTGTGAATCCTTACATTAAACACATGGCGTTTTGAGGATTCTCTAGTGTTGGTTCCAGGAGCAGCACACATGTGACCATAAGTAAATAGTTTGCGTGCACGGGGTCACATGCCAACTAAACTGTATCTGGCCTCGCTTAATGCAAGTGTATTGAGTGAGGTTGGTTATGGTCTAAGTGGAATGTTGCCGGATGTATGCAAATCATGTAGCCGAGGTTACAGGGCTGCATATTCCTAGTGCTGTGTTGTGGACAAGCCAGCGCAATAGGGTCTTAACCAATTTAAAAATAAGAATTATTGTGATGGCAAAAATGCTCACCTTGTAGAGTTGTGTCACCCACAACCAGTATTGAAAGCAATATATGGTCTAAAATCCCTAAAGCAAAAGGCAGTATATAGGAACCAATAGATATGTGAATCAATCTGCACTACTGTAGGTAGAAGAAAACTCCTGTATACTGAATTATAGATAAAGGGTGCTTTCTTAAATGTGTTTCAAAGTGAAACTCCACTTCTTCAGGAGAGGCTCAACATTTGAGTTTGGTATTTTCCTGAAGAAGAATTATGGCCACTTTACACGTCCCAATATCGGTCCGATGTTGGATACAACGACGCGGGAGCGCGCATTTTTTGGACAGAATTCCAAGATCGCATAGGAGATGTTACACAGCGCGATATCGGCAGGCAACGCCACTGCGATGTCTATGCCCCCTTGTATGGGCGACCCAGGAACGACCATTTAACATGGGTGAGAATAGGGGAAGTTGTACTACAAGTCGTTGTTGGGCTTTTACACAGCACTATCCTGCCACATCGTCCATCCAATATCGGGCCGTTGGAGAGCCTGCTCATTTGTTCCCCAATATCGTTTTGGCATTGTTCTTGCATCGCATTGGACATTTACACCATACAACGCACGAACGATATCGGGGCCAACGCACGAACCATGTGACTTTTTATCGGAGTTGGACGCCGATATCGGGACGTGTAAAGTGACCATTAGGGTCTACCTTCAAAATGTGTTGAATAAAGCACCATTCATCGGTTATTGAACATACTGGAGTTTTTTTCTACCTACTTCAACACAGATTGATCCACATATCTCCTGATTCCTATATACAACACTCCCAGTGCTTGCATCAGAGAATCTTCACAATGCCCAGCACGTGCAACATGAGGATTCTCAAGTCTGCAGTCACATGGACTGGACAACCCCTTTAATCTCTGTCCTAATTACTTACATGCAGGATCTATAAAGAAACGAATGTGTTAATGCAAACTGAAAATTAACCCCATTCTCTTTCTTTTCACCTCCAAGAAAAGTTGGCAACGAAGACAATCTACATTGAAAGTTATTCATTTGATTCTATTATCTATAGATGATCTTTATGTTAAGATATCTCACTGCAGCTATACAAAGTTAACTTTTACTATCTTCTGGGAAAAGAATGAGTATCATTTAATTTGCATACTGATTAACAATCTATTGTGTCTTTCTAATTTTCTAAATTCCCTCTAATTACAAGCTCTGTTTCCATAGTAACAATTTATATGCTCATTTCATAGCGGATTTCTTGCCATTTATTCTGTCCATTTCATTTATCTGCTTTATTTGCCACATCAATAACACACAAACTTCAGGGGAGCTTTTCTTTTTACTGTCTCTTTGAAAAAAATGAAAGGGATAGATTAAAGTGTTTAGCATGCAGTCAGTTCAATTACTAAGAAATATCATTTTAAACTTCCTTCCTTATATTGATGATGAAGGTCCTTGAAGCAACTGTGCGCGTGGAATCAGCTAATTTATCCCGGCTGCATCCTGCAATATATAAAAGGCAACTGTTTAGCATCATCATCACTTTAACTAACAGCCATAATGTTTACAACAAACACTAGCCATAGATCAGAGAAAAATACATCTTTAAAACCCCAAATCCTGGTCCCTGCTGTTGAATATTTAAATTCATATTTTAATTACATTTTATTAAAAACAACTTTTTCTATTTTAATTCATGCTTAATAACAGTTGAATGTGTTTACTTGTATATGAGTATCTCATTTAATTGCTGTTAAATAAGTCCATGAAAATATTTAGTTCTGCTAAGGTGAGCTTTTGTGTCTCAAAAAATTCAATTAAAACATATTTTCTAAAATTTCCTCAAAATTAATCTCAGTTTAAAATAGTTATTTATAATAGTTTTTAATGATGTCTTGGTCTTGTTTCACAAATATGGAGCAATGTAACATTTCCTTGAGCAAAATTGCTATTAATAAAATACCATATTTTTTGGACGATAAGACGCATCGGACTATAAGATGTGTGGCGCCCCTGCCGATCCAGTCGCCACAGAGGTACTGCACCCCTTTTAGGGAGTAGTATAGTATCCCACTCACTGGGAAGGGGGGTACATACCAGTCCCAGGACACCCAGATCACACTACGAACAATTGTAGTTGTGTTGGGTGGTGAAGGAAGTAGCTAGAGGGAGCACCTGGGAGGAGTGAGGTCAGGAAGAACACACATAGATGACTTGGAAGACATGACAGAGGGTATAAAAAGAGTGGGAAACATCTAGAACGCAGGAGACAGTGAGAAAAAAGACAGTTGAGCGGAGGTAGAGAATAGCATTGAGCCACCACTTAATTGTTCAAATTCGATTTGATTCGCCGAATTGGGGTGTGTTCGACGAATTGTTCGTCGAATGTTCGGCAAATGCCGTTGAACCCCATTGAAATCAATGGCAGGCTACACCAAAATCATAGAAAACACCTTCAAAAGTGTCCAAAAGCTGCCAAACTGCTTAGAATAGACAATAAACACCAGGAAAAGTGACAACAAATAGTTTCATGGCATAGCAGGGGTTCGAGACACGGTCTGTGCCAGCCTGCACTCTCTTCCAAAGCACTTCAAATTAGAAGGTGGTTAACAATCACCCTAAAATTTCAGAAGTGAGTGAAACTGATTTTGAATTGTCAAATAAATGACTTACAGGAGAAAAGTGGCAGTAGTTTTCTACATTAAGTAAAAAGAAGTGGAGGAGTAAAAGGAGGATGAGACACAGGCATGTCTCGCCCTCTTCTAATCATGTACCACACAGCAAGGGGACCCCAACAAGAGTCCTCACTCTTCTCAGAGGATATCAATAGAGTGGATTTCTAAAGGGGGATATAGAGAAAAAGAGCAGACTAAGTGTATAGATTGTTTGATCATAGTCAAGATGGTAATGATCAAAAAGTGCTCACCTTTTTAGTGTCTTCTTTTCAGATGTTATAAGGTTTCTCTAAGGCTTGCGGCCTGCTTCTCCGGAGGGATCAGGTCTTCTTAAGAGAGCCTGATTCGGCAGTCTATAGTTTAAATTATACCGGACTTGAGGAAAAGCGCTTCCTTAACAGACACAATAGTTTCATCCAAGAGTTCCTTTAATTCGTAAAATAGTTGATAGTTCCAAATATTTGCAGTACAGTACAACACGTTTCGACTTAGATACAAGTCTTCCTCAAGTACAAGTAACAGTGTCATAAAAAGTATCATACAACGCGTTATGACTTAGATACAAGTCTTCCTCAGGTACAAGTAATAATGTCATAAAAAGTATCATACTTTTATGACATTATTACTTGTACCTGAGAAAGACTTGCATCTAACTCGAAACACATTGTACTGTACTGCAAATATTTGGAACTATCGACTATTTTGCGACTTAAAGGAACTCTTGAATGAAACTACTGTGTCTCTTAAGGAAGCGCTTTTCCTCAAGTCCGGTATAATTTAAACTCTTCTCAGTGGGTGAGACCACAGCAAAATGGCATCAATTGTCCCAGACCAAAAATTGCTGAATGGCCCAGCCTGCCTGCATGGCACAGGGTCTGGAACAGGACCTGGTCTAGCATTTCAAGGTTAAATATTGCTCAACAACAGTACGTTTCATGGAGTATTACAGGAAAAACTAGAGAGGTAAGTCAGTGACGTGTTTAGGCCTACTGGGCTGGATAAACTCAGAGCTCATGGAAGTGCTCCCATCAATTTTATGCCTTGCCACAAATAGGTGGGACAACTATATGTTTCGTGAAATATTACCGAAAAAACTAGTCAGGTAGGTCAATGGCATTTAGACCTACTGGGCAGGATAAACTGAAAGCTCATGCAAGCGTTACCATTAATGATATGCCCTGCCACACACAAGTGGGACCACTATCAGTGTCGTGAAGTATTACAAAAAATAATAGAGAGGTAGGTCAGGGACCTGTTTAGGCTTACTGGGCCGGATAAACTCAAAGCTGATGCAAGCGCTCCCATCAATGTTTTGCCATGTTACACACAGGTGGGACAAGTATATGTTTTGTGTAGTATTACAGGAAATAATAGAAAGGTAGGTCAGTGACCTGTTTAGGCCTACAGGGCCGTATGAACTCAAAGCTCATGCAAGCGCTCCCATCAATATTATGCCCTCCACACACAGGTAGGACAAGTATAACTTTTGTGAAGTATTACAGGAAATAATAGACAGGTAGGTAAGTGACCTGTTTAGGCCTACTTGGCTGGATAAACTCAAAGCTCATGCAAGCACTCCCATATAATGTTGTCCTTCCACACACAGGTGGGACAACTATAAGTTTTGCGGAATATTACCGAAAAAACTAGTCAAGTAGGTCAATGATCTGTTTAGGCCTGCTGGGCAGGATAAACTGAAAGCTCATGCAAGCGCTCCCTTCAATGATATGCCCTGCCACACACAGGTGGGACAAGTATATGTTTCGTGTAGTATTACAGGAAATAATAGAGATGTAGGTCAGTGATCTCTTTAGGCCTACAGGGCCGGATATACTCAAACTCATGCAAGCGCTCCCATCAATGATATGCCCCGACAAACACAGGTGGGATCACTATCAGTTTCGAGGAGTATTACCAAAAAACTAGTCAGGTAGGTCAGTAATCTGTTTAGGCCTACTGGGCTAGATATAGTCAATGCTCATAGAAGCGCTCCCATCAATGTTATGACACGCCACACACAGGTGAGACAAGTACAAATATTGTGGAATATTACCGAAAAAAATAGTCAGGTAAGTTAGAGAACTGTTTAAGCATAGTAGGCTGGAAGATCTCAAAGCTCATACAAGTGCCCCCATCAATGTTATGCTCTGCCACACACAGGTGGTACAAGTGTAACTTTTGTGGCGTATTACAGGAAATAATAGATAGGTAGGTCAGTGATCTGTTTAGGCCTACTGGGCCGGATAAACTCAATGCTCATGCAAGCGCTCCCATCAATGTTATGTTCAATATGTATTTATTGGAAGATAGCACACAATACAGTTATATAGTCTGAAACAGCATTAAGTCACACTATTGGTTTAGAAGGCAGCTATATCAGAAAATTTTACCATTTATACTAGGCCAACATGGCCTTTTGAAAAGTTGGTTAAGAGGAACAAAACCTTGAAAGGCATATCAATGAGGTTAATCTAGTAAAAACAGTAATGAATAAACCATTGTTGTGAAACTGATATAAGGTGTAAAGGGCCTGTCACACGTGTCAATGTCGTCAGCGATCTGATCGCTGACGACATTGACGGCTGATCGCTGGTGAGCTGTCACACAGACAGACTCACCAGCGATCAATTGACCAGAAACATCGTGGAAACTATTTAAATATCGTTTCCACGATGTCTTGCTCCCGCTGCCAGCCTGCTGGAAGCGGGAGCAGGCTGGTCTCCAAGGTAAACTGCGGGTATCTAGGCAGCGCGCGCTGCCTAGATACCCGACGTGTACCTTAGTTACCAGCCTCCTCCGCTCACCGGCTGGTATCTAAGGTACACAGCGGGTAACTAGGGACCCTAGTTACCCGCTGTGTACCTTAGATACCAGCCGGTGAGCGGAGGAGGCTGGTAACTAAGGCACACGTCGGGTATCTAGGCAGCGCGCGCTGCCTAGATACCCGCAGTTTACCTTGGATACCAGCTCCCAGCGCTTGTGAGAGGCGCTGGGAGCTGGAATATCGCTACTCCCGGTGTCACACGCAGCGATGCTGCGTGTCCACCGGGCGACAATCGCCAGGTTTTAGGACAGATTCTAAAACCTGGCGATCATCAACCAGCGATTTATCGCTGGTTGATTCAGTATGTCACACGCATCAATATCGCTGCAACGTCACGTGCAGCCGATATCGTGCAGGCGATATTGATGCGTGTGACAGGCCCTTAAAACTAGTAACATGTAATATAGCACATTTCTCCTGGAATCTTCTGTGAGGGTCAATGTCTGAGATATAAACTTCAACTCTCCAGAAATCCCAAGGAGCCTCTGTGCAGTTCTTAAAATGTGCATGAAACAAAAAAAAAGAGAGAGAAAGAGAAAAGAAAAAAGGAAAGTAAAGCAGTAGAGCAATTTAAAGAAAGAAAACCTTCGCCTCTCAATCGCCGACAAATTTCTATTGTTAAACACTGGGTGAACTGGTTGTTAGACCCTGTTTTCTAACGTAGCGGGTCATAGCTGTGGGCCATACTGCAACATATTCAACCAACCTAGTACTAGGAGAGGGGAAAGAAACAGCTAAAGAAAAAAGGGGGGGGTGAGGGGAGAGGTGGGCAGGGAAAAAAAAAAGGGGGGAAAGTAATGGAGAGGGGAAGAAAGAGCCCCAGTGGGAGAGGAGGGCTAAAGCTCAAAGAGCCTCTCTCAAGAAGTAAGGTCAAATGAAGTCCCATACCACTCTCTGAGGACCAGAGTCCTCTGAGGCTGAATTCACTCTCTCCTACCCTCTCTAGAATGCATCCCGGAAAGACTGGGAATCCCTGAATAGGATCCAAGGGCTCCAAATCCTAAGATACCGATCCCTGCCATCAGTGATCTCAGCAGTGAGTTCCTCCATTCGGTGTAATTTCACCATCTCTGTCAACCAATCCGTCAAAGAGGGCGTGTGAGTAGTTTTCCAAAATCTGGGTATAACTGTCTGTGCTGCAGTTAGAAAGAATCTAAGCAGGTCAGCTTTTTGAGATTTCAGAGATCCGGGGAGTATAGATAGTAAAGCTATTTCCGGAACCATCACCTGAGCCTGACCACAAACCTTCCCGTATAGTTGAAATACTGCTTGCCAGAAAGGCTTAATGCCCTCACAGTTCCACCAGATGTGTGTCATAGAGCCCCCCGACTTCCCACATCTCCAACAGTTGTCTGGAGCAGTGGGGAAGGCAGCATGTAGGTTGGCCAAGCAACGATACCAACGGGCCAAAATTTTATAATTTCTCTCCTGGGCTAAGCACGCCATTGAGGGTTTGTGTGTAAAGATGCATGCCTTCCTCCACTCCTCGTCAGGGATCTCCACCCCAACTCTCGCATCCATCTGCCCATAAATCTGGGTCTGTCGTCTTCAGCTCGATTATTTAGGAGAGAATATAAGGTTGAGATTATGTGGGCTGGCGGGGAGTCCAAAAGGAATTGTTTCTCAAGTAAAGTCGGGGGGAAGAGAAGTCCACACCTGGGGGCCCTCCCGTTAAGTATGATCTAAGCTGCATATATTCCAACCAAATTTTCCCAGAGTTCATGTCAGCCAAAACTCCAATTGGCTCAAGGGCGCCTCCTGTAAATACCTGCATCATTCGGGGTCGGTCCCTACATTTCCACTTCAAAAAGGTTTTAGCCTGTGCCGCCGGGAGGAACGAGGGGTTATGGAAAAGTGGAGTGAGGGGTCCCAGACCTCTTGCTAGAAGACCCTTCTTTACCAGTCGGTCCCAGATTCTTAGAGCCGTAACCACAAGAGAGTCGTCCGGGCCCTTCTGGGGTCTGTCAGTTGGCAGTATCCAGGGTAGGCACCAAAGCGGTGTGTCCACTGCATCCTGCTCCAATTCCACCCATTGTTTAGTCTCACTATGGAACTGCCAGTATACCAAATGATTTAATACAGCTGCCATATAGTATAATCTAAAGTTGGGCAGTTCTGCTCTTCCCTGTAGTTTGTGCCGGTATAATGTCATGGCGTAAGAGACCATGTACCCTGTGACACTTGTCAATGATTTTAACCTGCATTAATAAAGAAATAAATTAAATGAAGACTGAAGTCCTGTGCTGGAGTTTTCTCATACTAATCTAATCAGTGGATTGCAGACGCCTCACTCCTCAGCACAAACCGGCCTCCAAGGTAAATACCAGTAGCAGCACCTATCCCTTTCCCCCTTTATTTCCCTGGATTATAATGTCATGGTGCTTATTCTAGGACGCTTTCCACCCCAAACAAATCTGGAGATAATTGATTGTAACTGTTTAAAGTACTGGATCGGAACATCTAAAGGAGCAGACTGAAACAGAAATAAGAAGCAAGGGAGGACATCCATTTTTATGGCATTAATACGGCCGAACCATGATAACCGCCTTTTGTCATATCTACGGAGGTCGGTCGTTGTTCTCTGCAGCAGAGGGAGGTAGTTTGTGTCAAACCATTTGGAGGGGTCTCTATTGAACACTATCCCCAAATACTTCAGTCCTGACTGTTGCCACTTAAATGGGAAGGTCTCTGCCAGGTGCTCCCCCCCCCCGTCAGGTAGAGAAACATCTAATGCCTCTGTTTTGTGGGTATTTATCTTAAAGTTGCTGTGCTTGCCATATTCTTCAAAAAGCTTGAGTAACGAGGGGAAGGAAGTGCATGGCTGTGTGACAATCAATAGTAAGAGCAGCCTTATATTGTTTATGTTTCAGTTCCAACCCCCTAATATCCGGATTTCTATGAACTGCTACAGCTAGGTGCTCCATTATGATTATGTATATTAACGGGGAGAGAGGGCAGCCCTGGCGAGTTCCATTATTAATTGGGAATGGCAAGGACAGTCCCCCATTGGCTCTGACTCTGGCTGTAGGGCAACTGTAAAGGGACATAATTCTGTTCAAAAAACGAACCCCCAGGCCCAACCGCCCCAACGAGGCCTCAAGGAAGTGGCAGTTGACCTGGTCGAAGGCCTTTTCAGCATCGACTGATGATAAACACGTCGGAAGTTTACGGGCCCTCGACCGTGCCTCAAGAAGCATGAGCTTATTAGTGTTGTCTCTAGCCTCTCTCCCTTTTACAAACCCCACCTGATCATTATGAATAACAGAAGGGAGGAGAGGGGCCAATCTGTTTGCCAGGAGTTTAGAAAATAACTTAATGTTGATATTAATTAAAGAAATAGGCCTGTAGTTGGCTACTTCAGTGAGGTCTTTGTCAGGCTTAGGGACAACACTAATATGGGCCTCCAAGGACTGTAGGACCCATGAGCAGTCAGGAGATATAGCGTTGAAGGTCCTCGTCAAGAACGGAGTGACCTGGGGGCTGAACAGCTTGAAAAATTTGGAGGTAAACCCATCGGGACCCAGGCTTTTTCCACTAGGGGACTGTTTGATCACCTCCACCACCTCTGCCTCAGAGAAGTCTGCTTCAAGAGAACTAGCCACCTCGGGGTCAAGGGCCGGGGGGGCCGTCTCGTCTATATAAGATTTTAGTTTTTCTGTATACCTCTCCTTATCCATATCAGCATAGTGACCTTTGATGTTATAGAAGCGATTGTAAAAGTCTCTAAATGCTTGTAGGATATTGTCAGGGTTCTGAGAGATTTCCCCATTATGTTGTTTAATCTGTGGGACCCGACCAGGAGTGCCCCTCGGGTGTAGCAATCTAGCTAATTGCCTTCCGCTTTTATCCCCAAATTCGTAGAGAAACCTGTGTAGCCTCTCCCTACCTCGCAGATACTTCTGATCTGTAAGATTCCTAAGTTCGTCTCGGGCCGCGGTAAGGTCTACTAGGGTCTGTTTCTCTAAAGTCCTTTTATGGGTTTGCTCCAGATCGTCTATCCTCTTTACTAGGGCCTCTACTTTAGCTATTTTGTCACGTTTAATTCTGGAGCCATGTTTGATTAGAACCCCTCTGACCACGCACTTCAGCGTTTCCAATTGTGTTGGGAGGGCTGTCTGGTCTCCGTCGTGGACAGCCAAGAATTCTGAGATCACCACTTTTATCTCTGAGCAACAAAGTTCATCATTTAAGAGGTTGTCATTCAACCTCCAGGATCACTGCCTGTCATGTCCTCCCGGCAGGCGCACATGGCAGAAAACCGGAGCATGGTCAGAAAGGCATATCTGTCCAATGGATGCCTGTGGTTGCCACGTTAATACTCTCTGGCTGGTTAAAAAGTAATCTATCCTACTATAGGATTCATGGGCATAGGAAAGAAAAGAATAGTCTCTGTCATGGGGGTGTAGGGCTCTCTACCAGGCTCAGGTTCTGCATTGCCCGCTTTATAGCTCTAATGGTGCCGTCACACCTGGCGACGTCGCTAGCGACATCGCCGAAGAAGTGACGTATCAGCAATGTCGCTAGCGGGAAGAACCGTAAACCTGTCAACCGGCGACCTGCGATAAGGCTGGATCGCGGCGTGTGACATCGCCAGAGCGATGTCGGCGGCGATCCAGCCTATACCGCAGCGTTGCTGCGGATCGCTCGCTGGGCTGGGCCCAGCCCAGCGAGCGATGTCACTGCCCGCATCGCTGCGGTGTCGCCGGCCGCAGCGATTCTGTGTGACAGCTGGCCAGCGATGTCGGAACCGAGCGGGCACCCGCGCATTGCTTCCGACATCGCTGAACAGATCGTGCTGTGTGACGGCACCTTAAGCTTAGGCCCCGAGAGACCTCTTCCACCTGAAGAGTTATCTATCAGCGGGTTCAATGTAAAATTGAAATCTCCTCCCACTATGATGACTCCCTCCGCAAAGTCAGCAAGAGCAGATAAAAGGGTTATGCATTGGCTGGCTGGGTTGTTATTAGGCAAGTACCAGTTGGCTATTGTTAGGATTGTAGAGTCGACTTTACGTTTTAAGAAAATATACCGACCATTCTCATCAATGACCGAGCCCAGGACCATATGAGTTAGGGAGCGGTGCATCACGATGGACACTCCCCTGGATCGTCCCTCTGGGTTGGGACTATGGAACCAATCGCTGTAGCGTCGATCACCGATGGCAGGGATACGACCCTCTCTAAAATGGGTCTCCTAGAGAAGCAAAAGCATAGAACCAGATTTATGCATTTCATTTAGAATTTTTGATTGTTTCTGAGGGGTGTTGAAACCCCTTACATTATAGGAGCAAATCTTGAGACCAGGCATCCCAACCCCTGGCTGCATTTTATAATCAGGGTAAATCTGTCAGATTATTTTAGTTTGGTTCAGGGATTTATTGAAAAGTTACTCTGTAAATTGTCAGAGAGGGGGAGAGAGGTCAGATAGAGAAAAGAGAGCGGTACTCCCAGAGGAGGGTTAAAGAGCAGAACCGAAAAAGAAACGAAAGAAAAGGAACGAGGGAGAAGGGAGGGTGGGGTGCCTGTGACTTGAAATAGGTCCCAGGTAGGTTAATGCCGCAGCGCGGCCCAATTTACACTTGTTAGCCAATCAGACTTTTAGGTTCTTACTGTATAATACAGAATAAAATATAGAGAAGCGAGAGAGGAGAATAATAGGGAAGGAAAAAAAAAGAAAAGCAGAAGTAATTAATCAATTAGAGTTGAAGCAAAAGCGTAGGGATATAACTTTCCCACCGCACCAGTGCGAGAGGGAGTCCCTGTAGGGGTAAAGACCTTCTACAGTGGAGCCTCCCATCCCAGGTCTAAATTTAAACGTAAACATAACCATAACATTCACATCTAATCACTGAAAGGCATAGAGTTCAGTGGGTCACAAAGAGTCCTAAAGGGCAACAGGCCCAATGACCCCATAAGGGAAGAAAAAAATATTTTGTGTTATATTTCAGGAGACAAAGTAATGTTAGGCCATCAGTCAGGGGCCCTCTTCTTGCCCGGAGGTGCCAAGCTCCGACAAAGTCTATTGGCAGGCTAATGAAAAGCTGGGTTAAAGGGGAATAGAGGAGGGGGGGGAGAAGTGGGAGGAAAGAGAGGTAAAAAAAAAGGAGGGGAGGGGGGCAGGGAGGGGGCAAAAGGGGAAGGAGCAGGGGCTGAGGGGGATGGGGGGAAGGAGAGAGAGGATTTTTCTTCAAGGTAGGCCAGGACTATCTCCAGTAAGGTAATCATTCAAATCGGCTGGATCTCTCTTGGTCCTCTCCGGGATCTCTTTAACGAAGTGGTCTACGTTCTTCATTTTGATCCTGTCGGCGGCGAGGGCCCCCTCCAAGTCTCTGGTATCCCTCCATCCCCCTCAAGGGGAACTCTGGCCATCCCTGAATCGGAACCAGCGGCAGGTCCAGAGCTGAGGTAAAAGAGGGTAAGTACGCCGGGGACCGCAGCGCAAACTGTCGACCATCTCATCTAACTTGGAGTCTGAAAGGGAATCCCCAGCTATAGGGGAGGTCGTGATCTCTCAGAGTGTCCAATAGGGGGCGCAGAGCTCTTCTTTTCTCGAGAGTCAAACGAGACAGATCCGGGAGTATGGCCAACAACTTATCCTCATATTTGCACTGCTGTCCATTGCGCACTTTATTTAAAATAGCTTCTTTGGTCAGGTAGTGGCTGACCCTGCAAATCACATCGCGTGGCCATTCCGGGTCTGCGGGTCTGGGACCTAAAGCTCTGTGGGCTCGATCAAGTTCAATATTGTTTGAGGGGGGATCACCCAGGATCTCGTTAAATAGGCTCTGTAGAACTCTGGGAACGTCTCTAGAAGCCACCGTCTCAGGTAGACCCCTAATCTGCAAGTTATTACGGCGCCCCCTATTTTCTCTGTCATCTAAGGCGTCCACCAAGTGTGTGATTTGGTTTGACTGGTTTTGGAGGGTAACTTGTTGAGCTCTACACAATTCTTCAAGGGCCGAGATTATATGAGCATGGTCTTGACCCTGGGAGTCTACTCTGGAGACCTCTCCCCTTAGGCATGATAACTTGCTCCTGTAAGCCTGCTCCAATCGGCCTATATATGCCTCCATGTCCTCACGGGTAGGGATAGATGCCATTCTAGCCTTCAAGTCATTTAGTTCACCCAGGACACTGAAGCTCTGTAAATGATCCTCTGTACGTATCTGGGGGATATATTGCAGTCCAGCAGGACCAGGGACTGAAGTCATGCCTGGGCTAACAGGGGCATATGCTGCTGTAGATGCTGGGGAGGGGGACCCTCCAAATCCCCCCTCCTCTCCCATCTGGGCCCACTGTGACCTGTGTGGTGGAGAAGCCGGTTTCTGCTGAGTAGGGGGTCTCCGGTTAGCAGCCTCTTCTCCTTGTATTACTGACTGATAGGGATCCTGATGCGGCGGATCCCCCTCTCCCACACCGCCCCCAGCCTGGATCTCCTCTCCCACTTTAGCCGCCACAGCCCTCCGGTTACCGGATCCCCTGGTTGTCATTCCCCTCTGGGTACCTGTGCCCCCCTCGGGAGCGAGTTGCATCCGCAGCGTCTGGGCTCCATCAGCAGTGCTCTGCGACCCCTCCGGCGCTTCATTCCTCCCTGCCGCGGCCATCTTGGATTTAGGTGTTCTGGCCGGAATCTGCACCCTGGGGCTGAAAAAGTTTTTTATAGATGTGCCCGTGCTCCGTGGGGAATGGGGATCGGCTCCTGCTGTTCTAGCCGCTTTCCCCCTTCGCATTCTCTCTTCTGTGCCTCCGTTATCTGCAAGTAGTCAGCTGAAGTAAAGACCTGGGAGCGGGAGCCTGAGCAACCTGCGTCCTCACTCCTCAATACCTAGGCCACGCCTCCTCCCATCAATGTTAGGACACACCACACACAGGTGAGACAGGTATAAATATTGTGGAATATTACCGAAAAAAATAGTGAGGTAGTTTAGTGAACTGTTTAAGCCTAGTAAGCTGGAAAAACTCAAAGCTCATGCAAGTGTTCCCATCAATGTTATGCCCTGCCACACACAGGTGGGACAAGTATGCATTTTGTATAGTATTGCAGGAAATAATAGAGATGTAGGTCAGTGATCTCTTTAAAAGCAATTCAAGAATGCGCACATAGGGTAATACCTTCTTTTATAAGGCTGAAATATGTGTAAAGAGGGAGCTGCTCACCTGATGCAGTTGTGAAAACTGTCGCTCATCTGTGAGTGGTTTGCTGCAGGACCGTACTTCCACAGTTCACCGTGGTTCAATCAGCTTATAGGACAAAGTACCGTGGGTCCGCGCTGCCACTTCAATTAATGGAGATAAAAAAACAGCCACACGGGAATGTCTGGATCAAACAGGATTCTTCTTTATTTGTCCAACATGTTTCGGAGTTATCTCCCAACTCCTTCCTCAGGGAATGATCCAGACATTCCCGTGTGGCTGGTTTTTTATCTCCATTAATTGAAGTGGCAGCGCGGACCCACGGTACTTTGTCCTATAAAGTGATCTCTTTAGGCCTACTGGGCCGGATAAACTCAAAGCTCATGCAAGAGCTCCCATCAATGATATGCCCCGCCACACACAGGTGGGACCACTATCAGTTTCGAGGAGTATTACCAAAAAACTAGTCAGGTAGGTCAGTAATCTGTTTAGGGCTACTGGGCTAGATAAACTCAATGCTCATGCAAGCGCTCCCATCAATGTTATGACACGCCACACACAGGTGAGACAAGTATAAATACTGTGGAATATTACCGAAAAAAAATAGTCAGGTAGATCAGTGAATTGTTTAAGCCTAGTAGGCTGGAAAAACTCAAAGCTCATGCAAGTGCTCCCATAAATGTTATGCCCTGCCACACACAGGTGGTACAAGTGTAACTTTTGTGGTGTATTACAGGAAATTATAGATAGGTAGGTCAGTGACCTGTTTAGGCCTACTGGGCTGGAAAAACTCAAAGCTTATGCAAGCACTCCCATCAATGATATGCTCCGCCATACACAGGTGGGACCACTATTAGTTTCGTGGAGTATTACCAAAAAAACAGTGCCCCGCCACACACAGGTAGGAGAAGTATAACTTTTGTGAAGTATTACAGGAAATAATAGACAGGTAAATTACTTGTTTAGGCCTACTGAGCAGGATAAACTGAGAGCTCATGCAAGCTCTCCCATCAATGTTACACCCTGCCATACACAGGTGGGACCACTATCAGTGTCATGGAGTATTACAGGAAATAATAGGGAGGTACGTCATGGACCTGTTTAGGCTTACTGGGCCGGATAAACTCAAAGCTGATGCAAGCGCTCCCATCAATGTTTTGCCCTGTTACACACAGGTGGGACAAGTATCAGTTTTGTGAGTATAACCGAAATAACTAGTCAGGTAGGTCAATGACCAGTTTAGTCCTACTGGGCCAGATAAACTCAAAGCTCATGCAAGCGCTCCCATCAATATTAAGCCTGCCACACACAGGTAGGACAAGTATAACTTTTGTGAAGTATTACAGGAAATAATAAACAGGTAGGTAAGTGACCTGTTTAGGCCTACTGGGCTGGATAAACTCAAAGCTCATGCAAGCGCTCCCATCAATATTATGCCCACCACACACAGGTAGGACAAGTATAACTTTTGTGAAGTATTACAGGAAATAATAAACAGGTAGGTAAGTGACCTGTTTAGGCCTACTGGGCTGGATAAACTCAAAGCTCATGCAAGCGCTCCCATCAATATTATGCCCGCCACACACAGGTAGGACAAGTATAACTTTTGTGAAGTATTACAGGAAATAATAAACAGGTAGGTAAGTGACCTGTTTAGGCCTACTTGGCTGGATAAACTCAAAGCTCATGCAAGCACTTCCATATAATGTTATGCCCTGCCACACACAGGTGGGACAACTATTAGTTTCACGGAATATTACCGAAAAAACTAGTCAAGTAGGTCAATGATCTGTTTAGGCCTGCTGAGCAGGATAAACTGAAAGCTCATGCAAGCACTCCCTTAAATGATATGCCCTGCTACACACAGGTGGGACAAGTATATGTTTTGTGTGGTATTACAGGAAATAATAGAGATGTAGGTCAGTGAACTCTTTAGGCCCATTGGGCCGGACAAACTCAAAGCTCATGCAAGCGCTCCCATCAATGATATGCCCCACCACATAGGTGGCACCACTATTGGCCACTTTACACGCGGCTACATTTCTAGCTTATCCACAGGTAACTTACTGGCTGCAGTGAAATCATGGAGACATTATTCCATTTGTACACAGCAACAAGATAGAACCATGTCTCCATGATTTCACTGCAGCCAGTAAGTTACCTGTGGATAAGCTAGAAATGTAGCCGCGTGTAAAGTGGCCATATCAGTTTCGAGGAGTATTAACAAAAAACTAGTCAGGTAGGTCAGTGATCTGTTTAGGCCTACTGGGCTAGATAAACTCAGTGCTCATGCAAGCGCTCCCATTAATGTTATGACACGCCACACACAGGTGAGACAAGTATAAATATTATGGAATATTACCGAAAAAAATAGTCAGGTAGGTCAGTGAACTGTTTAAGCCTAGTAGGCTGGAAAAATCTCAAAGCTCATGCAAGTGCTCCCATCAATGTTATGTGCTGCCACACACAGGTGGTACAAGTGTAACTTTTGTGGCGTATTACAGGAAATAATAGGTAGGTCAGTGACCTGTTTAGGCCTACTGGGATGGATGAACTTAAAGCTTATGCAAGCACTCCCATCAATGATATGCCCCGCCATACACAGGTGGGACCACTATTAGTTTCATGGAATATTACCAAAAAAACAAGTCAGGTTGATCAGTAACCTGTTTAGGCCTACTGGGCCGGATAAACTCAAAGCTAATGCAAACAATCCCATTATTGTTACACCCTGCCACACACAGGTGGGACCACTATCAGTGTCGTGGAGTATTACAGGAAATAATAGAGAGGTAGGTCAGGGACCTGTTTAGGCTTACTGGACCGGATGAACTCAAAGCTGATGCAAACGCTCCCATCAATGTTTTGAAATGTTACACACAGGTGGGACAAGTCTCAGTTTTGTGAAGTATAACCGAAATAACTAGTCAGGTAGGTCAGTGACCAGTTTAAACATCTGCAGGACAAAGTACCTCGTGGTCCGAGCTGCTGTGATCATATGATGAAAAACCAGATACAGCGGTATGTCTGGGTATAGTGGTAGCTGTTTATTTTCCGACGCGTTTCGGAGTCGTATCCTGAACTCCTTCCTCAGGGAACAGTTTAGTCCTACTGGGCCAGATAAACTCAAAGCTCATGCAAGCGCTCCCATCAATATTATGCCCTCCACACACAGGTAGGACAAGTATAACTTTTGTGAAGTATTACAGGAAATAATAGACAGGTAGGTAATTGACCTGTTTAGGCCTACTGGGCTGGATAAACTCAAAGCTTATGCAAGCACTCCCATCAATGTTATGCCCTGCCACACACACACACAGGTGGAACAAGTATAACTTTCATGGAGTATTACAGGAAATAATAAAGAGGTAGGTCAATTAATGACTAACTTTCTTTATACAATAAAAAAAGCAACACAAAGAAAAACTACTCAGTTTATCTAATTTCTTATTGAGTGTGCCGAGGCTAACTAAATCTCACTCTGGTATAAATTATTCCTCAGAGCACCTCAGAAGGGTCGAGCCAGGTATACCCATTTTTATTATGGTGACATGTTTAGGCCTACTGGGCTGGATAAACTCAAAGCTCATACAAGCGCTCCCATCAATGTCATGCCCCACCACACACAGGTGGGACCACTATCAGTTTCATGGAGTATTACCGAAAAAAACTAATCAGGTAGGTCAGTGACCTTTTTAACAGGTTATTTTTCGGACGAAGTACCTTCTTGTCCGCGCTGCTGTCATAAACATATACCACCGACACGGGACGTCTAGGTATTAGTGATGATTTATTGCCTTATTTCCAACGCGTTTCGGAGCCACTTGCCGAGCTCCTTCCTCAGGGAATATCCCCTGAGGAAGGAGCTCGGCAAGTGGCTCCGAAACGCGTTGGAAATAAGGCAATAAATCATCACTAATACCTAGACGTCCCGTGTCGGTGGTATGTGTTTCTGACAGCAGCGCGGACAAGAAGGTACTTCGTCCGAAAAATAACCTGTTATTTGAGCACCGCATCTTGTGGAAGTACGGTCCCTGCAGCAGCTGTTTTTTTCCTGAGCGATTACACTGGTTGTGTGCCACACAACCATATCAGGTGAGCAATACCAGTATTGACAACTTATATCTGTCTATAAAGGATAAGACCCTATTTTTGCGCATTCTCAACCCTTTAGTGACCTTTTTAGGCCTACTGGGCTCTAGATAAACTCAAAGCTAAAGCAAGCGCTCCCATCAAGGTTTTAACCCGCCACACATAAGTGGGACCACTATCGGTGTTGTGAAGAATTATAGGAAATAATAGAGATATAAGGTCAGTGACCTGTTTAGGCCTACTGGGCCGGATAAACTCAAAGCTCATGCAAGTGCTCCCATCAATGTTTTGTCCCGCCACACACAGGTGAGTTCACTATCAATTTTGTGGAGTATTACCAAAAAAACTAGTCATGTAGGTCAATGACCTCTTTAGGCCTAATGGGCCGGAGAAAAACTCAAAGTTCATGTAAGCGCTGCCATCAATGTTATGCCCTGCCACACACAGGTTGGACAAATATCAGTGTCTTGGAGTACTACAGGAAATAATAGAGAGGTAGGTCAGTGACCTGTTTACGCCTACTGGGCTGGATAAACTCAAAGCTCATGCAAGCACTTCCATCAATGATATTCCCCACCACACAGAGGTGGGACAACTATCAGTGTTGTGTAGTATTACAAGAAATAATAGGTAGGTCAGTGACCTCTTTAGGCCTACTGGGCCGGATAAACTCAAAGCTCATGCAAGCGCTCCCATCAATGTTATGCTCCGCCACACACAGGTAGGACCACTATCAGTGTCTTGGAGTATTACAGAAAATAATAGAGAGGTATGTCAGTGGCCAGTTTAAACCTACTGGGCTACATACAACAACACAAAGCAATCACTGATCTTAGGGAGACCAGTCCAAGAAAACACTGGGCAGCCGGCTAAAGTGCTCAGCACAGTGAATTCCTATGTGCATTGCCCCCTGGGTATTAAACATATGCAAATAAAGTCTGTGGAGCCTCGTTTAGGAGTCTCAACACAGGGTTAGCCAGATATCCGTCCAGAGAAGGACCTAGCCATGGGGTGGCTCTTTGAGGAGACCACCATAACCACCATATTAAGTTGCTCTTTGAGTCAATATCCAGCTCTTTACGAGCTTAAAGATATGACAAGGGAATACCAAGGCCAGGTATCCATCCACAGACAGCTGTTTTAGGGCGTTGCCCCTCATGAGTGTGGAGTAGGATTCTGGCTAGGTGGGAGCAATGTCTAGTAGACCAACAACATGAAGCAATCACTGATCTCAGGGAGACCAGTCCAAAAAAAAAACTGCGGGCAGCCAGCTAAAACGCTCAACACAGTGAATTCCCTGGGTGAATTGCCCCCTGGGTTTTATAAATATGCAAATAAAATCTGTGGAGCCTCGTTTAAGGGCCCATTACACAGTACAATATCATTAACGATATGTTGGTGCGTCATGGCTTTTGGGGAGGTGCAGCGACGTTTTAATGACGTCGTTGCGTGTGACCCATAGATACAACCAACGATAAGTCGGCTGATCGTTGATTGCAGGTTTATGAACAGGACAATAAATCAGTCATCCTTCGTTCGTTCAACCAGCAACATCGTTCTGTGTGACACCTTTCCAACGATCTCATTTACGATTTTGGGTATTCAGAAATTAAGCACGTAGGCGACCTAACGACCATATGTATCGTTTACGATATCTGTATGTGTGGCACCTCAGCAGCAATCATTAAACAATGTCCCAGCGATCTCGGCCAAGTCAGATCATTGGTCGGATCGCTGGGAAATTGAAGCGTGTAACGGGCCCTTAAGGAATCTCAACACAGGATTAGCCAGATATCCCTCCAGGTAAGGACCTAGCCATAACCACCATATTAAGTGGCCTTTTGAGTCAATATCCTGCTCGTTACGAGCTTAAAGATATGACAAGGGAATACCAAGGCCAGGTATCCATCCACAGACAGCTGTTTTAGGGTGTTGCCCCTCATTAGTGTGGAGTATGATTCTTGCTAGGTGGGAGCAATGCCGAGTAGACCAACAACACAAAGCAATCACTGATCTCAAGGATACCAGTCCAAGAAAACACTGCGGGCAGCCGGCTAAAGCGCTCAACACAGTGAATCCCTAGGCACATTGCCCCCTGGGTATTACAAATATGCAAATAAAGTCTGTGGAGCCTCGATTAGCCAGATATCCATCCAGGGAAGGACTTAGCCATGGGATGGCTCTTTGAGGAGACCACCATAACCACTATATTAAGTGGCCCTTTGAGTAAATATCCAGCTCTTTATAAGCTTAAAGATATGACAAGGGAATACCAAGGCCAGGTATCCATCCACAGACAGCTGTTTCGGGGTGTTGCCCCTCAACAGTGTGGAGTAGGATTCTGGCTAGGTGGGAGCAATGCCGAGTAGACCAACAACACGAAGCAATCACTGATTATTTGCATATCTGTAATAGCCAGGGGCAATGCGTCTAGGAATTCACTGTGTTAAGCGCTTTAGCCGGCAGCACGCAGTGTTTTCTTGGACTGGTCTCCCTGAGATCAGTGATTGCTTTGTATTTAAGCACCCAAAAATGGTGGATGTAAATACAGCAAATTTGTTAATCACTTGTTTGATGGACAAAAAAGGTTAAATATTCAGGGGCAGGAGTGTCAGGGATATTTATTGAGCTCAGAGGGCCCAACTCAAGTCAAGCAACAAACAGCAAAGAGACCCCAACAATTGTCTCTATTTTTCAAAAAAATTAGGCACAGCGACCACTTAAATGGCATCAATTGCCCCAGAGTTGAAGTATTGAATTGGAAAGTTTAATGCAGCACATTGAAAAGTACACAAGCGGTTAGTCTCCCCAGGCTGACACAAGGGTGGAAAAGTCCTTGCAGATCCATGACTTGTTCATCTTGATAAACGTTGGTCTGTTTACGCTATCACTGCACAGCCACATGCGCTTAGGGTCCTTTCACATCAGCGGTTTTCGCTGATCGTGGCAGTTGCGGTGAAAAAAACGCAAGTGCCGCGATTACCACATAACGGCTGCACTTGCGGTTTACTTGCGGCAAGCCCAATAGAATGTCTATGGCGGCTTGCGGCAGGTGCGGCAAGTGCGGTATCGGCACTTGTGGCAGGAGCAGCCACGCAAAAACCGCGGTCAGCCGCGTTTTTTTTTTCGCTGCCGCACCTGCTGCAAGTGCAGAAACCGCACTTGCCACACCTGCCGCACACTTACCACAAGTTACATAGACATTGTATGGGGCTTGCCGCAAGTGAACCGCAAGTGCAGCCGTTATGCAGTAATCACGGCAGTTGCGTTTTTTTCACTGCAACTGCCGCGATCAGCAAAAAACGCTGATGTGAAAGCAGCCTTATCCGTCAGCACACTACCAACAGCGCTGAAGACACGTTCAGAGAGAAAGTTGGCTCCAAGGCATGAGTGGCGAGCTCAGGCCATTTTTCCAGTTTTAAAGCCCAAAATGCACAAGGGTCCCGTTTCACAGTCATTGTATCGATATCAACTGTATATTCTCCGGTACCATCCTCTATAGGCATTCACTATGTGTCAGACTTGTTCTCTCTTCTGGTGTTGCAAAGGATGGTCTAAAAAATGGTGAAACGATTCTACAAAATTGCTGTTACCAGATTGACTGTTACTGTTCACATTTGAGTGATGACAACTCGACGTTCCCCAGCATGGAAAGTTAGAACTGTCACTATGTGCACCACTGGTGTTTTGGGGAACAGCGGTACTAAGATTGTGTAAAAGTTTCTGTTGATTCTCCTGCATGCATGCGTCCCTTTCCAGAGCAGGAATCATTTGGCCATATTTAACTCTTGTACCGGAGATCTACAAGTGTGGCAACTCAGTAGTCGACATTACTTCGAATTCTAACAATCCGAGGATCATGTTGCAGGTAGTGCAGCAAGAAGGCACTCATGTGTCTTGTACATCCAGGAGGCCCAAGCCCTTGTTTTATTTGTAGCGGCTAGGTTACATTCATGCTTCCTTCCTCTGCCCTCTCCCCCCAACCTCGCACAACAGAAAAGTGATCAAGATCTCCCTCATCTGCTGAGTCTTCCATGCCCATCACCTCTTCGTCCTCCATTTCTTTCCTGCTATAATGCGCCCTCAATGTTCCCTCTCCCCCATCCTCCCATGCCAGCTGCCTTGGTGCTCCCAACCATCTGGACCTTTGAGATCTTGTTATTTCTTCCACATACGCCACCTCCTGTACTTCATCCCCTTCCTCTTGGTCCACCACCTGACTCCTAATACTGGTTAAAGTGTACTCCAGCATGTAGATGACCGGAATACTCATGCGGATAGTGGCATCGTCAGCGCTAAACATCTTAGTAGCCATTTCAAAACTCTGCAGAAGGTTGCAGAGGTCCTTGATCTGAGACCACTTCAGCAGCATGATTTGCCCCACCTCTGGATCGCATTGGCTCAGGCTATACATCATAACATATTATACCAGGGCTTGTCGCTGCTGCCACAGTCGCTCCAACATGTGCAGAGTGGAATTCCATCGCATCGGCACATCGCATTTAAGGCAGTGAACCGGCAGGCCGAATGACTTCTGTAGCGATGCAAGTTATTAAGCTGCAGGATGTGAATGGTGGAAGTGAGCATACAGTGACCGTGCCATCTGCAGTAGTGCATCTAGGCCAGGATAATGGGCTAGAAAAATGCTGGACAGCCAGGTTCAAGATGCGAGCCATTCAAGGCACATGGGTCACCTTTCCCTGGCAAAGGGCCGCTCCCAGGTTTGCAGCATTGTTGGACACAGCCTTCTCTGGCTGCAGATTCAGTGGAGACAACCACTGATTAAATTCGGTCACCAGAGCTGACCACAACTCTTCAGCTGTGTGACTCACATTTCCCAAATATTGTAATGTAAACACCGCCTGATTGCATTTAGCCCTGCTGCCAGCATAGTAAGGAGGTGTGCTGAATTTCTTCTGCGCAGTTTGAATGTGGGTCACATTACCAGACAGGCTTTGGGCGCAGGTGGAGGACCTAGAAGAGGTGGAAGAGGCAGAAGCAGTGGAGAAACTTCTAGATTCAGAGGTTTGACGCACAACCCGTGGGGTTGGCAAAACTTGTACAGCAGCCCCTTCTCCTGCTGTCACCATAGTCACCCAGTGACCGGTCAGCAACATGTAGTTCCCCTGTCCATGCTTAGTCATCCGGGTATAGTAACCCGAGTACAGAGTTCTATAGCCAAACAGCCCAATTGGTGATTGCAATCATTTTCAGGAAGAAACTGAGTATTATCTGACAGAATTGCAGGAGTGTCAATACTTTTGGCCAACACTGTATATAATAACCCGAGTACAGAGTTCTATAGCCAAACAGCCCAATGTAAACATCACAGAATTCACTGATTGCAAGTGCCCAAGTTTATTTATGAACATCAGTGAAAGAGTAAAAAACACTGGGAAGTACATAAAACCAGGTACAAAGTTACACGGCTTCTGCACAGAGGCAGAGTTGAGGCTGAGGACGCAGTTATTGACGTGCTTCCAGGACTCCATCTCAGTCCAGGACAACTCTGTCCACAACCTAACCTCATCACTAGCATCCTCCTCTGCTGAGCTCATCAACTGCCTGTGGGTTGACAGTAAGTGGGATCTCCAACCTCTTCATCACCCTGAGCTTTCTCACACTCGTCATCTTTAAAGCCAACCTCTTCCTGTCCTGAGCACTGGCGCTATCATTAAGCCCCTCTCTCCCACACAACTGTCAACTGGTAACTGTCACTTTTTCCCCATTATGTAGATAGGGGCAAAATTGTTTGGTGAATTGGAATGCGCGAGGTTAAAATTTCGCCTCACAACATAGCCTATGACGCTCCCGGGGTCCAGACGTGCGATTGTGCAAAATTTTGTGGCTATAGCTGACAGCTGTCGATTTTCCTCAACACTTTTCCATTCACTTTTTCCCCATTATGTAGATAGGGGCAAAATTGTTTCGTGAATTGGAATGCGCGAGGTTAAAATTTCGCCTCACAACATAGCCTATGACGCTCCCGGGGTCCAGACGTGCGATTGTGCAAAATTTTGTGGCTATAGCTGACAGCTGTCGATTTTCCTCAACACTTTTCCATTCACTTTTTCCCCATTATGTAGATAGGGGCAAAATTGTTTGGTGAACTGGAACGCACGGGGTTAAAATTTCACCTCACAACATAGCCTATGACGCTCCCGGGGTCCAGACGTGTGACTGTGCAAAATTTTGTGGCTTTAGTTGCGACGGTGTAGATGCCAATCCCGGACATACATACACACATATATACACACACACATTCAGCTTTATATATTAGACTAGCTGTGAGCCCGATGCAAATGCATCGGGATTCTAGAACGTGCATTAATTTGATTATAGTAGTTATAGCTGTTAGCCTGATGCAAATGCATCGGGTATCTAAAATATGTTTATTGTTTTTTTAAAGATTTTTAAATAATAATCGCATCATCAATAGCAATAATATAAGCCATAGCATTATTATTAGCAGTAATAGCAGTATTAATAGCATTATTAGCAGTATTATGAGCATTAATAACAGTATTAATAGCATTAATAGCATTATTATTAGCATTAATAGCATTATTAATAGCATTATTAGCATTAATAATAGCATTAATAACATTATTAATAGCATTGATAGCATTATTATTAGCATTAATAGCATTAATAATAGCATTATTAGCATTAATAATAGCATTAATAACATTATTAATAGCATTAATAGCATTATTATTAGCATTAATAGCATTAATAATAACATTATTAGCATTAATAATAGCATTAATAACAGTATTAATAGCATTAATAGCATTATTAATAGAATTAATAGCATTATTATTAGCATGAATAGCATAATTAATAGCATTAATAGCATTAATAGCATTATTATTAGCATTAATAGAATTATTATTAGCATTAATAGCATTAATAGGATAAATATTAGCATTAAATAGCATTAATAGCATAATTAATAGCATTAATAGCATTATTAATAGCATTAATAGCATTAATAATAGCATTATTAGTATTAATAATAGCATTAATAACATTATTAATAGCATTAATAGCATTATTAATAGCATTAATAGCATTATTATTAGCATTAATAGGATTAATAATAGCATTATTAGCATTAATAATAGCATTAATAACATTATTAATAGCATTAATAGCATTATTATTAGCATTAATGCATTATAGCATTTTTATTAGCATTAATAGCATTAATAATACCATTAATAGGATAAATATTAGCATTAATAGCATTAATAGCATTAAATAAGAGCATTAATAGCATTATTAATAGCATTAATAGCATTATTAGTAGCATAAATAGCATTATTAGCATTAATAATAGCATTAATAACATTATTAATAGCATTATTATTAAAATTAATAGAATTAATAATAGCATTATTAGCATAAATAATAGCATTAATAACATTATTAATAGCATAAATAGCATTATTATTAGCATAAATAGCATTAATAATAGGATTATTAGCATTAATAATAGCATTAATAACATTATTAATAGCATTAATAGCATTATTATTAGCATTAATAGAATTAATAATAGCATTATTAGCATTAATAATAGCATTAATAACATTATTAATAGCATAAATAGCATTATTATTAGCATAAATAGCATTAATAATAGGATTATTAGCATTAATTAATAGCATTAATAACATTATTAATAGCATTAATAGCATTATTATTAGCATTAATAGAATTAATAATAGCATTATTAGCATTAATAATAGCATTAATAAATTATTAATAAGCATTAATAGCATTATTATTAGCATTAATAGCATTATTATTAGCATTAACAGCATTAATAATACCATTAATAGCATTATTATTAGCATTAATAGCATTAATAGCATAAATAATAGATTAATAGCATTATTAATAGCATTAATAGCATTATTATTAGCATAAATAGCATTAATAATAGGATTATTAGCATTAATAATAGCATTAATAACATTAATAATAGGATTATTAGCATTATTATTAGCATTAATAGAATTAATAATAGCATTATTAGCATTAATAATAGCATTAATAACATTATTAATAGCATTAATAGCATTATTATTAGCATTAATAGCATTATTATTAGCATATAATAGCAATTAATAATACCATTAATAGCATTATTATTAGCATTAATAGCATTAATAGCATAAATAATAGGATTAATAGCATTATTAATAGCATTAATAGCATAAATAATAGGATTAATAGCATTATTAATAGCATTAATAATAGCATTAATAGCATTATTATTAGCATAAATAGCATTAATAATAGGATTATTAGCATTAATAATAGCATTAATAACATTATTAATAGCATTATTAGCATTAATAATAGCATTAATAACATTATTAATAGCATTATTAGCATTATTATTAGCATTAATAGCATTATTAATAGCATTAATAGCATTATTATTAGCATTAATAGCATTAATAATACCATTAATAGGATAAATATTAGCATTAATAGCATTAATAGCATAAATAATAGGATTAATAGCATTATTATTAGCATTAATAGCATAAATAATAGGATTAATAGCATTATTATTAGCATTAATAGCATTATTAATAGCATTAATAGCATTATTATTAGCATAAATAGCATTAATAATAGCATTATTAGCATTAATAATAGCATTAATAACATTATTAATAGCATTAATAGCATTATTATTAGCATTAATAGCATGAATAGCATTATTATTAGCATTAATAGCATTAATAATACATTAATAGGATAAATATTGACATTAATAACATTATTAATATCATTATTAGCATTAATAATAGCATTAATAACATTATTAATAGCATTAATAGCATTATTATTAGCATTAATAGAATTAATAATAGCATTATTAGCATTAATAATAGCATTAATAACATTATTAATAGCATTAATAGCATTATATTATTAGCAGTAATATTATTATTAGCATTTTTTTTTTAATTATTATTTATTATTTGTTATTTATTTTTTAATTATGTTTTATTTATTTTTTTATAATGTTTTAATTATTTTTTAATTATTTTGTTATTATTAAATTTATTATTTAGGCTGAGAGGCAGTTCTCATTCAGGTCCGCAAAGGGCTGATCTTATTAGCATATATTTTATTTTTTTATTATTATTTTTATTGAATTTTTTATTATTTTTAATTATTTTTTTTTATTATTTTTTAATTCTTTTTTAATTATTTTTTTTATTATTTAATTTATTATTTAGGCTGAGACGCAGTTCTCATTGAGGTCCGCCTTTATTAGCATATATTTTATTTTTTTATTATTATTTTTATTGAATTTTTTATTATTTTTAATTATTTTTTTTTATTATTTTTTAATTCTTTTTTAATTATTTTTTTTATTATTTAATTTATTATTTAGGCTGAGACGCAGTTCTCATTCAGGTCCGCAAAGGGCTGATCTTATTAGCATATATTTTATTTTTTTATTATTATTTTTATTGAATTTTTTATTATTTTTAATTATTTTTTTTATTATTTTTTAATTCTTTTTTAATTCTTTTTTTTATTATTTAATTTATTATTTAGGCTGAGACGCAGTTCTCATTGAGGTCCGCCTTTATTAGCATATATTTTATTTTTTTATTATTATTTTTATTGAATTTTTTATTATTTTTAATTATTTTTTTTTATTATTTTTTAATTCTTTTTTAATTCTTTTTTTTATTATTTAATTTATTATTTAGGCTGAGACGCAGTTCTCATTGAGGTCCGCCTTTATTAGCATATATTTTATTTTTTTATTATTATTTTTATTGAATTTTTTATTATTTTTAATTATTTTTTTTTATTATTTTTTAATTCTTTTTTAATTATTTTTTTTATTATTTAATTTATTATTTAGGCTGAGACGCAGTTCTCATTGAGGTCCGCCTTTATTAGCATATATTTTATTTTTTTATTATTATTTTTATTGAATTTTTTATTATTTTTAATTATTTTTTTTTATTATTTTTTAATTCTTTTTTAATTATTTTTTTTATTATTTAATTTATTATTTAGGCTGAGACGCAGTTCTCATTCAGGTCCGCAAAGGGCTGATCTTATTAGCATATATTTTATTTTTTTATTATTATTTTTATTGAATTTTTTATTATTTTTAATTATTATTTTTATTATTTTTTAATTCTTTTTTAATTATTTTTTTTATTATTTAATTTATTATTTAGGCTGAGACGCAGTTCTCATTGAGGTCCGCCTTTCTTTTTTCCCATTGAAATGCATTAGCGGTGTGTCGGCGATTTTATGGCCGACCACCTGGTTCTATTTGTCGGCCCTAAAATCGCGGACACACCGCTAATGCATCTCTATGGGCAGTCAGGCCGATTTCGGATTGAACGCCGACCAATCAGAATTCGAGCTGACTTGCCCATAGACATGCATTAGCGGTGTGTCGGCGATTTTATGGCCGACCACCTGGTTCTATTTGTCGGCCGTAAAATCGCGGACACACCGCTAATGCATCTCTATGGGCAGTCAGCCCGATTTCCGATTGAACGGCAACCAATCAGAAGTCGAGCTGACTGCCCATAGAGATGCATTAGCGGTGTGTTCGCGATTTTAGGGCCGACAAATAGAACCAGGGGGGCGGCCATAAAATCGCCGACACACCGGTAATGTATGTCAATGGGGAAAAAAGGCGGACCTGAATGAAAACTGAATGAGGAGCTCTTCTGATTGGCTGAGGGCATTATCCAGCAACCAATCAGAAGACGGCGTGAGATTTCATTGAGGTAGAATGGGGGATTTTTCCTCCATTCTATCTTAATGAGAAGGAAGAGGACGTCGGAGGTGGAATTTTCGGAAAAGAAGACAGAAGATCCCGGGGCCGGACGAAGAGGCGGAGATGGCGGAAAGAAGAGAGAAGACCCCCGGGGCCGGAGGAAGAGGACGCCTGGCCGGACGGAGGATCGGACGGACGATCGGACGGACGATCAGATGACTTGAAGGCATGTAAGTGATGGACGGGGGCTTCGGGTGTAGGGCCTTAGGTGAGAGCGGCGTTAGGTTAGGGGACGGCGGGGGGTTAGGGTGTAGGGCTTTAGCGGCGGGAGCTTAGGGGGTATCGGCGGGGGCCTAGGGGGTAGGAGCTTAGGTAGGGGCGGCGATGGCTTAGGGGGTAGACGGCGGGGCTTAGGGGGTATCGGCGGCGGCTTTGGATGGTGCGAGTCGGGGGTTAGGTAGTCGGGGCTTAGGGGGTATCGGCGGCGGGTTTGGATGGTGCGAGTCGGGGGTTAGGTGGTCGGGGCTACTGCGGGGTTTCGGCGGCGGGTTTGGATGGTGCGAGTCGGGGGTTAGGTGGTCGGGGCTGCTGCGGGGTTTAGGGGCGGCGGTGCCTTAGGGGGTAGGCGGCATGGCTTAGGGGGTATCGTCGGGGGTCTAGGGGGTAGGGGGTTAGGTGCGGCTTAGGGGGTAGAGGTAGGGGATTAGGTGCGGCTTAAGGGGTAGGGGCGGCTTAGGGGGTAGGGGTAGGGGATTAGGTGCAGCTTAGGGGTTAGGGCTTGCAGCGGCAGGGGTTTAGGTAGAGGTAGGGGATTAGGTGCGGCTTAAGGGGTAGGGGCGGCTTAGGGGGTAGGGGTAGGGGATTAGGTGCAGCTTAGGGGTTAGGGCTTGCAGCGGCAGGGGTTTAGGTGCGGATGCGGGGTAGTGGCTTAGGGGGGTAGGGGGTTAGGTGCGGCTTAGGGGGTAGAGGTAGGGGATTAGGTGCGGCTTAAGGGGTAGGGGCTTAGGGCGGCAGGGGTTTAGGTGCGGTTTAGGGGATAGGGGTAGGG
Source organism: Allobates femoralis (assembly GCA_033576535.1). Lineage (NCBI taxonomy): Eukaryota > Metazoa > Chordata > Amphibia > Anura > Aromobatidae > Allobates > Allobates femoralis. Next base: position 280,378,422 of record JARQOC010000005.1, on the reverse strand, counting down.
GATTATGTGCAGCTTAGGGGTTAGGTGCGGCTTAGGGGTTAGGGGCTTGCGGCGGCAGGGGTTTATTTGCGGATGCGAGGTAGTGGCTTACGGCGGCAGGGAGTAGGGGGTTAGGTGCGGCTTAGGGGGTAGGGGTAGGGGATTAGGTGCAGCTTAGGGGTTAGGGGCTTGCAGCGGCAGGGGTTTAGGTGCGGATGCGGGGTAGTGGCTTAGGGGGGTAGGGGGTTAGGTGCGGCTTAGGGGGTAGAGGTAGGGGATTAGGTGCGGCTTAAGGGGTAGGGGCTTAGGGCGGCAGGGGTTTAGGTGCGGTTTAGGGGGTAGGGGATTATGTGCAGCTTAGGGGTTAGGTGCGGTTTAGGGGTTAGGGGCTTGCGGCGGCAGGGGTTTATTTGCGGATGCGGGGTAGTGGCTTACGGCGGTAGGGGGTAGGGGCTTGCGGCAGAGGGTAGTGGGTGCGGCGGGGTAGTGCGGCAGGGGGTAGGGGCTTCGGCGTCGGGGTAGTGGCTTAGGGGTTAGGGCGGCAGTGGGTAGGGGCTTGGGGTTGTGTGGCTTGGTTAGTGTACGCGTAGTGGCTTAGAGCGGCAGGGGGCTGTAGTGTACAGCGCGATGGTATACTACAGTCCCATGGCGCTTATGGGCATGGGACTGTAGTATACTATAGCGGTGTACACTACAGGAGTATGGGCTGTACGCGTAGTGGCTTAGAGCGGCAGGGGGCTGTAGTGTACAGCGCGATGGTATACTACAGTCCCATGGCGCTTATGGGCATGGGACTGTAGTATACTATAGCGGTGTACACTACAGGAGTATGGGCTTCGGTGGCTTGGTTAGCGGTGTTGTAGCGACTCGCAATGCCCGCTTCGCGGGCATTGCTTCGCTGGGCTGCAACGACTCGCAATGCCCGCTTTGCGGGCATTGCTTCGCGAGTCGCCGTGGCCGCTACGCGGCCACGGGGAGAGTCCAGGAGAAGCACCTCGCTCGCGCTCACCAAGCGACCGGAAGCAGCGCCGCTCCGACGGAAGTCGCTACGGCAATTATATAATAGATAACATGAGAACTTAGCTGATGTGATGGCTATGACATGCGAGCCCTGTAACCGTGGCAAGGTCTCTCATTCTACCGGGTCCTACTCTAGTCGCCTTATGTCTGCAGTGTGAACTTGCGTGTGTGGGTATATGCCACTAAATGCAATTAAAACCTGCTTTTAAGGGGTGTGTCTGGAACCAAAGCTACAAATAAAATGCAGAGTCTCCTTATGGCTACAGGGCGGGGGGAGGGTGCACAGTCCAAAAAGTAACAATATGTAATATTAGCTAGAAAAAAGTTCTTTGCAGCACTCAGCTACTACCAATGATGTACAAATGCTAACAAGCTATATATATTTGAGAAAAAAGTTTAAAAACTTACGTTTTTTAAAAAAAATTTCTGAAGTTCTTGATACACACATTGGCCAATGTCTGTTTGCTCAAATAACTAGAAAAATGTTCTCTGCAGCACTCAGCCACTACCAATGATGTACAAATGCTAACAAGCTATATATATTTGAGAAAAAAGTTTAAATCAGGTATCTGAGTCTCATCATCATCTGCTCATTGTCTCCACAATAAGGGTTACAGTTTGGGAATGAGGGTCTACATCATCTGGACCTGGATACGACTCAAAAAGATTTTTGGGCATCGGTGCAGATCATTTCCTCCTCTTGAATCAATGAAGCTTTGGAGCAGACCTCTGATTCACAAGCTATAGTATGAGTGAATAGTTCTGCAAACTCACCCATCTGTGTTAACCCATAGTCAGCAGGGCGGCTGGAGACTTGTGAGTTGTGAGGAAGCAAGTGCGATTGGGGTGAAACCTCTGAGGACTGGAGTGTTTGCGATGTTGAAGTTGAGGTGGAGGAGAGCCCACTTGATGGAACGCTTGATATCCATTGACGCACCTGCTCTTTTTGGGCCTGATCTACAAGTTTTAGCGAAGCTCTGCAGCGTAAGAAAGGGATGATAGCAGATCATCCACAAAAAGAAGTAGACATTTTAGTTTGTTTTGCAGATGGTATTTGTTCAGCAGATGTTTCTGTTACTTTAGCACCTACCCAACGGACACAATGATTTTTACCTTTCCAACACGCCTATTCCCCTTTCCACAGTCAGCAGACCTTTTACCACTCATATTTTAGGTTACTAGATCCGCTGCACACCAACATCAAAAATTCTAGCGAGAAAAAAGCTAATGGCTGACATGTATTAATGCAGTGTGAAATGGAACAAAAAGGCACAGTAGAAAACTACTCACAGCTTATATAAGGAACTAGGCTGTACTACCCGGCTACGCCCGGGTTAATAAATAACTGATGTTAGCTATAACAAAATAGAATTTGAATATGTCATATTAATGACCTGTAAGAAAATAGAAGCTGAGCTGTGATTGGTTGCTATAGGCAGCCTAATAAATCTCCAGCCAACAGTAATCCCTCCCCCGGCCGGGCAGTATATCTTACCTCACACATACACATAATAGACAGCTCATGTGACTGACATCTGCCTTAATTCCCTATATGGCACATGTGTTGCACATTGGCTGTTTTTAATCAGATGTTTATATTTGGAAATTAAAGATAGCATATGTATGAGGCGAGTTGTGTGAGGTGATTTGTGCACATCTGTGTCTGTCTGTGTGGTGTGTGTGTCCCTGGGGTGTGTGTGTATGTGTGTGTCCCTGTGGGGTGAGTGCATGTGTCCCTATAGGGTGTGTATGTGTGTGTGTCCCTGTGGGGGGGGGGTCTGTGTGGTGTGTGTGTGTGTATCTGTGTTGTGTGTGTCTTTTTGTGGTGTGTGTGTCCCTGTGGGGTGAGTGCATGTGTCCCTATAGGGTGTGTATGTGTGTGTGTCCCTGTGGGGGGGTGTCTGTGTGGGGTGTGTGTGTCTCTGTGTTGTGTGTCTCTTTTTGTGGTGTGTGTGTGTGTGTGTCCCTGTGGGGTGAGTGCATGTGTCCCTATAGGGTGTGTATGTGTGTGTGTCCCTGTGGGGGGGTCTGTGTGGTGTGTGTGTCTCTTTGTGGTGTATGTGTGTGTGTCCCTGTGGGGGGGGTCTGTGTGGTGTGTGTGTCTGTGTTGTGTGTGTGTCCCTGTGGGGTGAGTGCATGTGTCGCTATAGGGTGTGTGTTTGTCCCCATGGGGGTGTGGGGGTGTGTCTCTGTGTTGTGTGTGTCTCTTTGTTGTGTGTGTGTGTTTGTTCGAGTGCGTGGTGAGTATCCAATATTGGGGCTGCACCTTAGCGACTATACACTTGCTGTTACTCTTTGTGGGGGTGTGGTGTGTATACATGTTCCCATGCATGGTGAATATCTCATGTTGGGGCCCCACCTTAGTGACTATATGCTGGTATGTGCTGTTAGTCTTTGGCGCTATCATTAAGCCCCTCTCATTCACAACTGTCAACTGGTAACTGTCACTTTTTCCCCATTATGTAGATAGGGGCAAAATTGTTTGGTGAATTGGAATGCGCGAGGTTAAAATTTCGCCTCACAACATAGCCTATGACGATCCCGGGGTCCAGACGTGCGATTGTGCAAAATTTTGTGGCTATAGCTGACAGCTGTCGATTTTCCTCAACACTTTTCCATTCACTTTTTCCCCATTATGTAGATAGGGGCAAAATTGTTTGGTGAACTGGAACGCACGGGGTTAAAATTTCACCTCACAACATAGCCTATGACACTCCCGGGGTCCAGACGTGTGACTGTGCAAAATTTTGTGGCTTTAGTTGCGACGGTGTAGATGCCAATACCGGACATACATACACACATACATACACACACACATTCAGCTTTATATATTAGAAAACATGAGAACTTAGCTGATGTGATGGCCATGACATGCGAGCCCTGTAACCGTGGCAAGGTCTCTCATTCTACCGGGTCCTACTCTAGTCGCCTTATGTCTGCAGTGTGAACTTGCGTGTGTGGGTATATGCCACTAAATGCAATTAAAACCTGCTTTTAAGGGGTGTGTCTGGAACAAAGCTACAAATAAAATGCAGAGTCTCCTTGCGGCTACAGGGCGGGGGGAGGGTGCACAGTCCAAAAAGTAACAATATGTAATATTAGCTAGAAAAAAGTTCTTTGCAGCACTCAGCTACTACCAATGATGTACAAATGCTAACAAGCTATATATATTTGAGAAAAAAGTATAAAAACTTACGTTTTTTTAAAAAAAACTCAGAATCTTATTTTTTTATTTCTGAAGTTCTTGGTACACACATTGTACCAAGAACTTCAGAAATAAAAAAATAAGATTTTGAGTTTTTTTAAAAAAAACTTAAGTTTTTAAACTTTTTTCTCAAATATATATAGCTTGTTAGCATTTGTACATCATCGGTAGTAGCTGAGTGCTGCAGAGAACTTTTTTCTAGTTATTTGACCCAGCGTCCCTGCTGGCACCAGTTCACATTTTGTCTGTGAGTGCTGTGCAGTTTTTTCTGTTTTAAATGTAATATTAAAGATGGCTGGCACACCTCTATATTGGGTGCTAGCTGTAAAAATACATAACGTTACTAGATAAATATCCGCTGCAAATCAACATCAAAAATTCTAGCGAGAAAAAAGCTAATGGCTGACATGTATTAATGCACAGTGTGAACTGGAGCAAAAAGGCACAGTAGAAAACTACTCAAAGCTTATATGTCATGGCAATCACATCAGCTAAGTTCTTATGTTATTCCTTATATAAGCTTTGAGTAGTTTTCTACTGTGCCTTTTTGCTCCAGTTCACCAGCTGGAAATATAAAGCTGGTATTAACCCCTTATTACCCATATGCCACCACCACCAGGGCTGCTGGAAGAGGGACTATTCTTTAGCGTGGGGGACCTAAAACAATGTGCCCTCACCCCACTGAGAATATCAGCCCTCAGCTGCCTAGTTTTACCTTGTCTTGTAATTAAAAAAATAGGGCGGAGCCCACGCATATTTTTTTGCCAGCCAAGGTGAAATTACGCAGCTGAGGGTGGAAGCTAGCTAGCATCTGTCTGCTTTCACTGGGCTAGACCTTAAAATACTGCAAAGCCCCAAGCATTTTATTTTTTAATTACGTAATGATTGAACACCCTATGATTGCAGGTTGGTTGTCATTTATTAATGTGTATGGCAACCAAGCACAATCACCATCCAGATTAAGGAAATGCAGTCTGACTGCAATAGCCAATTACAAAGAATTTCACAGAGTGTGGACATATGTGATTGGCTGTTACCAGTCAATGCAGTGAATACGCATGAGGCTTAATGGGCGGCCATGGAAGCAGCAGCAGGACACTGGTAAGCCCGATCTAGCTATTCCTACCATCTATTTAGCTATCTATATTATCTGTCTATTATATTCATTCTATCCCTTTGTCTATTCTTTTCTAACTTTATACACAATGTGAAAGACCATGTTAAAAACACATTGCACACGGAAACCACATGGATATCACACTGATACTACACTGATGTTAGCTGAGAAAAAACACACAAACACATGCCACAAGGATCAAAAAACGGATGTCACTCGTCCTACTCTCCTGGATAAGAAATGGTCAGCTTTTTTATACGGTTATGTGTTTCCGGCCTCAGGGACCATTTTACCCATCAAATGTGTCAGTTACCATTACACCACTATGGAATGCATTTATTTTTAACCCATTTTCAGAAAAGTCCTTGGATTTTGGCTGTCATCTGGATATGCTGTCTCTTCCCTTGTGGCTCATTGTTGTTGCCATGCATAGTATTATTTAGCTAGTGTTAGAGTCTATAGTGTGGAATTATTTCAGCTCCCAGTTGAGATCATACAATTTTTCTGCACCACTTAAGGACCTAGCAACTCTATAATTTTGCATTTTTGTCTTTTCCTCCTCTTATTCTAAGAGTCATAATGTTTTTATTTTTCTGTCGATTTAGCCATGGGAGGGGTTGTTATTTGATAAGTTGTACTTTTGATTAACAATATTCATTTTGTCATATGATATAATGGTAAGCTGGAAATCATTTTCTTAAGTTTTTCTTTCTAGAGTTCATTTTACCATGAAACTGACATGACAGTATGATTCTCCACGTCCGTACCGTTATGTAGATATTAAACATGTGTAGTTATTATTTTATTTAAGTAGTGGAGAAATATTCTACATTTTTTAAAAAAACAATCTTGCTTGTGTCGTGACATTCCGAGGGCCGTAATGTTTTTACATTTTACATTTTTAGGCTATGTACAGTGGTGGCCAAAAGTATTGACACCCCTGCAATTCTGTCAGATAATACTCAGTTTCTTCCTGAAAATGATTGCAATCACAAATTCTTTGGTATTATTATCTTCATTTAATTTGTCTTCAATGAAAAAACACAAAAGAGAATGAAGCAAAAAGCAAAACATTGATCATTTCACACAAAACTCCAAAAATGGGCCAGACAAAAGTATTGGCACCCTCAGCCTAATACTTGGTTTCACAACCTTTAGCCAAAATAACTGCGATCAACCACTTCCGGTAACCATCAATGAGTTTCTTACAATGCTCTGCTGGAATTTTAGACCATTCTTCTTTGGCAAACTGCTCCAGGTCCCTGATATTTGAAGGGTGCCTTCTCCAAACTGCCATTTTTAGATCTCTCCACAGGTGTTCTATGGGATTCAGGTCTGGACTCATTGCTGGCCACCTTAGAAGTGTCCAGTGCTTTCTCTAAACTATTTTCTAGTGCTTTTTGAAGTGTATTTTGGGTCATTGTCCTGCTGGAAGACCAATGACCTCTGAGGGAGACCCAGCTTTCTCACACTGGGCCCTACATTATACTGCAAAATTTGTTGGTAGTCTTCAGACTTCATAATGCCATGCACACGGTCAAGCAGTCCAGTGCCAGAGGCAGCAAAGCAACCCCAAAACATCAGGGAACCTCCGCCATGTTTAACTGTAGGGACCGTGTTCTTTTCTTTGAATGCCTCTTTTTTCCTCCTGTAAACTCTGTGTTGATGCCTTTGCCCAAAAAGCTCTGCTTTTGTCTCATCTGACCAGAGAACTTTCTTCCAAAACGTTGTAGGCTTTGTCAGGTAAGTTTTCGGAAACTCTAGCCTGGCTTTTTTATGTCTCGGAGTAAGAAGTGGGTCTTCCTGGGTATCCTACCATACAGTCCCTTTTCATTCAGACGCCGATGGATAGTACGGGTTGACACTGTTGTACCCTCGGACTGCAGGGCAGCTTGAACTTGTTTGGATGTTAGTCGAGGTTCTTTATTCACCATCTGCACAATCTTGCGTTGAAATCTCTTGTCAATTTTTCTTTTCTGACCACATCTAGGGAGGTGTCATGGGAGTGCCATGGGCTTTAAACTTCTCGATGACACTGCGCACGGTAGACACAGGAGCATTCAGGTCTTTGGAGATGGACTTGTAGCCTTGAGATTGCTCATGCTTCCTCACAATTTGGTTTGTCAAGTCCTCAGACAGTTCTTTGGTCTTCTTTCTTTTCTCCATGGTCAATGTGGTACACACAAGGACACAGGACAGAGGTTGATTCACTTGAGAAAGGCGCAATTAGCGCTGAAACGCGTTGTGGAGATTGGGAATCCTACATTTAACTAATAAAGCCTAGAGGTAATTATCTATTGAGCGGTATCCCTGATTACACCTTGAGCGCTGACAACATATCACTTTCTACTTTGAACGGCTTCATCTCTTCCCTGCGGGAAGCGTGATACTAAGCAGCTCGGATCAAGGACCTCGCTCACATCACAACACCACTCCCCTGAACCAGTCACGTGCATCAGCAGCTCGTGGAACACAAGATCGTCGGCTTCAGGCTGCTGGAGTTACCATAATGTGCTGAATTCTACCCATCAACCAGTTGTGCGGTCCGGCACAACTGAACCAGGTGAGCTCTGGGATAAATTGATCGACCCATCCTTTAATATCAGCAGTTTGGCGCAAACTTGTGTTTTCTTTTATTTAACTGGCTGCAAGTGTGATTTAGTTATTGCCAACATCTGTTAGGTGCCACAGGTAAGTTACAGGTGCTGGTAATTACACAAATTAGAGAAGCATCACATGATTTTTCTAACAGTGCCAATACTTTTGTCCACCCCTTTTTTATGTTTTGTGTGGAGTTTGGCTTTAGGACAATTCTTTTTGTGTTTTTTTCATTGAAGACAAATTAAATGAAGACAATAATACCAAAGAATTTGTGATTGCAACCATTTTCAGGAAGAAACTGAGTATTATCTGACAGAATTGCAGGGGTGTCAATACTTTTGGCCACCACTGTAGCTGTGTTAGAGCTTGTTTTTTGTGCCCTGTGTTATTTTTTTTTTATTATTTTGGGATATATATAAAGTTTTGATTTATTAGTAATTTTTTTTCTGCTGTTACGGTTGACTAAAAACTTCAATTTTAGCTTCTTGATTTTGTTTCTTGTTATGCTGTTTACTGATGGGATTAATTTATTTTGTAAATTGATAAATCAGATGTCTATGAAAGCAGTGTTACCAGATATATGTATTTTTTTTTGTTTTATTTCTTCTTTTGTAATATAGTAAAAGGGGAGTGATTTGAACTTTTATAACTGTTTTATAAACTTTTTTCTACTTCATACTGTATTTAACAGCTCCCTTAGTGGATGTGAACCTGCAATAATTCGATCCCTTGTTCAGCTGTATATAAAAAAATCCTATGAACACCAGCCACAGGCCAGCTTTCAAAGGAGTACTTAGATAACAGACACAGACTGTGATGACATGAGAGGTCAGAAGAGTGCACCACCCTGCTGCGGCACAATATATGCCAGTGACATTGGCAGCGGGATTTAACAGGTTAACAGCTCAGCATGTGAGCCTGCATTAAAAACAGTGATGTGACCGATGATGAACATAGTATGTTTTGGGTTGCTAAGGGGTTAAGTTACACAGTTAGACACTATATTGCATTAATGTTTTACTTAATAATTTCCATCAAAATTTTGAATTACTCTTAATACTATTGAGCAGAACTTAATTCTCGCTCACCTCCTCTTTATTGTTCACCAAGTTGTGGACAAGAGCTGTGTTCAGCTCAAAATTTGTTAGAATTTGTTACGTATATTTTGTAACTTGCACTGTTTTTATCATATTTATTTCATGAAGATGCACGTAAAGCTTTGAAAGAGTTTATTCGTGGTGGTTGACTTTTTTCTACATATGACTGTGAGCTTCGTGGACAGGGTCCTGCCCCTCCTGTACCTGTACGTCTGATCGCCTAGATTTAGTGTACTTGTTCTTGTCTCCCTTGTCCTCATGTAAAGCGCCATGGAACCTAATGGCGCTATATAATAAATAATAATAATAACAATAATAAAATATGTAGCATGGACTGGCTTATCTTTGTGCACTGAATAATGTTCAGAACAGAATTGCCATGTTGTGATCATATTGAAAATTCTAAAGTTGGGAGTATGCCAACACTGCCATTTTTTACCCCAGAAAACTCCCCGGCTAAATATTCTTAAACTAACAGGATGCAGCTCCCATCACTACTGTGCTGATGATACGCTGTGCAGTGTCTCTGAGGGGGGCTTTGTTTTTATATTTTTAACCCCTATCCAACATTGCCAATTTCCATTTTTGTATTTTTGTTATTTGGCCCTTTCTTCCAAAAGCCATATTCTTTTTCTCTACACATAGACATGTGAGGGCTTGTTTTCTGTGGTATCAGTTGTACTTTTGAATAACACCATTTATCTTACCATATTATGTACTGAAAAGCAGTAACAAAATTCCAAGTGTAGTGAAACTCCAAAAAAATACCCAGCAATTTTGACAATACTTTTTGAAAATTGTTCTTATGCTATACATTATATGGTAAAAATAATCTACTGTATTTTGTGGAATATAAGACACTTTTCCCCCCAACTTTCGGGGGAAAGTGGGGAGTTTGTATTAAAATCCAAATGTACTGTGCTGTGCTGTGCAGTGGGGGCTGGCTTTGGAGCGGTCACCGGAGACTCTAGCAGGCTGCAGCTGCAGCTGAGGACCACGTGGCCCCCCGCTCATTAGGCTAATGTAATATTCACTGCACTCTCCCCACCCACGGTACTGAGTTGAATAATAAATGAGCTTAAATAGCTAGGACCATGATCACGGTCCACAGCTGCAGCAGTGGCGATTGTGTGTCTGGATATTCACATATTCGTATCATCATTAGCATGGGAAGCAGTGAATATCCATACCATACTCACTCCCCTTCGCTCGCTTGCAACAGCAATGTCCTCCTGTCTGATGCTGAATGCTGATTCATGTGTGGAGTGTGGCGCAGGACAGTGTGTACGTCGCTCACACAGTGATCAGTGTTTGGTTTGAGAAGATAGAAGGACTTCGCTGCTGCAAGTGGAAGCAATGAGAGGTGAGTATGATTGTTTATTTTTTTAAGTGATGGGGATCATGCACCAGGATGGGCGTCCATGTAACAAGATGGGAGCCCATGTAACAGGATGGGGAATCTATATAAAACAGTATGGTGGAATCATATATACCAGAATGACAGGATCATATGTACCAGAATTAGAGCATAATATATCCCAAGATGAGGGTATCACACATATCATGATGAGCAGATTATATATATCAGGATGAGGGGATCATATATACCAAGATGAGGGTATCATACATACGAGGATGGGGGAACATATTACAGTACAGATCAAAGATTTTTTTGTATTTTCATGACTATGAAAATTGTAGATTCACACTGAAGGCATCAAAACACATGTGGAATTATATACTTAACAAAAAAGTGTGAAACAACTGAAGATATGTCTTATATTCTTGGCTCTTCACAGTAGCCACATTTTGCTTTGATTACTGCTTTGCACACTCTTGGCATTGCCGTGATGAGCTTCAAGAGGTAGTCATCGGAAATGGTTTTCACTTCACAGGTGGGCCCTGTCAGGTTTAATAAGTGGGATTTCTTGCCTTATAAATGGGGTTGGGACCATCAGATGTTGTGCAGAAGTCTGGTGGATACAAAGCTGATAGTCCTACTGAATAGACTGTTAGCTGCTTTTTTCTTGCCATAATATAAATTGTAAGTAAAGAAAAACGAGTGGCCATCATTACTTTAAGAAATGAAGGTCAGTCAGTCCGAAAAATTGTGAAAACTTTGAAAGTGTCCCGAAGTGCAGTTACAAAAACCATCAAGAAAGAAACTGGCTCACATGAGGACCGCCCCAGGAAAGGAAGACCAAGAGTCACCTCTGTTGTGGAGGATAAGTTCATCCGAGTCACCAGCCTCAGAAATCGCAGGTTAACAGCAGCTCAGATTAGAGACTAGGTCAATGCCACACAGAGTTCTAGCAGCAGACAAATCTCTACAACAATTGTTAAGAGGATACCCTTGTGCAGCAGGCCTTCATGGTAAAATATCTGCTAGGAAACCACTGCTAAGTACAGGCAACAAGCAGAAGAGACTTGTTTGGGCTAAAGAACACAAGGAATGGACATTAGACCAGTGGAAATTTGTGCTTTGCTCTGATGAGTCCAAATTTGAGATCTTTGGTTCCAACCACCGTGTCTTTGTGAGATGCAGAAAAGGTGAACGGATGGAAACTCTACATGCCTGGTTCCCACCGTGAAGCATGGAGGAGGAGTGTGATGGTGTGGGGGTGCTTTGCTGCTTTGAAACTCATCAAGACAATGCCAAGAGTTTGCAAAGCAGTAATCAAAGCAAAAGGTGGCTACTTTGAAGTATCTAGAATATAAGACATATTTTTAGTTCTTTCACACTTTTTTGTTAAGTATATAATTCCACATGTGTTAATTCATAGTTTTGATGCCTTCAGTGTGAATCTACTATTTTCATAGTCATGAAAATACAGAGAATCTTTGAATGAGAAGTTGTGTCCAAACTTTTGGTATGTACTGTATATCAGGATGGGGGGATTATATATCAAGATAGAGGGATTATATATACCAGGATGAGGTGATCATGTACCAGGATGTGGGATATATGCACTTTGAAAGGGCCCAGGATTGGGACATTAGTACAGAATTTGGGAACATTACCCCATGACAGTTTCAGCAGCTGATCGTCCCATCCCCTCCCCCCCTTCAATAACAGTGCGTCCTGACCTCATTTTTTGATTACTTGTCCCCCTGTTTTCCTTCTCTAAAACCTGGATGCATCTTTTAGTTTAAAAAATATAGTAATTAGTATGATTGCAGCAATACCAAATTTGGCCAAATATTTATTGTTTAAGTAAAAAAAATTGGAAATTAGTAAAAATTTATTTTGTGATTGTGTCCCCATTTTCTGAGATATGTAACGTTTTCATTATTCAGCCATTGGAAATTTTTTTTTTGCGTTGTGAAAAACAAAGATTTTATTGATACTATTTTCATTGGAATTTTTACAAGGCTACTTGCGCTCCTGGAGGTTTATGATCCAAAACGTCTTATTATCCAAAAAAGGTTTTCATTTTTTCTCAAGGACAGCACATACAACGCGTTTCAATAGTTAAAATGTCTTCCTCAGGTATATTGTTAGTTGTTATAAAAAATAAACACCTTTTTTTGATAATAAGAAGTTTTGGATCGTAAACCTTCGGGACCGCAAATAGCCTGGTAAAAATTCCAAAGGATACTTATTCCTATGGTAACTCATTCTGAGTTACATACTAGCTACCAGGGATTTGCAGCACACCGACTACAGAGGTAATCTACCCCTGGATACGTAATGGTCCCAAGTGACCTATATGCAAGATAACAAGACCTAAAAAAGGTGAGTGCCACTTATATATACCTATGATCTAATCATACATTTACATTTAGTCGGTGCGCTTTCTACCTTTCCTTTCTTTTCCTTCTACCAGAAATTGATACTATTTAGGGATATGACCTAATAAATTGTTTCTTAAAGCATTTTTTTGCAGTTTTGTAGTGAAACCTCCCTCAATTTCTGTGTTTACTAGTTGTATTAATTTTCATTAATTTTATATTTTAATAGAGCAAAACTTAAAAGGAATCTGTAAGCTGATTTTTACTACCTCATCTGACAACAACATAATGTAGGCAAAGAGACCCTGAATCCAGTGAGATATCACAGAAATTACTGGCTGAAGCAATTTTGACACAATCAAAAAATGTATTTTCAGGAGCACAGCAGAGCTGAGATAGTTCCCCTGTCCACACCAGACTCTCAACAGAAATTCTGCATTTACCAAGAGCTGTCAATCACAGCAGAGGGTGTGTCAGACTTCCCTGGGCATGACTTTCTAGTCCTGCAATATTATCAAAAGGTAATAAAGCCATTCATTTAAACGTGATCCAGACCCCATAACAGCACCCCACTTCTCCTTCTTACCTACCCCTGCAGCTTTGTATCCTGCTGTCATCCATCCCTGTTTCTCCATAAACCGCGGTGGCGATCTTTATAAATCAGTATTTTATTATATCATTTCTGCAGCTTCCTAGTAGCGAGGAAGCCGCAACACGCGTCATACCGGCTTCACCGCCCCTACTAGGAAGCAAGCAGCCTCTCGCATGTTTACCACTCCATGGGGGCGTGCATAATTAACGTCAAGGCGGGGGAGAGCGGCACACAGCCCCGCCTGTTGCGGCTTCCTCGTACTAGGAAGCTGCAGAAATTATATAATAAAATACTGATTTATAAAGATCGCCACCACGGTTTATGGAGAAACAGGGATGGATGGCAGCAGGATACAAAGCTGCAGGGGTAGGTAAGAAGGGGACGTGGGGTGCTGTTATGGGGTCAGGATCACTTTAAGTAACAAATTGCATATACCCTGATAAGAGAAGCATAGTTGCTTTTTTGTTAACTCTGCTGTGCTCAGCTTACATAATAAAAACTTGCTGATTCCTGTTAAGGTACCATCACACACAGCAATATTGCTAGGCAATTTCACTGGCAATTTGCTGGTTGCAGTGAAATCATGGACACATTGTTCTATTTTGTTGCTGTGTACAAATAGAACAATGTGTCCATAATTTCACTGCAACCAGCAAATTGCCAGTGAAATTGCCTAGCAATATTGCTGTGGTGTGTGAAGGTACCTTGAAAGTTTTATGAGCGGGCAATACCAAATAAGTGTTTTATTTGCATTCTTAATAGGAGTAAAGGAGTGTGATTCAAACTTTTATTTATTATCCCTTTGTTTTACACTTTACTGCATTTGTTAGGGGACTTTCCACAGTATTGCTGTATATAGCAAAACTCATGGTATCCTTTGAAGCTTAGCCATATTTAATGGGTTTCCAGGCATTGTGTATTACAGCCAATATCTGCCATGTGCCTGCTTCATACACCGTTCATGACTTGTGACTTACAAGTATGATGGATGGCAGTAAGGACTTAAAGTTATTTTGCATTTGTTGGGGGAATCCAAATACTGAATTATAGTTGTTATATTAAGATCAATGTCATTATCATTATATCACCCGAACCTTGCTATTTGCAGCTGTCTAAATGTCTGTAGATATTAGCAGCAGCTAGTGGCAGAACTTGAAGCTCATGGGCCCCAATGCGAAAGCTCTAATGGGGCCCCCAATTATTGCAAATCTTTAATATCAATAGTTTTTTTCTATAGGCCAAAGGGACTTTTAGGGCCCCCCTAGGCTCTAGGGTGCCCCATTGTGATCGCAATCCCTGCACCTGTTGTAGTTACACCCCTGGCAGCAGCCAAGATTGTAACATTTCCCTACGAATGTCTCTATTTTATTATATAGGAAACTGACCTACAAATAAAATAATGACAATTGAAGGGTGGTTGATTAGATTTTTTTTCTTTGCATAACTGTATGAGAATTAGACATGTATCATTTGCTTTTCGTTCTAGTTAGTATAAATATTTATTTATGGAGTTTCACTATATGTACCTGTGATTTCAATGCTCAACAGAATAGGAAAAATATACTGTACATAAAAAGACCAAATGTTTAAAACATGAAGTGTGTATTCATTCTAAAAGTGTAGAGTCAGAAGAAGCATATTCACAGCTGGCTGTAAACGTGAATGTGAAACAACCCTGAAGCTACATGATGGATCCACAGAATACTTATTAAAGTCTAAACCAGTATTGGAATACAAATGACCTCATAAGTCTGAAACAACCCAAAGGGTATCTATTTTCATATAGGAGATAAACACGTCTGCATGTACAGTGGGCCATTCATTTTTTATGATAATGCGAAGCCAAAGGCCACTTATAAAACTACAATAGTTCATCATTTTTATAAAGAACGGTCAAGTATAGTTGACCTATAAGCTGCATCGTGAAATAGCAAAAAGCTCCTAATGAATGTAATTTCAAATAAAAGCATGATCATAGCCTAATTTGAAGGTAATAATGTGTTAGATACAGTTTAACCCCCTTTAGGAGGCAGGCTAAATGGACTCATTCAACTTAACTGCACATTTATCTACTGAAGTTGTAAATCAGTTGAACATATCATACTGACCCTCTGACATTACAATTTTTTAAAACCCTTGATCATGCTAGTTGCACAGTGTTCCTCCTCCATAGAATTTATCAGCAAGTTTTTGCTTCTTAATATCAAAATAGCATGATGCAAGTGGAGAGAGCCTGATTCCAGTGGTGTGTCACTTACTGACCTGGGTTGTTTCAATAAAATGAGTGCTTTATTCTCAGGAGATTATCAATAGAGAACTAGAAACCTGTTTTCATATGGTCCTTTTGCTCTGTGTAACCCTGCCTTTAACACTGATTAGCAGCTTTCTGTCAATAGACAGGGTACAAAGAAAGCTGTCAATTAATGATGTGGGTCTGATTATACAGACCTCAGCATTTAGACAATGGCTAGATCTACAACACAGAAAACAGTGATTTTATCAAATCATTACCAAGCAGACCATTAAGTGATACATAGCTGATATCAGAGTCTCTGCCTCCATGTCATGCTCAGAGTTTATAGCAAAAGCTTGGTGAAAGGTTCCCTTTAAACATTGGAAATGTCTACTTGTAATGCCTTGACTGTAGGGCCATCTCAAACTAATTAAAGAGGAACTAGCAGATATAGTTAAGTTCCTATTTACTGCTTTCTATGTCAGCCTTGGTATATCACTGTAACATTTACTGCTTTCTGTCACAAAATGTTTTTTTTCACATCTGAGTGTTATCCACTCTCCACTTGAGTATTGTAAGTTGCCTACAGATTCTCGTTGGGATCATCAACCAATGCCGACTCTCTTAAGTGGAGAAATGGCAACAGCAAATATACACTGATTACAGTCCTGAGTAGCTTAGTTAGGCAGGCTTCACATTTGCGTAAGCATGGCCAGGGCGTTACATGTCGATGACTGAGCATTAAGTGACTCTGGTGGCTGTGGGGGAAGGGGCTGCTTTACAAGTCTTTCTATTTCCACAGTCTGTGAGTAAAATCTCTATATGTTGCAGTTCCTCCACCGCTCCAGCCTCCTTCATGTCCTCTAGGGCCTCCATGTGCCCCCAAAACCTCTCTGGTAGTGTAACATGTTGTTCCAACTGTGCAGAAGAAATCAAGCACAACTCCTTACTATGCTTACTATGCTGTCAGCAGGGCTAAGGCTGTGTCAACATTAAAAGAGGAGTTGTGGTCAGCTTTGGAGACCTAATTTCATCAATGGCTGTTTCCACTGAACTTGCAGCTAGTGAAGTCCTTGTGTGACAATGCTGCAAACCTGGGTGCGTCCCTACAATGGTGACATATGTGACTTGCATGACTCAAGTCCTGAACCTCGTTGTCTAGGAATTTCTAGCCCACTATCTGGGCCTACTGCTGCAGAGGGCACGGCCACTGTGTGCTCACTTCCACCGTTTGCACCCCGTGGCTCAATGAATTGCATCGCTGCAGAAGTCTTTCAGTCTACCGTTTAACAGCCTGATTGTCACGCTGGGAGCGGGAGAGGCACCCAGCGTAGGACCACGACGGGGGGGGGGAATAAGGAGTCCCTAAAGCTATGGGCACAAGAGGGAGAGGGTGACCCCTAGTCTTACTAGGGCTGACCCTGTCTGCCCTAACGTCCCTATACAGTTTCCTCAACTGTCGCCGACCACGAACCTCGTCCCTCTCTGATCCTAGCACTACCTTATCTAAGGATCAGATGGAGAGGTTCACTAGACCCCTCCACTAACAACTAAAGACAACACAAGGAAAAACAGACAATGGGGAAAGAAAACACTTATCTTGCAGCAGAGCACAGCAACCTCCACAACCTCAGCTTCTGCTGGAGCAAGGATAATGAGTCCACAAGGAAATATCACCTGCACCGAGGGAGGGCAATGAAACTCCCTATAAAGGAGGGAAGAACCTGCTGGGTCCTAGAGACCCAGAATACTGGTGTAGAAACCAGACCGAGCACAAGACCTTCCCAGCCGTCTCCCCATGATAGGGAGATCTTATCATACCTTCTCTTTATCTACACAGAAGGTAAATGCCCCTGAAAGACGGACCGTCCTCAAACCTTATGGCTGATTGGCCAAACGCTGGGACCGTCTGCGCGTGGCCTCTACCCTGTCATCCGTGCCACCCGTGACACTGATATGCGACTTGCCTACACAATGGAATTCCACTCTGCACATGTTGCAGCGACTGTGGTAGCAGCAACGAGCCCTGGTGCAGTATGTCATGATATACAGCCTGGGCCAACGAGTTCCAGAGGTGGGGCAGATCACGCTGCAGGAGATCAAGGACCTCTGCACCTTCTGAACAGTTTTGAAATAGCGACTAAGATGTTTAGAACTGATGATCCTGTTTTAAGCATGACTATTCTGGTCATCTACATGCTGGAGCACACTATAACCAGCATGTTGAGTCAGGTGGTGGTCCAAGAGTAAGAGGAGTAAGTAGAGGAGGAGGTGTATGCAGAAAGGATAACAAAATCTAAAAGGTCCTGACTGTCGTGGGAGGGTGGGGGTAAGGGACTGATAAGGGCTTATAGTAGCAGCCAACAGTTGATCAAGGTGCAGGAGCTGAGGAAGAAATGGGGGAGGAAGAGGCAATGTTCACAGAAGATTTTGGTCACAATTCTAATGTGCGAGGTTGGCGGAAGAGTGCGGAGGAAGAATCTGGGAATGTTATTGTTACGATTTGACTGCATTCAGCTAATAGGTGCTGCTGCTGTAGTTTAAACTAGCATTTTTTTCCTCAGTCACTACGGCTCTGCAGGTGGAGGATGCTGAATGTTTGGTGGATGTGAATAATAGCTCAGGTGAGCTGAGGGGGTGTGTCTGAGCCTTCTGCTCTCCACCCCTCAGACATAAATAATTCAGCTTCCTTCCACCAGATGTCACTAATTCAGTTCATTCCTGATCTGAGACCTGTTGGGTGCAGACAGTTTACAGGAGCTGCTGAAATCCCCTTCTTTTGAAGCTGCTGGGTTAACTGGTCCATGGGAGGAGGTAGGGGCTTTGTGCCTAGGAGAAAGGGTGGTGACTCGGACTTCCTCACCTTTAAAGGTACCTCTGAGAACAAGGTGAGCAAGGGACCCCCAGTACGAGTATTAGGGTCAGATTAGCTTCCCCTGATTCCCTGATTAGCTTCACCCACCTCATCATCTGATTCCTGATTCCCTCAGCTCCTAAGCATGACACTAACCCATGGATTTTTAGGATTTGAAGTAATGCAAACTGCTGGGATGCCACACTGTTAGATCCCTGGTACAAAAGTAAATTTGGCCAAATGCTTCCCACTATGGAAAGTGACACACGCATGAAGCTTTTAAACAATCTGAGTACTGCAGTTGAGTAGCCCACTGGGGCCTTGGGATACTCAGAAACGGGCCCTCAGTCTCCCTCTTGCTGTCGTCTGAGACTGCTGGGTTGTCACGATGGATAAAAGGGATCAATAGTTTTTAAAGGATAAATCATGATGCCACCCATGGTGTGTGGCTATATGGGGTCACCACTTTAATCGGGACCGCTGGGGATGATGATGGGTGCATCAAGATGATGAGCCCTGTATGGGTAGGGCTGGTCCCCAGGGCAACCATGAGTGTTGAATAAGTACAAAGTCCCCAGCACCTTCAGTCAGCATCCACAGTCTATGCACTTACCTTCCCGCAGACAAATAAACAGAGTCCACACAATACTGGGCTTTACCGGGATTTTACTTTCAACTTCCAGTCATACTGTTCACAGTACTTCTTGGCAGTTGACAACGGACCTGGGCTCTCTTAGCAGCTGGGATGGCTTGTCTGCGGCACTCCATTTCTGTTTACCTCTCGAACCCTCTCATCCTCCATTCGGCATACGAGTTACGGTCTGGCTGTCAGGGGCTCTCAGTGTTCTACCCCTCCAGGTAACTAGCACTAGTTCAACGGCTTTCCCTTCACAACACCGGAGGTTGGGTCTCGGGACATAAAGATCCCGTACCCGCCAGAGTTGATGTGGTTGGGGCCTAAAGCTACCCGGCCACATCTACAGAGCCGACACTCTGGTCCTGGCCCAGCCACCAGTGTCCCGAGCAGTTGGGTCCACCTGTCTACTTCAGTCTTTCCTCTGTCTCAGCCTGGGTCCCGGACCAGCCATTGGTAGCATCGGCCTCTGGGCCCTGCTATTCTCAGTTTGGTCTCAGTCACTGGTTAGCTGATGGGCATCTCTGCTTAGGAGTTCAGTTCTCTCTCCTCTTCTTCTTCCTCTCACTACCTTCTACCTCAACCTCTTCTAACTTAGTGTTCCTGGGTTTTACTCCAGTTCCTCCACCCCTTTCACGGGTTCTGTTCTACTTTCCACCCTCTATTTAGCTCCTCCCACCATCAATTGCCTGTCATGAAGTAACTTTGGCTTAGGATCAGAGGTGTGTGGGGTGTTGGTGTGAAGTGACTGATTTATCAATCCCAGCTGCTATGCTCTGTTGTGGCCTCCTTTCCGCAGGGGTGCTACACTTTTCCCCCAAAACACCAGTGGCCGACATAGTGCACATCCCAGTTCTATGCTTCCAACCCAGGGAATGTCGAGTTGTCATCACATGAACGTTACCAGCAGCAGTATATCTGTTACCAGCTTTTTCCTAGGAGTCATTTGACCTTTTCTTAGACCATCCTTTCCAATGCAAAAAGTAAGTCTGACACATAGCCAACACCTAGAGAGGATGGTGCAGGATTATCTACAGATCAATATTGATGCCATGACTGTAGAACTGAACCCTTGTGCATTTTGGCTTCAAAACTGTAAAAGTGGCCTGAGCCCACCACTCATGATTTGGAGATTTTGTTGTTCCTGGCAGCTATCATTCTCTCAGAAGATGTCTTCAACGCTGCTGGTGGTGTCCTGACGAATAAGCGAATATGGATGTCCACCGAGAGTGTAGATTGCATAATGTCTTTCAAGATGAACAAGTAATGGATCTCCAAGGACTTTTACACCCTAGTGTCAGAATGGGCAGGCTAGGCATTGTTGTATCTTTCAGAGGGCTGCCTTAAGCTCCACATTACAATATTTCAACTCTGGGACAATTGTTGCTGTAGCGCCCCACTGGTCAGTGCACCACAGTAGGGGTACTGCATCCATAACTGAGTGTGAGGTATTCCTGTCATTTGGGAGTGTAAAGTCAACCTGAGGCTCTTATCCCAGCATCCCTACACCTAACTTAGGGGACCAATTGGCCACCCATTACCAGAGTAACGGTCCCGGTGGGAGGAGCGTTAGGGTAGAAGGAGTGTGAAACACACAAACAGATCTAGTGTAGTCTGAGGAGAGAATAAGAGAGTCAAATCCTAGAAGGACACCACAGGGAGGGCACCTGAAAAGCAGCGGTGACCTAGACAGAAGAAGGAGACCCAGTGTCGGACCCCATCCACGGTCTGGGGTTATCCTGGTCCACAACGGAGTACCGGCTCCGAGTCACGGTGCAGGCGAGTGTAATCCTGAGCCACCAATACCGGTGGGTTGCAGGTTTGCCAAGCAGCCCTGACCTTGTCTAGAAAGTGCAGCCCCACCAGAAGTACTAAACCGGGTTGAGCCCCTTAGAGAAGAAGGGTAATCTCATAGCACTCAACGGGCCTGGTAGACAAGTGGGTTGTGCAGGACAGTGCAAGGAAAGTAAGGAAGAACAAGAACAAGGGACAGTAAAAGTAACTGAAGGACCACTCTAGGAGCCTCAAAGAGACTTTATTCTCCCCAGTTACTTTCCCCGTCAGTGTGGCGCCCCTGCGACAGGGTTTCCACATGAGGGAACTGCAGCCAGGCAGATAGGAGACAGTTCTATAGGAACACCCTCAAAGCACACACCCACAAGACACAACACCCAACACGGAGCCCGGGACTCTAGGTGGGCAAGGGATGGTAGGGTTTAGAGGGAAGTGGTTGGGAATGTAGGTCAGGTGACGTAGGGGGTACAAAAGGGGGGAACGAAGCGGAGTAAGTAGTAGCCCAGTGAGTGCCGACCAGTAAAGGCAAAGGCGTAGGCAAGAGTGACTCTTCGCTGATGGTCCTGGGTTGCCCGGAGGCGCAGAATCCACAGAGACACAGTTCCATGGAGAGAAAGCCTGCTCCATGACCTGGGAGTTAAGGGAAGGGGAACGACTGAGCATGGACGACTGGTGAACCGGACTCCCCTGACATACCTGGATAGTCACACGGCTAGGAATGAGCCCGGTGGCCCCTTGCAAGACAGGGACACCCAAGGCTAGGCTGGGACCAGAGTGTCGGCTCTGGGTGACCGTAGCTATATGCCGGGACACTAACACACCAACGGGGAGACACAGATTCCAGGTCTGGTCAACCAACACAAAGGCTGGAGGATCAGCAGCGCATAGGACCCGGCTTGCCACCCACACACATAGGGGGAAGTCAGACAAGGGTACCGAGCTGCCCCCATACAGCCCACAGGAAGAACTGAGGAAAGGAAAGCTTGAAAGGTTATGGAGAGAGTGAAGGGTCTCAGGAAGATAACCTGGCTACAGAGGGTTCAGAGTGTCCGGAGATGCCTGTGTAAAGTGACTGTGTAAACTTCACCGTAAAGACTTGCAAGTAAAACCCGGTGAACCCTGCTTCAGTCTCCCGTGTGTGATTCCCTACATACAGAACTGTATTACACCTTTACACCCTGTCAGGAGCAGCCTGACCCGCGGCGGGCTCATTCATCTAGCTGCAGCCCCATCCATCCTCCTGGCAGAGCTACACTGCAGCGGTGGTCCCCTCACTGACCAAAACCAATGGGTGGCGTCACGACAACATCCCCTGTAAATACCCCTTTTACTTGTGGGCTCGGGACACAGTCCGGACCAAGGACTGCCGTGATACCCCCCGTGATACCCCGGTCCGGTACCGAGTACCCCGTCTCAGTGGGCCACACATCAGCTACCCGCAAAGACTGTGTAACTGTGTACTTGACTTGCTGAAGAACTATTGCCAGTAAAGTACCCATACAGAGTCAGCAAGCCTCCGGTGTGTTATTCTCTTAAGTTAAGAAGAAGCTGCTGCCACACCGTTCAGCTCAGCAGCAGCACTTCCCCAGGGATCCCGCTCCACCTGCAGGGAGCATTGTCAACTGCAATACCACCATCCCCGGCGGTCTGACAGCGGCGCTGGTCAGATACCACCAAAGGTGGGTCACAAGACTTTTATTATTTTACACTTTATTTAGCTGACCCCCAGGGCTACTGGCCCAGGCAACAGCCACCGAGACAGCACCCCGTATTAACGCCCGGGTACCGAGTTCTCATAGACCCCTGGGTGGGTCATTGCTACTTTAGTGGTGGCTAATTTTTGTGGAGACTCTTGTTAGGGTATTTTTGTTGTGTAGTGCATTCCTTCAACAGGGCTCTCTAAGCACAATACCTGCTCCTGCACTTGTGCACCACTTTCTAGATACTCAACCTTGAAATGCTGTGGCCGGGCCTCCATGCTTGCTGTTATTGGAGCCCAATACATAATATTTTAGATATTCAGTGGATACCACTTTGCTGTGGTGTGACGCTAATTTTTGGAAATGTGGGAACTCTTGTTAGGGTCTCTTCGATGTGTGGTGCATTACTTCAGCAGGGCTCTCTGAGTGATATGCCTACACCTGTCACTCATCTTCGTTCTGCTCCTCCTTCTTTCACTTAATGTAAAAAACTTCTGCCAGTTTTCCCCTTTACCTAATCCATCTGTCAATTCAAACTGAGCTTCATCCACCTCTGAAATGCAAGTAAATGTAAGCAACCTCCTATTTTGATCTGATTGTGAAGAGGGTGCAGGCTAGCACAGACCATGTCTCATGCACCCATGGTACGCCATAAGACTATTTGTACTCTAATTAGATTGCTGTCCCTTTTCCTGGTGTCTGGCACTACGATGAACAATTTGGCAGCTTTTGGACACCTTTGAATGTGTTTTTAATATGTTTCATATTGCCTGCCATTGATTTGAATGGGGTTCAGAAGGTTCGGCTAACAGCCCGGCATTTGGTGAACTAAACTGAATCTGAACTTCCTGGTATTCACTCATCTCTTGTCCAGAGTTCCAGTCTCAGTTCTGGATCGTTCAGCCTGTGTGCTAGAGACAGTCTGTGTCCGTGGAAGTGTCCAGCCTTCTATTCCAGTACTGGCCAATCCCTGTTTATGGGCCAGTCATATCCATTGCTAGCCTGTGTCCTGATGTTCCGCTTGTATCCCGATGTCCTGCCTTGATCCTGGTGTCCATCTAGAGATTTCAGCTGCCCGAGATCAGTGTCTGATGTTCTTTTGCTGTGCCAGTGTTATGTCTGAAACCTGTATCTGAGGTCCTCCTGATATGTCGATGCTAGATGACCCTGTGATGACATCACCCTGAGATGACCTGATGACATCTGCTTGTGGTCTTTGTCTGATATCCTCCATCTGTGTCAATGCTACAATGCAGGCTTTAGTGTATGGCCTCCCTGCTACATCAATGCCAGATAACCCTGTGATGACTTCAACCCAGGATACCTCCCTACCATGCCATGTACTTTGTATCTTGTGTCATGTGGTGACGTTTTCTTAATCCTTGTGTAAGTAAAGCTTGTTTCTTACCTAATGCTGTGTGGTGTCTTGCAGTCTTGTGGTGTACCATTTTGCACACATGCTCAGCCCAGGTAGGCCCAGGTCCCCTTTGTGGTCCTGTGGTTCCACTTTTTGACTTGGATGCCCCACATCGCCATTGGCCTGGTAGCATGAAATCAACATTATCAAGCTAAAACAAGCCCCAATATGGCTACATCTATTTAAAAATACATAAACTCACCTCACAAGCATAAGCACATGCTAGTCACAGTTTGGAATGTCTTCCATTAAGTGACTGAGCTGTTTTTGCTTTTGCACTTCCACTTCACAATAATAACATTGATAGTTAAAGAGAATCTGCCAGCAGATTTCTGATAACTTATTTGATAGCAACAAATTGTAGGCAAATAAGTTATTAATCCAATAAGGTATCACATAGATGACTGGCTGAAGCCATTCTCACAAAGAATTTAGTTTCAGGAAGACAGCTCAACTGAGATAGCTGACCCCAGACACACTGACCCCACACAATCTCAACAGAGATTGGGCTTTGACCTTGAGATGGCAATCACTGCAGGGGGCATGTCAGACTGCCTTGTCTGTGATTTTCTAGTCCTGTAATATTAATCACAGTGTAAGGAATCTATTTGTTTAAGTAAACAATTGCACAGACCCTGATAAGAGAAGCACAGTTGCTTTTTGTTTTAGAACTCTTACATTATGCTGTCCTCAACTTAAATAGTAAAAACCTGCTGGCAGATTCCCTTTAACTACATCAACTCCAGGAGATCAGAAATTTCAGTAACTATCACTTTATTTGCAAAGTTAGGGCCCTTTCACATCAGCGTTTTTCATAATTCGCGGCAGATGCGGTGAAAAAACCGCATCTGCCGCGTTTGCCGCATAACGGTTCCACTTGCGGCACGGTTGCGGTTTTTTCAATGTAAAGTATAGGCGTACTTGCGGCAGGTGCGGCAAGTGCGGTTTTGCACTTGCGGCAGGTGCGGCCGCGAAAAAAACCGCAGCAAGCCGCGGTTTTTTTCGCGGCCGCACCTGCCGCAAGTGCAAAACCGCACTTGCCGCACCTGCCGCAAGTACGCCTATACTTTACATTGAAAAAAACCGCAACCGTGCAGCAAGTGGAACCGTTATGCGGCAAACGCGGCAGATGCGGTTTTTTCACCGCATCTGCCGCGAATTATGAAAAACGCTGATGTGAAAGGGCCCTTAGGAGAGGTTTTGTCATACTTTTGGCAATAGAGTGTATTTTATTTTCTAAATTTACAAAGTTATTTTTGTCAAATGTGATTTGGCTTTTGCCGTAAAAAAACTTATTATTTGTTGTCAGTTTATTAAATAGTTGATAAATTTGCTATGTATGCTTTTATGTCCTTGTTCTGTGCAGTCAGCTCTGTTGTCAAAACATGCAATACATTACATGAATAAATCCCACCATAACATGGCACTGGATTGCTAAAGGGTATTCATATTTCTTTATAGGAAAACCTACTTATTTGTGATTTATTGAAGACTGTAAGCAGCCAAGGAAATTGCTGCAGGTTAAAGCCCTGAATTAGCCATGCACAATGTTTCAGTCAGAGTAAAGAAAAAATAATTTTTCTGCACCATTGAGGCAAATTATTATATACTTACAAATGTGCAAAGATCACTATTGTCTAATATGCAAAACATGAAGGCATGCTATGATGCCTATCATCCTGGATTTATTAATTGGGAACACAGTGAAGATGAAGTAGATCATTGCGTCTCTCAACCTTGCTGTGTATTTGCTATTAAATGTTTTGGGTGAGCACATTATTGAAACTGAATTTTAGAGTTGTAAGTAATGGAAGCAATGCCTTAATATTTGAAATCTATCTATCTATCTGTCTGTCTGTTGTCTGTCTGTCTGTCTGTCTGTCTATCTATCTATCTATCTATCTATCTATCTATCTCTATCTATCTATCTATCTATCTATCTATCTATCTAAGTTGTGGCCAAAAGTATTGACACCCCTGCAATTCTGTCAGATAATACTCAGTTTCTTCCTGAAAATGATTGCAATCACAAATGCTTTGGTATTATTATTTTCATTTAATTTGTCTTCAATGAAAAAACACAAAAGAGAATGACGCAAAAAGCAAAACATTGATCATTTCACACAGGCCTGGAATCATTACTGGCCACCTTAGAAGTCTCCAGTGCTTTCTCTCAATCCATTTTCTAGTGCTTTTTGAAGTGTGTTTTGGGTCATTGTCCTGCTGGAAGACCCATGACCTCTGAGGGAGACCCAGCTTTCTCACACTGGGTCCTACATTATGCTGCAAAATTTGTTGGTAGTCTTCAGACTTCATAATGCCATGCACACGGTCAAGCAGTCCAGTGCCAGAGGCAGCAAAGCAACCCAAAACATCAGGGAACCTCCGCCATGTTTGACTGTAGGGACCGTGTTCTTTTCTTTGAATGCCTCTTTTTTTCTCTGTAAACTCTATGTTGATGCCTTTGCCCAAAAAGCTCTACTTTTGTCTCATCTGACCAGAGAACATTCTTCCAAAACGTTTTAGGCTTTCTCAGGTAAGTTTTGGCAAACTCCAGCCTGGCTTTTTTATGTCTCGGGGTAAGAAGTGGGGTCTTCCTGGGTTCCTACCATACAGTCCCTTTTCATTCAGACGCCGACGGATAGTATGGGTTGACACTGTTGTACCCTTGGACTGCAGGGCAGCTTGAACTTGTTTGGATGTTAGTCGAGGTTCTTTATCCACCATCCGCACAATCTTGCATTGAAATCTCTCGTCAATTTTTCTTTTCCGTCCACATCTAGGGAGTTAGCCACAGTGCCATGGGCTTTAAACTTCTTGATGACTCTGCGCACGGTAGACACAGGAACATTCAGGTCTTTGGAGATGGATTTGTAGCCTTGAGATTGCTCATGCTTCCTCACAATTTGGTTTCTAAAGTCCTCAGACAGTCTTTGGTCTTTGTGTGTCGGAAGATTAAAGGAATATCATGGAAACCTCAATGCCACTGGATATCTGAATCATGTAGTAATTTCAGATATCCAGTGGCATTGAGGTTTCCATTGATAAAGAATGGCCCCACTATCTTTGTATCCCATATACCACACCATACCATCGATTTTTGTCTTCCAACTGTCTTAGAGGGATCTATCCACTGTGGGTTAGTGTCAGACCAATAGCGGTGGTTTTGTTTGTTAAAGTCACCATTCACAAAAAAGTTTGACTCATCACTGTAAAGCAATTGTCTATGCTGTAAAGATACGAGATGTGCAGCATCTGAAACAACAGATAATGGAAGCCTGTGCTAGCATTTCTTCTGTGGTGCAGCCATCAGTGTGTCAAGAGTGGGAGAAGAGGGTTGCATTGACAATCCAACACAATGGGCAGCACTTTGAACACATTTTATAAGTGGTCATAAACTTGTAAATAACTCATGAAAGGATAAAGTTACTTAAGGGATCTGTCACCCCCAAATCACCTCTAACTATTAAAACCTGTCCTAGAGCATATTAACACTGCCTACACTCCTTTTGCTCCTAAATGGCATTAGTCAAAGTGATATAAACGTTTTATAAGTACCTGATTAGTCATGATAATGGTGACCATGCTATTCATAGTCACATCAAGGCAGCCCTCTTCTTTATCAGCTATTCAGGCGTGCGTCAGTCTATGTTCAAAATCGCGCTCCTGGCGCCTCCTCTCTTCATAGCGTCGGGCTTCACTGTAAGCTGTATGAGCGATTCGCGTCATTCCGGGCCCGATGCGTATTTGCAGCGCGCCGCGCTGTCAGCTTCAGTCCCGCATGCGCATGCGCATGGGCATGCGCAGTGCGTATTTGAGCTGACAGCGCGGCGCTGGCTGCAAATACGTCATCCGGCGCCGGAATGACGCGAATCGCGTCATACAGCTTACAGTGAAGCCGGACGCTATGAGAGAGAGGGGAGGCGGCAGGGAGGCGCGATTTGAACATAGACTGCGAGCACGCCTGAATAGGCGTGATATGAAGAAGAGGGGCTGCTTGATGAGTGACTATGAATAGCATAGTCACTCATTATCATGACTAATCAGGTACTTATAAACGTTTATATCACTTTGATAATGCCATTTAGGAGCTAAAAGAGTGTAGGGCAGTGTTAATATGCTCTAGGACAGGTTTAATAGGTTAGAGTGATTTGGGGTGACAGGATCCTTTAAAACCAAGCTCACATTGTTTTTCTTATGAATTTCTCGGTCTATGTCTGATGTGTCACATGACTCTCTTGCCATTGAAAAAAATAAAGTTGGATCCAAATGGCTGACTTCAAAATGGTGGCCATGGTCACCACCATCTGGAAAAGTTTTCCCCTCCCATATACTAATGTGCCACAAACAGATAGTTGATATCACCAACCATTCCCATATTATTTAGGTGATCCATATAAAGGACCACCTGTATAATGAAAGCTCCACAGGGATCAGCAGACTCTTAAATGGTGGAAAGTACATGAAGGGCAGAGTCCATTAAGAGCTTTGAGTTGTAGCCAAAGGCTGAATGAATGCCCACTTATACAATAGGGGAAGCGCAATGGCACAAAACATGGAAAGGGGAAATATAACATTAGTAGTGATGGGCGAATCCTAAATTACTCGGAATCGCTTGACTCTAGCGAGTCCGAGCCGGGACTCGCTATCGTTGCAAGTCTAGCGAGTCAATGTTAATGAATGGGAAGCGAGTAATAGCGAGTAGTGTGAGATTTACAAATCGCAGATGTGTCTCGGAAGCTTCAGCCTGAAGCAATCCTAGTTTTGCCATTTATTTGCATTGGACTCGTTTACTTTGCAACTGTAATCGCTGGGAAACTCGCACAGATAAGAGTCTTGTCTGCTCAGTGTGCTGGCTGCCACAGCTCCAGGGTCCTAGAGCCTGCCTGCTGCCTGATGTAGCAGTGCTGAGATTGTTCTCAGTCTGCTCATTCCCTGTGCATAGACATCTATATCTATGCACAGGGATGAGCAGAGAGGACATCACGTTTTGGACTGCGTCGGACGGAAGAGGATTTTTTAAATTAAAGATGGAGTCCCTAATGGCTTTTTTTTTTATTTCTAATAAAAATTTTTCTCTGTGTTGTGTTTTTTTTAAAACAATTTAATAGAAATTCATAGCGGTCATGTCTAATATTGGCGTGACCGCCATAAATTTCGGGCTTAGGGCCAGCTGATAATACAAAGCTGGCCCTAACCTCTTTATTACCCAGCGTGCCACCGCCACCAGGGCCGCTGGAAGAGCGGGGTTCAGCGCCAGAGGATGGCGCTTCAATGAACGCGCCATCTTCTGGGGCGGCTGCGGGCTGCAATTTGCAGCGGGGGGTGCCCAGAAAGCTTGGGCATCCCTGCGCTGCGGATTCCAGCCCCCAGCTGCTTAGCTGTACCTGGCTAGAAATAGAAATTGCACGGAGCCCCACGCATTTTTTTTAAATTATTTCATGAAATTCCGAGATTCTGACTCTGAGACTCTGAGATTCTGACTCTGACTCTGACTCTCTGAGATTCTGACTCTGACTCTGACTTTCTGAGATTCTGACTCTGACTCTCTGAGATTCTGACTCTGACTCTCTGAGATTCTGACTCTGACTCTCTGAGACTCTGAGATTCTGACTCTGACTCTCTGAGACTCTGAGACTCTGAGATTCTGAGACTCTGAGATTCTGAGATTCTGACTCTGACTCTCTGAGATTCTGACTCTGACTCTCTGAGATTCTGACTCTGACTTTCTGAGATTCTGACTCTGACTCTCTGAGATTCTGACTCTGACTCTCTGAGATTCTGACTCTCTGAGATTCTGACTCTCTGAGATTCTGACTCTGACTCTCTGAGATTCTGACTCTGACTCTGAGACTCTGAGATTCTGAGACTCAGAGATTCTGAGACTCTGAGATTCTGAGATTCTTACTCTGACTCTGACTCTCTGAGACTCTGAGATTCTGACTCTGACTCTCTGAGATTCTGACTGACTCTCTGAGATTCTGACTCTGACTCTGACTCTCTGAGATTCTGACTCTGACTCTCTGAGACTCTGAGATTCTGACTCTGACTCTCTGAGACTCTGAGACTCTGAGATTCTGAGACTCTGAGATTCTGAGATTCTGAGATTCTGACTCTGACTCTCTGAGATTCTGACTCTGACTCTCTGAGATTCTGACTCTGACTCTCTGAGATTCTGACTCTGACTCTCTGAGATTCTGACTCTCTGAGATTCTGACTCTGACTCTCTGAGATTCTGACTCTCTGAGATTCTGACTCTGACTCTCTGAGATTCTGACTCTGACTCTCTGAGATTCTGACTCTGACTCTGAGACTCTGAGATTCTGAGACTCAGTGATTCTGAGACTCTGAGATTCTGAGATTCTGACTCTGACTCTCTGAGACTCTGAGATTCTGACTCTGACTCTGAGACTCTGAGATTCTGACTCTGACTCTCTGAGATTCTGACTCTGACTCTGACTCTCTGAGATTCTGACTCTGACTCTCTGAGACTCTGAGACTCTGAGATTCTGACTCTGACTCACTGAGATTCTGACTCTGACTCTCTGAGATTCTGACTCTGACTCTCTGAGATTCTGACTCTGACTCTCTGAGATTCTGACTCTCTGAGATTCTGACTCTGACTCTCTGAGATTCTGACTCTGACTCTGACTCTCTGAGATTCTGACTCTAACTCTGAGACTCTAACTCTGAGACTCTGACTCTGAGACTCTGACTCTGAGACTCTGAGACTCTGAGACTCTGAGACTCTGAGACTCTGAATCTGAGACTCTGACTCTGAGACTCTGAAATTCATGAAATAATAAAAAAAAAATGCGTGGGGCTCCGCGCAATTTCTATGTCTAGCCAGGTACAGCTAAGCAGCTGGAGGCTGCAATCCGCAGCGCAGGGATGCCCAAGCTTTCTGGGCACCCCCGCTGCAAATTGCAGCCCGCAGTCGCCCCAGAAGATGGCACGTTAATTGAAGCGCCATCCTCTGGCGCTGAACCCCGCTCTTCCAGCGGCCCTGGTGGCGGTGGCACGCTGGGTAATAAAGGGGTTAATACCAGCTTTGTTATACAAGCTGGTATTAAGCCCGAGATTCTTAATGTCAGGCCACGTTTGACCCAGCCACTAAGAATCTCCAATAAAGGGTTAAAAAAACACAGAGAACACTCTCTGAGATTCTGACTCTGACTCTCTGAGACTCTGAGATTCTGACTCTGACTCTCTGAGACTCTGAGACTCTGAGATTCTGAGACTCTGAGATTCTGAGATTCTGACTCTGACTCTCTGAGATTCTGACTCTGACTCTCTGAGATTCTGACTCTGACTCTCTGAGATTCTGACTCTGACTCTCTGAGATTCTGACTCTCTGAGATTCTGACTCTGACTCTCTGAGATTCTGACTCTCTGAGATTCTGACTCTGACTCTCTGAGATTCTGACTCTGACTCTCTGAGATTCTGACTCTGACTCTGAGACTCTGAGATTCTGAGACTCAGTGATTCTGAGACTCTGAGATTCTGACTCTGACTCTCTGAGACTCTGAGATTCTGACTCTGACTCTGAGACTCTGAGATTCTGACTCTGACTCTCTGAGATTCTGACTCTGACTCTGACTCTCTGAGATTCTGACTCTGACTCTCTGAGACTCTGAGATTCTGACTCTGACTCACTGAGATTCTGACTCTGACTCTCTGAGATTCTGACTCTGACTCTCTGAGATTCTGACTCTGACTCTCTGAGATTCTGACTCTCTGAGATTCTGACTCTGACTCTCTGAGATTCTGACTCTGACTCTGACTCTCTGAGATTCTGACTCTAACTCTGAGACTCTAACTCTGAGACTCTGACTCTGAGACTCTGACTCTGAGACTCTGAGACTCTGAGACTCTGAGACTCTGAGACTCTGAATCTGAGACTCTGACTCTGAGACTCTGAAATTCATGAAATAATAAAAAAAAAATGCGTGGGGCTCCGCGCAATTTCTATGTCTAGCCAGGTACAGCTAAGCAGCTGGAGGCTGCAATCCGCAGCGCAGGGATGCCCAAGCTTTCTGGGCACCCCCCGCTGCAAATTGCAGCCCGCAGCCGCCCAGAAGATGGCGCGTTAATTGAAGCGCCATCCTCTGGCGCTGAACCCGCTCTTCCAGCGGCCCTGGTGGCGGTGGCACGCTGGGTAATAAAGGGGTTAATACCAGCTTTGTTATACAAGCTGGTATTAAGCCCGAGATTCTTAATGTCAGGCCACGTTTGACCCAGCCACTAAGAATCTCCAATAAAGGGTTAAAAAAACACAGAGAAAATTTTTTATTTGAAATAAAAAAAAGCCATTAGGGACTCCATTTTAATTAAAAAAATCCTCTTCCGTCTGACGTAGTCCAAAACGCGATGTCCTCTCTGCTACATCCCCTGTGCATAGATATAGATGTCTATGCACAGGGAATGAGCAGACTGAGAACAATCTCAGCTCTGCTACATCATCTCTGTGAGCAGGCGGGCTCTAGGACCCTGGAGCTGCACAGAGAAGACAGCTGGACTCGGCTCGCAATGTAACAGCAGTTATTTGCGAGTTTCCCTGCTATCACTGGCACAGTAGCCGAGTCTAATGCAAACAATAGCAATCCTAGTTTTGTCAGCGTTTGCCAATGATTTGCATTGGACTCGTGCGAGTAAACGCTGGGAAACGCGCAGAGTACCGAGTCCTGCGAGTCCCTTACTACTCGCCGAGTAACGAGTGCTAGCGAGTAGATTCGCCCATCCCTAAACATTAGCAAAAAAAACAGACCTCGTTCAAGGAAGAACTAGAAACAAACTCAAAAAAGTCCTTCTCTGGACAAAATGCCATGGACCAAATACAAGATGCCTTTTTTTAGGAAAGTCCACTACTTGGTGTTATTAATGGATGCCAGAATATTCAGCACTGCCTGGGCTAAAGGTCGCCATTGTAGATGGTACTCCACTACTGGATGATCTCGGGGGGTTGCAGGGGCTTCTCCTGCAAGGGCATTCTCTGCCACCACCTGCCCCCTCACTATAATGGCCACTAATGAAGAAGATGATGGAGGAACTAGGGGATGACCACCCCTCTAGGAGACACTGGAGCAACTTGTTGAATACCAACATGCTCTGTGGGTTTGGGAGCAGCTGGCTGGCTAACGAAAAGAGGTCTATCCTCCACCCAACATTCTTTCCTGGTTGGTCTCCTCATGACACTTCTCATATTCAGTGGTGGTGACAACCCAAGATACACCAAATGAGAACCACCCTTTGTTGCCCAACACCTTCATGAAGGTGACCGCCTCCCCGACAAAGACGACGTGCAGTCTTTTGGGAAGATGGTCATGCAGCAAGGTGAACCGGTTGATGTACCACTGATGTCCAGTATCTCGTTCCACTAGGATGCCAAACCTCTTATCCTGCAAGAACGCCATTACTTTCCCCTGGGTACACTGATTGTAGAAGTGATTGGCCTTAGGCCCATGCAACCATTTCCTGGCAATGGCATCCGTAAACCAAATCTCCTTAATAAAGGACACAGGATGGGGTGGTTCATGCCATACCGGATAGTTGCAGTGGTCATCACATGGCATTCTCCCAGTCGAAGGACTCTGACAGTGGGGTGGTGATACACATAGTTAGAATTATAGCATCAAGCTCAACCACTAATTAGGTGGTCAAGGGAAAAGAGTCAAACAGTATAAAGTGTTAGCCCTGGCACACATCGTGTGAAAAAAAAGAGGAAAATGGTAGTTGCTTTTCAGGTTTTTAATTTTCAGTGCAAAGTGTGTACCGTATATACTCGTGTATAAGCCGACCCATGTATAAGCCGACCCCCCTACTTTTGCCCCCAAAACCTGGGAAAACCTATTGACTCGTGTATAAGCTGAGGGTGGACCCCAGCACAGGTATACAGCCCCCAGTAGTGTGGTATACAGCAGCCTCCCCAATGGTATATACAGGCTCCAGCAGTGTTACAGCAGCCTCCCCAGTGGTATATACAGCAGCAGCCACAGTGGTATATACAGCAGCAGCCCCAGTGGTGTATACAGCAGCAGCCCCAGTGGTGTATACAGCAGCAGCCACAGTGGTATATACAGCAGCAGCCCCAGTGGTGTATACAGCAGCAGCCCCAGTGGTATATACAGCAGCAGCCCCAGTGGTATATACAGCAGCAGCTCCAGTGGTATATACAGCAGCAGCCCCAGTGTTGTATACAGCAGCAGCCCCAGTGGTATATACAGCAGCAGCCCCAGTGGTGTATACAGAGATACAGCAGCAGCCCCAGTGGTATATACAGCAGCAGCCCCAGTGGTGTATACAGCAGCAGCCCCAGTGGTATATACAGCAGCAGCCCCAGTGGTGTATACAGCAGCAGCCCCAGTGGTATATGCAGCAACAGCCCCAGTGGTATATACAGCAGCAGCCCCAGTGGTGTATACAGCAGCAACCCCAGTGGTATATACAGCAGCAGCCCCAGTGGTGTATACAGCAGCAGCCCCAGTGGTATATACAGCAGCAGCCCCAGTGGTGTATACAGCAGCAGCCCCAGTGGTATATATATAGCAGCAGCCCCAGTGGTGTATACAGCAACAGCCCCAGTGATGTATACAGCAGCAGCCCCAGTGGTGTATACAGCAGCAGCCCCAGTGGTATATACAGCAGCAGCCCCAGTGGTGTATACAGCAGCAGCCCCAGTGGTAGATACAGAAGCAGCCCCAGTGGTATATACAGCAGCAGCCCCAGTGGTATATACAGCAACAGCCCCAGTGGTATATACAGCAGCAGCCCCAGTGGTATATACAGCAGCAGCCCCAGTGGTTTATACAGCAGCAGCCCCAGTGGTATATACAGCAGCAGCCCCAGTGGTGTATACAGCAGCAGTCCCAGTGGTATATGCAGCAGCAGCCCCAGTGGTGTATACAGCAACAACCCCAGTGGTGTATACAGCAGCAGCCCCAGTGGTATATACAGCAGCAGCCCCAGTGGTGTATACAGCAGCAGCCCCAGTGGTATACAGGCGCCCCCCCCATGGGTATACAGGGCCCCCCTTGCTGCCGCAAACCTGTAAAGTAATAGATCATTATACTTATCCCTGTCGCCGTCGCCGCCGCCATCGCGCTCCTCCCGGTCTTCATGCTTCTTCCAGCTTCCTCCTCTGGTGGGCGCAGGCAATGACGTCATTGTCTGTGCGCCTGTATACCCATGGGGGGGCGCATGTATACCAATGGGGGGGGCCGGCGGCCTTATGACTCGCGTATAAGCGAGGGGTCGACTTTTCAACCCAATTTTTGGGCTGAAAAACTCGGCTTATACACGAATATATACTGTAGTTTCCAAAAAAATTATGTTTCGGCTCAATAACGAGCCTTCATCAGGAAGACAATCTATATACAGAATCATACAAAGCAGAGTATTACACATAGTTCTTCAATAACAGTATTATAACATAGCAAAAAAAAAGACTATTAGTTTAGAGCCTCTGGTGTTCTATATATAGCTTCGGGGATAGGTGAAAATAAAATAGAGAGAGTGTATATAGTGAAGTGCCATATTTGGTGTTCTTTGTAAGTAACAAAAGAGGAAAGGAAGGAAAAGAGTGAGTAAAGGAAGGAATATATTGCTTAGAGAAGAATAGAGCGAAATGAGAAAGTGAAAAGATGAAGGATGTGAGGAGAGAAAGGAGGGCTTGTAGGATGGGGAACATAAAGAAGATCCAAAGAGACAAGAGGGTTCGAGTGTCTTACTGGAAGGCAGACTAAAGAGGGATGAGATTCAATAATGGTATAGGGTGAATTATGTTGCTCTATGGAAGAATATTGAATCAATATGCATATCTGTGAAGAGGG
Source organism: Allobates femoralis (assembly GCA_033576535.1). Lineage (NCBI taxonomy): Eukaryota > Metazoa > Chordata > Amphibia > Anura > Aromobatidae > Allobates > Allobates femoralis. The sequence continues at coordinate 280,342,618 of JARQOC010000005.1, read as the reverse complement.
GATAGTATTAAAGGAGTTGTTATATACTTTCTTGGTGCTGTAGTAATCACAGCCCCTTCATTATGCTTGGAAACAGATTCTAGGATATACTATGTGCCAATTGGAATATAGCATAGAAATGTTCAAGGGGTGCATTAGTCTAAGAAACTCCTTATACCTGAGTGAATGGTAGTAAATATAGCTACAGTGCTGTGCAAATTAATTGAGACAAAGCATTTTTTAAGTAAAATCGTAAGATGGGGTTACCAGTCAGTGATTCAAACAGTGGCGTACCTACCGCGGTCGCAGCGGTCGCGACTGCAACTGGGCCCGCCCCCAGGGGGGGCCCGCGCCCCCCGGGGGGCCCCGCACCCCCCCGGGTGGCCCGTGACCCGTGCTGACAGCCGGCCGCCGCGACCGCGATAGAGCCGGCCGGGAGAGGAGGGAGGACGGGAAGTGAGAGAAAGCTCACTTCCTGCTGCTGTGCCCGCCCCTTCTCTCCTCCTCACTGCGGACCACGGGACAGTGGTGAGTGTGTCTAGCAGCAGACAAAACCGCTAGCACCCCCCATCCCCGGTCCTCTGACAGCACGAGGGGAGCACCGGAGACACCGGAGGGTGAGGAGATCGATATATATACACCACACAGAGCCAGAGCTGCACTCGCTGTACTGCACATATACTCCAGAGCTGCACTCACTATTCTGCTGCTGGTGCAATCACTGTGTACATACATTACATTACTGATCCTGAGTTACCTCCTGTATTATCCTCCAGAGCTGCACTCACTATTCTGCTGGTGCAGTCACTGTGTACATACATTACATTACTGATCCTGAGTTACCTCCTTTATTATACTCCAGAGCTGCACTCACTATTCTGCTGGTGCCGTCACTGTGTACATACATTACTGATCCTGAGTTACCTCCTTTATTATACTCCAGAGATGCACTCACTATTCTGCTGGTGCAGTCACTGTGTACATACATTACATTACTGATCCTGAGTTACCTCCTGTATTATACTCCAGAGCTGCACTCACTATTCTGCTGGTGCAGTCACTGTGTACATACATTACATTACTGATCCTGAGTTACCTCCTGTATTATACTCCAGAGCTGCACTCACTATTCTGCTGGTGCAGTCACTGTGTACATACATTATATTACTGATCCTGAGTTACCTCCTGTATTATACTCCAGAGCTGCACTCACTATTCTGCTGGTGCAGTCACTGTGTACATACATTACATTACTGATCCTGAGTTACCTCCTGTATTATACTCCAGAGCTGCACTCACTATTCTGCTGGTGCAGTCACTGTGTACATACATTACATTACTGATCCTGAGTTACCTCCTGTATTATACTCCAGAGCTGCACTCACTATTCTGCTGGTGCAGTCACTGTGTACATACTTTACATTACTGATCCTGAGTCACCTCCTGTATTATACTCCAGAGCTGCACTCACTATTCTGCTGGTGCAGTCACTGTGTACATACATTACATTACTGATCCTGAGTTACCTCCTGTATTATTATACTCTAGAGCTGTACTCACTATTCTGCTGGTGCAGTCACTGTGTACATACATTACATTACTGATCCTGAGTTACCTCCTGTATTATACCCCAGAGCTGCACTCACTATTCTGCTGGTGCAGTCACTGTGTACATACCAGTGGCGTACCTACCGCGGTCGCAGCCCCCCAGGGGGGCCCCGCACCCCCCCGGGTGGCCCCGTGACCCGTGCTGACAGCCGGCCGCAGCGACCGCGTTAGCGCCGGCCGGAGAGGAGGGAGGACGGGAAGTGAGAGAAAGCTCACTTCCTGCTGCTGTGCCCGCCCCTCCTCTCCTCCTCACTGCGGATCGTGGGACAGTGGTGAGTGTGACTAGCAGCAGACAAAACCGCTAGCACCCCCCACCCCCGGTCCTCTGACAGCACAACCCCCCTCAACCCCGGTCCTCTGACAGCACCCCCCACCGGTCACCACATGGGGGGCCCGGGGACTGATCTGAGGGGCCCTCAGCCTGCCTCCACTGTTAACCCCCTCAGCCTGCCTCCACTGTTAACCCCCTCAGCCTGCCTCTACTGTTAACCCCCACTGCCTGCCTCCACTGTTAACCCCCTCCGCCTGCCTCCCCTCCACTGTTAACCCCCTCCGCCTGCCTCCCCTCCACTGTCAACCCCCTCCGCCTGCACCACACACTGTTAACCCCCTCAGCCTGCACCACACACTGTTAACCCCCTCCGCCTGCCTCCCCTCCACTGTTAACCCCCTCCGCCTGCCTCCCCTCCACTGTTAACCCCTCAGCCTGCACCACACACTGTTAACCCCCTCCACCTGCCTCCACTGTTAACCCCCTAAGCCTGACTCCACTGTTAACCCCCTCAGCCTGCCTCCACTGTTAACCCCCTCCGCCTGCTCTCCGCTGTTAACCCCCTCCGCCTGCCTCCACTGTTAACCCCCTAAGCCTGCCTCCACTGTTAACCCCCCCGCCTGCTCTCCGCTGTTAACCCCCTCAGCCTGCCTCCACTGTTAACCCCCTCCGCCTGCTCTCCGCTGTTAACCCCCTCCGCCTGCCCTCCAGTGTTAACCCCCTCCGCCTGCCCTCCAGTGTTAACCCCCTCCGCCTGCCCTCCAGTGTTAACCCCCTCCACCTTCCCTCCACTGTGCACACTCTCTCTCCTACCATGCGCTTTTTGTCTGTGCGCTCTTTTCTACCTTTGTGCACTCTGTCTCACTCCATGAGCTCTCTCTGCCCCCCTTGCGATCTCTTTCCCTCCATGCGTGCTCTGCCCCCCTTTGTGTTCTCTCTCTCCATGCACTCTCTCTCCCTCCGTGCACTCTCTTCATCCATGTGCTCTCTACATATGTGCGCTCTGTTCTTACTGTGCTCTTTCTGCCCCACTGTGTGTTCTCTTCCCCCACCCCTCTCTCTGCCTCCCCCCCCGCGCTCTCTCCCTCTGTGCACTCTCTCCCACTCTCTGTGCCCACCAGTGCCCTCTTTCTGCCTCACCATGTGCTCTCTGCCCCCATTGTCTTTGCCCACTGTGTGCTCCTTGGCCTCCAGTGCTTTTTCTGCTCCCTGGGACTTATTGTGAACACAACAAGCAAGCAGTAGCTAGCAGGTGAGGGGGGGGGCCCTAGCAGTGCCAACAGTGTGTGTGTGCCAGGCTGCAGTGCCACCACCACCACCAGCTGCAGTATGTGTGTGACTGGCAGCAGGTGAGGGGGGGGCCCTGGCAGTGCCAACAGTGTGTGTGTGCCAGGCTGCCAGTGCCACCACCACCAGCTAGTGTGTGTGTGACTGGCAGCAGGTGAGGGGAGCCCCGGGGCAGTGCCAATCTGTGCCAGTGCCAGGCTGCTGCCAGCAAGGGTGTGTGAGCAGCAGGTGATGGGAGCTCTGGAGCAGCATGCTGGCAGGCAGTGCCAGTGTGTGCCAGCCAGTGCCAGGGTGTGTGACCAGTAGGTGACTGACTAGGGCTAGCCTGGGCTAGGGACACATTTGCGGCAAGGCACTGCAAATCCTGATCCGGTTTTGAGCAGTAAAAGTGCTCAAAACCAGATCAGGAACCGCAGCACATAAGAGCCCATTATGGTAACCGGATTGCACTACATGTAGTGCGGTTACCGGTTCCGGTTTCGTTGCCTGTGTGAAAAATCATGTAGGCAACGTTTTTCGGAGTGGTAACTCTGTCGCAGCAGAATTCCTATAATGGGCTCCTACAGGAGCCCATGTGGCTGCCGCAAGGCATATGTGAATGCCTGTGGCAGCCGTATGCTTTGCTCATCCCTGCTGCGGCAGCAGGGATGAACAAAGTGTCCGGCAACCAGATTGCACATTCAGTGCAATCCGGTTGCTGGATTCCGGCTTAGGGACACAAAATGTGTCCAAATTTTGTGTGAACGCAATTGCGATCACTGCATCTGGATGTGGATGCGGTAACCGCAATTGCACTTCCAAGTGTGACCCTAACCTAGCACAGTGGCACTGGTCTAGCTGGTGGTGCTGGGCACAAAAGATTTGTGACTGAGAAAAAGACTGTATTGTGCCTTCCTGCTCGACCCAGCAGCACAAGACACTTGCTGGTAACGCTTGCTGGTAACGCTATCCGCTGCAGCTGAATTTGCTCAGCATTTAGCGCTGCCGTCAAATGTCCCAGACCCTCCAAGTGTGACCCATGACTTATCTATATATATAAATATATATATTCCTTGTATGCTATCTCCAATAGTGCATTAAATGAAGGTTAGTGAGGGTAGTGAATGTAAAATGTTTGGTTTTAGGTCTGAATTTAATTATGGGTCTCAAGTATATTATATTGTTTTATCTAGTATTTTATACTGTGTCTGGTTCTTATGTTTGCCTTTTTTTCAGTGTCTTCAACCTTAGATTGCACAAGTTCCTGGAATCTGGATATTTTTGTAGAGAAGCAAGTAGTCAGTGAAGCCTACAGACAGGAACAAACCAAGCCAAGACCAAGTGAAAGACATTGTTTGAAAGAAGTAAGTACAGATGACTCTTCGCCATATGCATTTTGGGGGTGATTCATCAAACCTTTTGCCAAACGCTTGCGCACATGCATTCCTATGTTTAACATGGGAACGCATGTGCCTGCGTATGGCTGCGTTTGGCCGCATTTGCGTACGGATGCGCGTAATTTATGCGCCCTCCTCCGCACTCAGAAAGCAGCATGCAGCATTTTTTGTGCGTTCGCGGGCGCTTGTTTTATCCGCAAGCGCACAAAAAATGCATGGATCTCAATAGATCCGCAGTGTCCTCCGCATGACAGCGCAGGAGAACGCTGCAGATCACATTGAAATCTCTCCCGGTGGCCACCGGTGATCACCGGCAGCCACCGGGAGATCATGCAGAGCCACAGCTGATCTCCCGTGGGTGTCAGCGGGGAGAAACAGCTGATCTGACAGCTGTTGAAATCTCCTGCGCTGACACTGAATAGGTGAATTTGGGTTGATAATATTTTGGTATGGGGGGGGCCCCCATTTGAAACTTCGCACCGGGGCCCATAAGTTTGTAGTTACGCCACTGGATTCAAACCAGTTTTAACTGCTTTGAACAGGTGTGAGTGTACAACCTTGAGTAACAAAATGTGGTTTGACTGGTTTTAGTCAGAAAATACCAGCTAGCTGCCCCCTCAGCTTCAGTTGAGAGCTTGTTTCTGTGAGGAGTGGTTTAGTGTACTTTTTCTCTCAGTGTGATTCGTGCCTGTAAAAATGGATGTTACTCCACAGAAGAGGCCTAGAATTATTACTCTTAATGAACATACAAGTCTGACAGTAAGAGAAACCGCTTCCACCGTTGGTATTGGAAAATCTACCGTTTCTAGAATAATTCACACACACAATGAAACTGGATCGTTTTCTCCAGAACAAAAAGGGAAATGTGGAAGAAAAAGGAAAATGACACCAAGAACTGATAAAACACTTATCAGCAATAGTAAAACTAATGCAAGAAAAACAAGTATAGACTTGCTTTGTCCCAATTAATTTGCACAGCACTGTACCTTGTTAGACAGATTGCCAGATTTACTTTAAGGGGATTAGACCTATTTTTCATATGTAGCTTGAACTGGAGAAAGAAAAGAAAAGGAATGGATGGTATAAAGGTAATCAAGTCAAAGATTGAACTGGAGAAAGAAAAGAAAAGAAATGGATGGTATAAAGGTAATCAAGTCAAAGATATGTTGGAATGAAAGAATGAAAAGATATATAGGGAGGAGAAAAAGGATCACTTGTTACACTTGGGTTGCCAGGCGCAAGGAAGAAAAGGAATTCCTGTTCAAGGTAGAACATGAGGATTGCCTGGTATTCTAGGGGTGAGATATGGGGTCTTCATTCTATATCCCATATTAGTTAATGTAGCTGTTATACCTTAAATGTAGGCGGGTACTGTTGGGGTATATTTTTAGTAGTAGGATAGGTCCCAAAGGTCCTTCTGTATATAAGAAAGGTGAGGATTATAGGTGAATATTTCTCAGATTTAATTAAAGACAGAGAAAGCACATACCAGGTAGTTTTGTTATCTCTGGCCTGTGGCTCCCTCCTAGAATTTAGGAGAGATGGTGGTAGAATAAAGATTGTAGCTGTGGCAGGCAATTTATAGGTAGAATATATTAAATAGCAGTGCAGCAAATACCTGTGTCCATCTGTTTGGGGCACCTGTAGAAAGACTGGAAGCGTGTTGTGCTGTGAATTGCAGCAATTTAAAAGGTAACCTTTAACTTTCCTCTTCACCTTGAGAATAGCTTAAGTTACTTTCTATACTTGAGATATGTATGTATGTATATATATATATATATATATATATATATATATATATATATATAAAAAGTAAATATAGTAACCTTAAGGTTAGGTGTTGTTCTAGGCGAATGGGTCTTCTGGCTAGCGTTTTGGTTGCAAAAAAAGAGGGAGAGTTTTAGGGCCATTTTAAGTTTGGAACCAGCTTTCTCAAACATAGACACGTTTACTAATTTTTTGGGAAATTGTTTGGATTTCCGATATCAAACCGAATCTGTAATGTTCATGCCAAATTTGAAATTGACTAACATGTTTGGGGAAGGTTCGCTCAATCTCTAGTGCTGATACACTGCTCTGCACATGCAAGCGGATGATAATAGTCCCCTTACAGGACTATTAAATACAGTAAAAAATTTAAAAAATTTTTTTTTTAAATATAAAAAAAAGCACCACAGAAGTTCAAATGTTCCACCTTTTGCTCCATTGAAGATAAGACAATTTAAAAAAAAACACATATTTATTTGCTGCATTCATAAATGTCCAATCCATAAAAATGTAAAATAAATTAATCTACCGTATATACTCGTGTATAAGCCGACCCGTGTATAAGCCGACCCCCCTACTTTTGCCCCCAAAATCTGGGAAAAACTATTGACTCGTGTATAAGCCGAGGGTGGACCCCAGCACAGGTATACAGCCCCCAGCAGTGTGGTATACAGGCCCCCCCGATGGTATACAGGCCTCCCCAGTGGTAGTATACAGCCTCCAGCAGTGTGGTATACAGCAGCCTCCCCAGTGGTATATACAGGCCCCAGCAGTGTTACAGCAGCCTTCCCAGGGTTATATACAGCAGCAGCAGCCCCAGGGGTATATACAGCAGCAGCAGCCCCGAGGTATATACAGCAGCAGCCCCAGGGTATATACAGCAGCAGCCCCATGGTATATACAGCAACAGCCCCATGGTATATACAGCAGCAGCCCCATGGTATATACAGCAGCAGCCCCATGGTATATACAGCAGCAGCCCGAGGTATACAGGCCCCCCCAGGCTATATACAGCAGCAGCCCGAGGTATACAGGCCCCCCCCAGGCTATATACAGCAGCAGCCCGAGGTATACAGGCCCCCCCCAGGCTATGTACAGCAGCAGCCCGAGGTATACAGGTCCCCCCCAGGCTATATACAGCAGCAGCCCGAGGTATACAGGCCCCCCCCCAGGCTATATACAGCAGCAGCCCGAGGTATACAGGCCCCCCCCCCAGGCTATATACAGCAGCAGCCCGAGGTATACAGGCTTCCCCCAGGCTCGGGAAACCTGTAAAGGAAGATGATTATACTTATCGCTGTCCGGCTGCCGTCCACGCTCTGCATCGCGATCCTCCATCTGCATCGCGCTCCTCCATCTTCCGGCTTCCGACTTCCTGTGTTCTGCGCCGACAATGACATCATTCTCGGCGCCGACAGGAACCCGGAAGATGGAGGATCGCGATGCAGATGGAGGATCGCGATGCAGAGCGGGGACGGCAGCCGGACAGCGATAAGTATAATCATCTTCCTTTACAGGTTTCCCGAGCCTGGGGGGCCTGTATACTGATGGGGGGGCCTGTATACCTCTGCGGGGGGGGGGACCCGTATAGTGACTCGCGTATAAGCCGAGGGGGTAACTTTTCAGCCCAATTTGTGGGCTGAAAAACTCGGCTTATACGCGAGTATATACGGTAATTTGTAACCAGTGCAATGAGAAAAAAAGTAAAAAAGCTGGAATTGCAGTTTTTTTGGCCAGCACAACATCGAGAAAAAAAGTAATAACAGGCAATAAAAACATCTTCACACAACAAAATAATACCAATTAAAACATTAGTTTGGGGCACAGAAGCCAAGCCCTTCCAAAGCCCCCAGATCTCCAAAGTTGGTAGTATTACAGTTCTCAGAATGTTGTGACACAAACAAGATTTTCTTATTTCAAATTGTGATACTGTACCCCAACTCTTCCAGCAGTCCTGGTGGTGGTGGCACGCTGAGTAATAAAGGGGTTAATTAGGGATGAGCGAGTCCTAAATTACTCGGAATCGCTAGACCCGCACGAGTCCGAGCCCAGGACTCGGTACTCGTGGCGAGTCTAGCGAGTCCAATGTTAATGAATAGGGAATAGGGATTCGCGAGTCCCGAATAGAGAATACAGGACTCGGAATCGCAGACTCGCTAGGATTCGGACTCGCAGATTGCCATTCACTTGCATTGGACTCAGGGGCTGGCTGGAGCCTCTTCCCCTGGGTGGCAGTTAGGTATCCCCGGCCCTGGTTGAGAAGCGGGGGGGGGGGGGGGTGCTGTCAGGTCCGGGCAGCCTTGAGAAACGGGGGGGGGTGGGGTGCTGTCAGGTCCGGGCAGCCTTGAAAACCGGGGGGGGGGGGGGGGGGCTGTCAGGTCCGGGCAGCCTTGAGAACCGGGGGGGGGGGGGCGGGTGCTGTCAGGTCCGGGCAGCCTTGAGAACCGGGGGGGGGGGGTGCTGTCAGGTCCGGGCAGCCTTGAGAACCGGGGGGGGGGGGTGCTGTCAAAGCTGACCTTACCTCCTCCTGCCGCAAACCGACGCGCCGGCCGCAAAGCGACGCTCGATGTGGACTCGTTAGTGAGCGAGTATTCGCTAAAAGACTCGCCGATTCCCGAGTCCAGCGAGTCCCTTAAGAATCGCCGAGTAACGAGTCCTAGCGAGTAGACTCGCTCATCCCTGGGGTTAATGCTAGCTTTGTATTAGAAGCTGGCACTAAGCTCAAAATTCATAGTGTCAGGCCAATATTAGACCCGCCCACTTTAAATATCTAGTAAACAGTAAACAAAAACACAATATAGAGAAAAAAAAACTTTTTAATTAAAATAAAACGCAAAGCACATCTGTGACTCACCTCCTTAATAACCAAAAAACAAACTCTTCTACAAGAAATCCACAGGGAACATCTGCAACACAATATAGAGCAAAAAAAAACATTTTAATTAAAATAAAACGCAAAGCAAATCTGTGACTCACCTCCTTAATAACCAAAAAACAAACTCTTCTACAAGAAATCCACAGGGAACATCTGCAGCACTGCTGCATATCTCTGTGAGCAGAAACATGTCTGCTCACAGTGATAGCAGGCTCAGAATGACAACCATTGAGAATGTGTGCAAATAAATGAAAGCACTAAGCATGGATGGTTCAAGAATTATGAGGCACATTTTTAATTATTTTTTATATATTTTATATTATTCATATGTCTTCAGAGACTATTTTAACATTTAGCATCACTCAAGTGGTTCTATGTTTTATATTTTGTATATTTTCACCACATTACTTTTCCCAATAATATATTAGAAGGCACCTTAGAGTTAAACGCTGCCTCAGCTTGATTGGTTGTTTACAATTGTTCTGTAAGTTCAGGGTTAAATGAGGTCACTAAATTGTTAAATACTGATTGGATGTGAAATGTATTTAATGTGTCCACCTAAAGAGCATAATATAAATCCGCTTGATAAAGATGGCTGTTTGCTGTGGAAACGCGTCGTGGTGTATATAATTTTAATAAAGAGGTATGTAACTTTCAAACTCCTTTCTAAATAGTTTGCTGCTCTAGCACTCCCAAACACTGTTAACATAAACCTCCTGCTCACAATGATATGCAGCAGAGCTGAAGATGTTCCCAGTGGATTACGTCGTAGGGTTTTTGGTTATTAAAGATAGCGACCAGGGATATTTTTTGTTTTATTGTAATTAAAATATATTTTCCCTGTGCTGTTTTTTTTTTTTTTTTTTTTTTTTACTGTTTACTAGAAATTCATAGTGGGTGGGTCTAATATTGGCCTGACACTATGAATTTCCAACTTAGTGCCAGCTGCCAGTACAAAGCTAGCATTAACCCCTTTACTATCCAGCATGCTCCCCTTCCCTACCAGGGCTGCTGGGAGAGCCAGGTAAAGCACCTGAAAATGGCACTATGAAAGAATGTGCCATTTTCATGGACAGCAGCAGGCTGCAATTTTCAGCGTGTGGGCCTTACAATGCTGGGAGTTCCAGCCTCAGTTGCCAAGTTTTACCTTAACTGGCAATCAAAAGCAGGGTGAATCCAATGTTCTTTTTTAAATTATTTATTTAAATAATAATAAAAAAATAATGGGCTTCCCTGTGTTTTGATTGCCAGCCAAGGTAAAGTCAGGCAGCTGGGGGGGTGGTTGTCCATTTTATCTTTGCTGAGATTGAAAAATACTGCGGAGTGCTAGGCAATTTTTTTTAATTATTTATTTATTTTTACACTACCATGATGTTAGTCAATGGGTGAGGGGCCACACTGCCAATCACAAATGCTGTCACAAAGAATGGGGGTCTGTGATTTGCTGCTGAAGTAAGTTTAAAGCATCTAGAATGTATGTGCAGTTTTCAGATTACTCCAACAGCCAATCACAGATGCCCATTCTCTGTGACAGCATCTGTGATTGGCTGTTGGGTCCCTCTGCAGTAAATATCCAGGACGTTAGTGAGCAGCCCTGGAAGTTGAAGTGGCGGTACGGCAGGACGTAGTACGTATGAGCTGCTGTTTAATAAATATAAGCTTTCTTTACAGCCCCCAGCCCCACATACACTTGTAATGATTGCTCCTGGTCAGAAATAGATTTACTTTTATTGGTAAATATTAAGATTATTTTTTCATTGGCTTGCCTTAAATAACATAAAAATAATTAAAATAATAGTTTGCTTCAAAAATGCAACAAGATATTTATTTCTGTAATTATGCTATAGTCATGCAGATCTAAGATCAAACTAATATCCGTGCTAGAGATATAAATTGCAGAATGTAGTCATGGATGGAGAATATGACTTGTAAACAATAGGCTTTCCAATATAATGTAGTAACTGTGTTGGTATGCTGACAGAATGAGTTGAGCAGTCAGTGGCATGAAATACAGCTTTGTTCTATGTTTTATGAGATAGAAAATGAGGTTTGGAATGGTTAACACCTTTTATTCCGCAGAATATAAAGTCTCCTTTTAACAAGGACTTAATTTTGATTTCTTTTACAAAATAGTGAATAAGTTATAATTCAATCAAATTCATTATTGCTGAACCACTAACACCATGTACGAGTGAAAAGCATCATATATTTCGTTCATAGAGGTATATGGTTAGTCAAAAGAAGTTAACAATCAAATCAGTTCTGTTATAATGTCTCATTGATCATGTGATTCAGAACAAGACTTACTAGCAGAACAAATGAGTTCTACTGACAGCGTAACAAATGGGTAGTAACAAATTTGTTAGGCATGACTGTTTCTCGAGTAGCATTGTTAGAATAATATCTAACATTAAATAAAACTGACACTTTGGGAACTGTGCTAATGATCAAAATTTATAGTCAGGAAAATGAAAGTTCTTCAGCTATAAATCAGAGAAAGAGAATTTGATTGGGAAATTAAGAGATAATGAGTATTGATAGCTACGGAATCTTGTTCTTTTTTTTTTTTATTCATTTGCTTTGTTTTGTGTTCTTGTCACTTATTTTTCTATGTACATTTTTAATGACAAATTATTATAATGAATTCAGATGTAATGCTCATCAAATAGATTAATTAGCCTTCATTTTGAAAATGGTAGCTGTGGAAAAAGGTAGTTTATGAATGAGATTGTTGCCTTCTTGACAGGCAAACTTTTTTCTTCTATAAATATAACTTCTGTTACTTTTTCATGATCAATTAGCATTAAGGGAACAAATACGTAAAATGCCTTGCAAAAGTATTCATCCCCCCTGGTATTTTTCATGTTTTGATACCTCAAAACCTCACAAATTTCATGTTCCTTTTTGACAGATTTCATCAGTTCATGTAAAGAACATGCCTACAAATGTGAACATACGGTTTTTATTCTACTGTGAAGCAAAAAAACAAAACAGCTGAAAACTTCACTGTGTCTTATGGAGACATGGAGGTCAGTGGGTTCTTTCTTCCGCTGGCCTGGCTGCCTTTAGAAACACCACATGGACCAGGGCTCATCCCACTGAATGCCCAGACTCCTTAATCATGGGCATAACACTACTCAGACAACACAGGGTGAGGGAACCACACAATGAAAAGATTTTATTGGATCCCAAACAGTCAAAGGAATATAAAACATACCAAGCAAAAACACAGTGTAGCAAGCAACAGAGTCTCATCCTTCTGCTGGCTCACCAGGGATTAAAATATTCACACTTTTGGAGCTTCCAACGCCAATCCAGCAGCACCCCAATTTCAGCAGGCACCCAGCGAGAAAGGAATAGTGGCAAGCTTAATAAGCTGACCAAGCACAGAAAGTCATGTAGCCAGGTGACCGAATTTTCCCAACCTGGGTTTCTTCCAGCCCAATCCTAGAATTCTAGGCTGAACCCCTGCAGAATATAATCCAGTTCTGGTGCTCCTCTAATCAGACCCAGAGCTCCTAGGCTGAGGCCATACAGAGTATAAAAAACACAGTGTTATCCTGACAGACAGAACCAAAATTCCTACGCTGAGGTTATGGTTTTCCAAGTGGGACAGAAGCCTAACTCCTGGTGACTGAAGCAAGTCCTTTTATTTAGCTCAAGCACTCATCTGAGGATATTGTGGTCTTACTGAATTGGTGAAATAAGGCTGCATTTCACCAATTCATTTCAATTCGAACGCTTAATTTTCCTCTGAGTGATGTATATAGTGGGGATGAGGGAATTTACATTAAATTAGTGGTACATTTTTATTTATTTTGCCAAATGTCCAGTCCCTGTAATGTTTATGCAGTCAAATGTCCAATCATTTTAGTTGTGCATGCATACATTTTGAGTTTCATTCAATATCTTGTCATACCATGCCTGATGAAGAGACCTTATAACATCATATATTTAATTTTTGTTAGCCATTAAAAGGTATCACAACCACAGGATTTTTATCTTGTTTCTCACAATGAGAGCAATCAACATTAGCGGTACACAAACTCAGACAAAGAAAGCTCCAAATAGTCTGACAAGAACCAATGATCCTCTTCCCATGAGTCAATAAACAACAGAAAAATACCTCTGACCAAATTTAGAAAAATTAACCCACGCCACATATGTATAAATATTCATCCCCCTAAAGTCAGTACTTTGTAGAGCCTTCTTTTTCGACAATTATACCTGCAGGTTTCTTTGGATAAGTCTCTATGAGCTTTCCACATCTTGCTACTGGGATTTTGGCCTATTCCTCAAGGCAAAACTGCTCCAGTATCCCTGTATTTTGCACTGTTCATCTTTTTTTTTTTTTATTTGGACCATTTTCCCTGTCCGTGTTGTCAAAAACCATCTCCACAGTAAGACATTGCCGCCACCATATTTCATGGTGAGGATGCTGTTCTTGGGGTGATGTGCTGTGTTAGTTTAGCTCCAGACGTAACATTTAACCTTGGTGGCCAAAAAGTTCAATTTTGGTCTCACCTGGCCACAACATCTTTTTCCATTCATTTGGTCAGTTTCTCAAATGTCTCTTGGCAAACTAAAAACAAGCCTTCCAATTTTTGACTGTAAGTAAAGGCTTTTTTTATCAACTATTCCATAAAGGTTAGCTCTATGAACTGTAGGGCTTATTGTGTACTTATAAACAGATACTCTAGTCTCTGATTGAGGACTCTGCAGCTGCTTCAGATTAATGCCCTCCTTGCCCAGGCTGAAAGTTTTGGTGGGTGGCCCTTCAAAGGTTTGTTGTGGTACCATGTTTTTTCCATATAATGATAATGGTTTGATGGTGCTCGGGGAGATCATTTTTTAGTACCATACCTACCGTGACTTGTACTTCTAAACAACTTTGTCTCTGACTTGTTTGGAGATATTCTTGGTCTTCATTGTGTTGTTTGATTAGTGGTGCCTCTTTGCTTAATGGCATTGCAGCCTTTCAGAAAAGTGTACATATACTGACAGACCATAGACACTTAGATTGCACATAGGTGGACTTACATTCACTAAGTTTGTGACTTATGAAAGTATTGTTGGCATCAGAAATTTTTAGGCTCTTCGTAGCAAAAGGAATGAATAAATATGCAAAAATAGAAATGATAGAATTATTGTATCCCATACATTAATTTTTTGCCTCTACTTTTCTCACTTCACTTCCACAATTAGACTATTTAGCGCTAATGCACCACTAACAAATCAGTTTACAAATATATTTAAATAGGTTTATATGTAACAAAGTAGTTAAAAAGCCAAAATGGATGAATACTTTCACAAAGCACGGTAAGTGAAGAATGAAATATACTATTAATGTTGATAAATACTGTTTTGCCAGCTTTCTTTGCTACATATTTATTCCAGAATTTTAGCTACTGTTTTTTCCCTCTTTTATATGCATTTACAACAGTGCCATTTCATGATGTACAGTATACACCAAGCTGGTATAGGTGGGTAAATATATTTTCAATTGTAATAGAATACGGTATATGTCTATTATTTCAATGAAGGGAGATCCTACAAATATACCATGTGCTTCTTTTGCATATATATTGCATATATCCAATAGCACACACTGAATGCATAACCTCTAAGTATATACAGATGCAGTGCAAATAGGGTTTCCTTTATGTGTACATCTTAATTATAAATTCCACAAAAGAGAATAAAATGTACTTAACCCCTTGATTTCACCTGACTTAACTATGCATCACAGTCAGTGTGCGAGTGTATGTAAAGGCTTTAGGAGCAGTTCACTTACAATTCAGGGCAAATGCCAGCTGTAATACATAACTGGTGTCTGCCTGTAACTGCCGCTGCCGCTAGGAATTTCGTATCCCCTTACAGGCAAACGCTCTGCCTCCACCCTAGCTCCGCCTCCCACTATTGAAAAAACTCCACTTCTGTACTACGTCCTCACCAATCACACATTAACAATTCCCATCAAACACGAGTCACATACAAACATAGTTAGTTCTGCATTAGTCTGGAGCGCAGTCAACTCTGTGATAATAAGTTTTGTAAAACATATAGCTCACATAGGAGACTGTTGTATATACATCACACAGGAGACACTGAGGGCGTATTCAGCACTGCAGGGGGCACATAGACTGGGGGTGCGCTGAGCCCTGCAGCAGCCATAGGAATGTATGATCTTCCCTTGGGCCCCCACCCATTGAGGGGGTGAGCTGAGCTCTGCAGGCAGGAGCCAGAGGGATGTTCTCTCAATCATGGTGGTTTAATGCTTTCGTGAAGCATCTCTGCCATGGGACCCAGTCCACCAACATGTTGAGAGTTGTTTTGCTGCTGTTTCTTGCAGACGCAGTGGGAAGTATGGTATTACTGAGCAATGTGGTATGAATACTCAGAGCTTGTTCTTATACACAGGTTTTACTGGGCCCTGTGGTGGTCTCTATAATCCTTCATATAGCATAATGTGGCCTTTCTTATTCTCCATATAAAATAATGTAGCCTCTATAATTCTGCATATAGCATAATGTAGTCTCGACAGCCTCCATATAGTATAATACAACCTCTATAATCCTTCATATAGCATAATGCAGCCTCTATAGTCCTCCATGTAGCATAATGTAGCCTCTATAATCCTCCATATAGTATAATGCAGCCTGTGCAATCCTCCATATAGCATAACATAGCCTCTATATTATATTCCATATAGCATAAGGTAGCCTCTCTGGTCCTCTATATAGCATAATACAGCCTCTATAGTCCTCAATATAGTATAATGCAGCCTCTATAATACTCCATATGGCATAATGTATCCTCTATACTCCTCCATATAGCATAATGTGGTCCCTATAATCTATATAAGTAAAATGAATAAATCTATAATAAAAGGACAGCCATTGTTACCTCTCAGGAGACATGTGCACAAAGAAGCAATGTGTCACACTTTTGTCAATATGCTTTTTGTTATTGGTGACATCAGTCGGTGTTGATCATGTGCTCATGAGCTGTAGGAGCTGTGTGTTGGTCGCAATGCCTCTCGATCTGTAGGAACCTGCGGGTGCAGGCAGGGAGGCCGCAGTCATTCTGTACTCACCATCAGCGGTGGGTGCAGGGTGGCTTCTCCCTCCGTGCAGTGGATGGTGCCCATTTTCAAGCCGCAGCATGAAATGAACATGCTGCGGAGATGTATGAAGTCTGGAAACCCACACCAGAGCTTAAAACACGCTGTGGTCGGGTGAAGCATAGTGAGGATTGGATTTCTACAAATCCAACCACTATTCTGGTACTGTACAACACAGCGTTTTGGATGCAGCAGTAAGACACTGTGTGCAAAACACTGAAATTACAGATCATGAGTATGCAGCCTTACATCAAAGAGGTGGAAGATAATACATCTGAAAACACAAACATTGCTAAAAAAGAAAAAAAAAGAAAATAAAGCAAGTTAAAAACAAGAATTCATTTTTATTGGTAACATTAAAGGGAACCTTTCACCTCGCTTTATCCCTCTCTGCTACCACGATCTGCCTGTACCTTCCTAGCTTATCCCTAACCATCCCTGTCTCACCTGCACTGCAAAGATTAAGAAAATGACTTGTATACTTACGTGTAGTCTGCTTCTGGAGACTGAAAAGAGGAGTCCTGGGGCTCTATTTTCCCCTTCTCACTTGCTTTCTGCACGCCCCGCTGGGCATCATCATTCGTTCTTCGTTCCTCCTCTTTTTTTATATTTGCTGCCTCATTTTCTACTGTGAACAGCGGGGCTGGAACATCTCATCTGACATAGTGCATTGTGGGCATATGACATCACCGGCTCGGCTTCAATATGTACCCTGTGCATGCACCGGACCCGAGGTGTGCCAGTTATTCAGCCCCACAATGCACGGGGCCAGATGTGACATGCCACAGAGCCAAGTGCCCACCAAGATGCCTTTACATTTTATGTGATATCTGTAGAATAAACTGAAGTTCATTGGAAATGGTTCGGGTGCCAGCTTCTCTTTTTGCAAATAATCCTTGTCTTTACCACAATCAGTCCTGTGGTCTCTTGGTCCATATTTAAAGTAAATGTTTAAGAATGTGCAAAAGTTCATACAGTAAGTTCTGTAGTGACGGTACGCTTGGTGGTTGCTTTTTTACATGGTTGCTTAAAAACAAAACATATTTACATTTTTAAACTGGTTAAACTGTCTACATAACTTGCTAACATTCCCTATAACAGGCTGGAATCTGGCCTATGTTACTACGAGTGGATCTATGCAGTACCAGTATTTCTGATTGTTTGCTCTGGTCTCTAGTGTCCTCTTCAGGTATTGTAGGTACACTATCCAGTATGTAGCACGTGTATACCAGAGTGTCGTCTTAGACTCACCATGGGACTGACAGATTCACCGCAAGCAGGGGGTTGACTCTCTTGTTCTACTGCAGCTAGTGGTTCTTCAAATAGTTCTTCAGGTGGTTCTTGAGTCTCAACTGGTCCAGGCTGGACTACTTGGGGAAAAGTCAATACAAGGACTATGATTGCTCCTTTTATTTGGGGAAGTCTCCAAGAACGGTATGAATCATCTGTTCTTTTTGTTCTACTGGTTAATGTATATCTGGGACTTCTCAGTTTCTTAATTATTCAGGGCATATCTTTAGATGGTCTCTTGAAACTGCCACTTAGGGGTCTCTCCTCCGTCTTTACTAATTAAGTAGACTTTGGTGTTGTCGAAATTTGAAGGCAATACGGTATATGGCTCTGCCTCCCACTGGTCATCCAGTTTGTTTGTTTGTTCATCGTTTTCTCTTCAAGACTTATTCTCCTGGTGTTAAGGGAACTGAAGGAGTGTGTTTGTTATAGGCCCTATCTTGCCTTTCTCTTGCTTGAGACAGGTTTCTGTCAACGTACTCTTGCACTTGACAGTACCTCTGTTGATGTTCTGTATCCCAATCTGCATCTGGTGGGTTTATCTCAAGTGCCAGGACTCCCATGTCTAAGTCTATGGGCAGCTTGCCAGGTCTTGCCCTCATTAGGTAGGCAGATGTGTAGTTGGTGGAGTTCACAGGAATATGATTGTATAAGTCCACTAAGTCTGGCAACTTTTCTGGCCACATACTTTTTCATCCAGTGGCAGTGTCTTCAACAGGTCTATCATTACATGGTTCATCTTTTCACACATGTCATTGGTGTGTGGATGGTATGGCGTCATTCTTATTTTCTTGCGCCCGTACAAGTTTCAAAACTGCTGGAACACCTCTGCCTCGAATGCTGGACCTTCATGTGTAAGAACCTGTTCAGGATAGCCATGGTGTCTGCAGAAATGGGCTTGGAAGGCTATAGCTGCTGTCCTCGCTGTTAGGTCTTTCACTGACACTACTACCAAGAAACAAGAATAGTAATCTACAATGGTGAGGGCTTAAAAATAGCCTGACTAGCTCGGGGTAAGTTTCACATGGTCCCCAGGCTACGAGTTCAAGTGGTTGCCTGCTGACAATGGGCTGTAAAGGAGCTCTCTGGCTGTCACGATCCATCCTCGGCAAGTTGCATGGGCCACAGTATCTGCACCAGTTCTTGATAGCCTTCCTCATGCCACCCAGTAGAAGCGTTCACGTAACAGAACCTCCAGCTTCTTTCACCCGAAATGCCCTGCCCCATCGTGGTAAGCCTCCTCCGTTCATATTCTTGAACTACCCAGTAAACTCCATGCTTTTGGTGCTAAGTGGTGGAGTCAGTGCCTACATGTAGCTTCTGACACCAGTCCTGCAGCTGCCCCTCGGAGCTGTTGTCCTCCGCTGAGTCGGATGGATTCAAAGGTTCCACTGCCGTGATGGCGTTGTTATTGAACTGTGAACAGCTTAGCAATGGTAACATACTGAGGCAGTTTAACCTCTTCTTTCTCCACAGTTTAAGATACATCCCCTTGTGGACATCGACTACGCCCTCTGGCTGCTGGGACAGTAGGCCTACTATCTGAGTACACGGGCTCTACCAGGGCTTGGTAATCTATTTCTTTTTAACCACAAATTTTTTTTATTGTTTTCCTCAAGAAAAGTACAAACTGCCAAAAATGGCAACAGTTACAACAAAACAGGGTTCCATTCCATTAGGTAGAACATAGCACTATACTGACTCACAAAATAATTTCCTTCCGAATGGTAAAACAAGTAGTTCGGGACCAAGCCTTCTGAGCTCTCTCACCTAATCCCCTGATATATGCACCATGGAGATATCTTCCATACCCGCCACTACCTCGAGAAGCTCTCCACTCTGTTATTTCTATAAGCCATCATTTTTTCAAAACTGTAGGTTTTGTTCATATTAGCTATAATGTCTGGAGCAGCGGAGGGCTTGGTAATCTAGACCCCGAAGGCCTATTGCTGTCTTTCTCCAGATTAACATTTCACTTTTCGGGGGTATTGTAATGGGGACAGAGTCACTTACTCTTACACTTACTTTTACACTGCCAACTTCTCCACCAGACAGCTCCACCTGCTGCCTCTGTATCAGAGTCTTTATCTCTTTCTGCAGGACTCTCTGCTGCCTAGTCTTCACAGTTTTGGCAAACTGTTGTAACAAAACAATAATTTCTCCTAGACAATGCTCAATTACATTAGTGCCTAGAGTAATCATTGAGTGATAATCTCGCCGATCAACATCAACAATTATCAGTCTCTGGGCATTTATTTCTGCAAGCCCCACCTTAGTGGTCACCTCTTTGAACCCCTCTTACAGTAGAGGTTGACCATTGTTGGTGTATATAGTAAAGCTATCATCAAGGTGATGGGTGAGGTCAGAATCGGCCCAGTACTGTTTATAAAGGATATTAGGCATTGTCATCACCTGTGTCCAATAAAGCATTCATGGGGATGCCATCCAGCATGACAGGCAAGACTGGCTGTCCTCCCATATACTTGTTGCACCAGTTCTGTGGGCCAGGTTTTCTCATTCCTGGGGAGTGGCCCGCTACCCCAGGGGTTGCTCGTTTAAAGTGCAAAATCTTGCTAAGTGGCCTGCCCCATTGCAGCAGTGGCAAATGGTTTGCCCTGCTGTATCATTGAGATAGCTGGGTCATTCTCTGATCAATGGATACCTCCTCTGGCATAGCCACGTCATCAGGGCTGGAGGCAAACTGGATCTTCTCCATTGATTTGGGCCCCTCCATGGACTGTACAGCTTGGTTAGTTCAGCCATACCCTTGGTCAGCTGCTGCACCTGCAGTTTTAAAGCCTCAGGGATAACAGTTTCTAGAGTCAGTGCACTGGCCCCTGCTGTGGCCAGGGAAGAGGGTCAACAGCTTTCTTACTCAGTCAACAGCTTGCTTTCATCTAGTGCATTGTCGGGGTCTATCTGCTTAATGGCCCTTAGCGCCTTTTGGAGGTTTAATGCATAGTCTCCTACATTGTTCTGCACCCTTTGTTTACACCCATAAAACCTAATTTTAATCTCCGCTGCAGTATGTGTGTCAAAGGCTTCTTTCAACCTGGCTAAGATTTGTTTAACAGTTCTTTTGTCAGCGTCCAGCCAGGACTTTACTTCCTTTAGGGGCGCACCAGTCAACTGTCCTATTTAAATTTACATGGACACTTTCTGGTTCTCAGTCATGGAATATATTTTAAACAAACTTTTCAGTCTCTCCTTGAAGTCGTTCAGGGAGTCCAATTCCCCTGAATAATGCCGTAACCATGTTGCTCCTGGAATATACAGCATGAATGGTTCTGCCGCTGGGGCCGTGGCTGCAGCTGCGACCTGGGCTTCAGCTTGTGCCATGATCGGGGCTGTGGCGACTACTTTGGCTGCGGCAATGTCTGGAGCTACAGTGGCTTGGTCCGGGACTACTGCTGATTATTCTCCTTCTGGATTGGACATCTTTCTCCCCCCTAGTGAACCGCAGCCAGGCTCTCAATCTCTGCCGGCTTATCAGTCTACCACTCCGCAGGTGGGGAGTTGAGCATGCAGGGGTTTCTTGATCAGGACCTTCTGCGCCCTGCTGGCTGACGTCAGAGCGCAGGGCAGGGATTCTCTTCGCACTGACAAAGACGTGAACAGTCAATAATTTTAACAGTGAGAGATAGAATATCAAAAATAAAATTCTGAAAATCACATTGTCTAAACTATATAAATGTATTTGCATTTTGCAAAGAGAAATAAGTATTTGATCCCCTATCAACCATTAGGAGTTCTGACTCCTATAGACCAGTTAGACGCTCCTAATCAACTCATTACCTACATTAATGACAGCTGTCTTAAATTGTCACCAGTATAAAAGACTCCTGTCCACACAGTCAATCAGTATAACACTAACGTTTACAACATGTGCAAGACCAAAGAGCTTTCAAAGGATGTCAGGGAAAAGATCCCAGACTTGAACAAGGCTGGAATACATTAAAAACCATAAGTAAGATGGTGGGTGAGAAGGCGACAACTGTTGGTGCAATAGTAAGAAAATGGAGGAAATACAAAATGAGCATCAATCGACATCGATCTGGGGCCCCATGCAAAATCTCACCTTGTGGGGTATCCAGGCTCATGAGGAAGGTGAGAGATCAGCCTAAAACCACACAGGGGGAACTTGTTAATGACTTCAAAGATACTGGGACCACTGTCACCAAGCAAACCATTAGTAAGACATTACGGCGTAATGGATTAAAATCCTGCAGAGCCCGCAAAGTCCCACTGCTCAAGAAGGCACATGTGCAGACCTGTCTGAAGTTTGCCAATGAACACCTTGGTGATCCTACTAGTAATTGGGAGAATGTGCTGTGGTCAGATGAGACAAAAATTGAGCTCTTTTGCATTAACTCAACTTGCTATGTTTGGAGGAAGAAAAATTGCCTATGACCCAAAGAACACTGTCCCCACTGTCAAGCATAGCAGTGGAAACATTATGTTTTGGGGGTGTTTCTCTGCTAAGGGCACAGGACTACTCCACCGAATCAATGGGACAATGGATGGAGCCATGGAGCCATGTACCATAAAGTCCTGAGTTACAACATCCTACCCTCCACCAGGACTTTAAAAATGGGTCGTAGCTGGGTCTTCCAGCACGTCAATGATACAAAACATATAGCTAAGGCAACAAAGGAGTGCCTCAAAAAGAAGCACCTGAAGGTCAAGGAGTTGCCTAGCCGGTCTCCAGACCTAATCACATAGAAAATTTATGGAGGGAGCTGAAGCTCCAAGTTACTAAATGACAGCCTCAAAATCTTTATGATTTAGACATGATCTGCAAAGAGGAGTGGACCAAAATTCCTTCTGACATGTGCGCAAAGCTCATCAGCAACCACAAGAAACATCTGACAACTGTGCTTGCCAACAAGGGTTTTTCCACTAAGTATTATGTCTTGTTTCTCAGAGGGATCAAATACTTATTTCTTACTGCAAAATGCAAATAACTTTATATAATTTAGACAATGTGATTTTCTGAATTTTAGTTTTGCTAGTCTGCTTCTCACTGTTAAAATTAACCTACCCTTAAAATTATAGACTTTGTCAGTGGAAAAACTTACAAAGTCAGCAAGGGATCAAATACTTATTTCCCCCACTGTAACACTTTTGTACAGTGTTAGTGATTTGATTACATGTACTGCACCATGCTGATTTACAGCCGTTTAGTTACTCACATACTATTAAATAAAAAAAGTTTGCCTCACATTTTCTAAATGTACCACATAAATCACTGTTTATCACCACCCCAGCATCATAATCCGAGACTTCATCCTCTAAACATAATTAATATAAGGTATTACTGTTACCAGTCTGACTTGGCTCTGTTGCTGACTCCTGCTGCCTTCACATATGGCTGCCTTCTGCTTAGCTCTAGTCTGTATGCAGAACTCCTATCAGTACATGAACACAATAACAGAACCACCATCAGTACATCAGTAGATCACAAGCACCAACATGAGTATATGAATTTAACACACAGATTAGTACACTGATTAATTGCAATGTCAGGTCTGCCCCAGCAGTGTGTATTTGTATCACATGAACCTTACAGAATGTTATTATTAAAGGTAAGGAGAGAATCGGACTTGCTGTTAGCACTCAGACTGTGGATTATATAAGAACTACAGCACTGATTAGACATAGACAGTAGTGAAAATATACATCTATACCCAGGTGTCTTATACATCTTTAATTGCAGATGCCATGATGACTTTTGACATACAACGGCTCATCTCTACAGACTTACGCCTTTTCTAATCTTCTGCTACACATCTCAAAATGTTGACCTTATAATAGCATCTTTATAATTGCTCCTGAATTAAAATCTATGCACTACACTGAGCCCCTGAATTATGATTTCACCTCAATGCACCACATATGACTTCCACACTGTCCCTTTTATAATACATATTCTCCACACTATCTTCTGCTGCTATAAAGTGCTGACTCCACAATATCCTGACCCATAAAATACAGCATATCATCACGTCTTATGAATTATAACAACCACACCAATCCAACCTTATGATCCTTAACTTTTACACTGTCTGGCCTTATAAACTTTAGCCTTGCCACCATCTGCCATTATAAACTGAAGCCTCCTAAATGCCATTAAGAACTATTTTCTCTGCCTTTCTACTATGCATCCTCTCTATATTGCCCTCTCTCTAGACCGTACTATATATATTATACACTCTATATATTCCCTCATCACTCCGCACCTATACTAAACATCTACTGAATCTTTTGCTCCAGAGAGCACTTTCTATCTGTCTTGGTTGCCCCTGCGGCACTGCTGACATAAGGTTGAATGATGGTTGTGCTTCTCTGTCCCTGTAGTATCGTAGCGCTGATCGTATCCCCCATTAATTTATGTTTCAAAGATAAGATGATAGGATTGTAATTTAATGCAAAGAATTGAAAAGCCTCTGAGACTCACTCCTGGCAATGGCAATTATTTTCGTAGAGTAATATTGTACGCACCCACTATATTAGTTAATAAACCACCTGCGGTGGAGGATCTCACCTTAAGTTGTTGTGAGTGTCACAATAACAGTATACCCTTGATGTAATTTTAGGATAGTTAACAGCAGGTGCCTCCATGGAAACTACCTTCAGATAGAGGGACTCTGAGCATTTGTAGGAATATAGTAAAGTCTTATTTGCATCTTCTTACTTTCTTTTGTTATTTCACTTACTATGCAGCTCAAACATCTGGGCATGTATTTTATGGGCCCATGTCATCTAATTATAATATTTTTCTTTGTACCTTGCACTTCGTAACTATATTTTATTGCACTGTGCATGTTTTTACATTGCTTATTTCATGACTTTGCTTTTTCTCTAGTTGCCCTCTATACAAAGGCTGGTTTCACATTGCGGATTTTTCATTTCCGATGCTGTCCAATCAAAATCGGACAGCATCGGATCCGAATTTGGCCCCATGCAGCGCTATGGGCATCGGACCGAATCGGATGTGCACTAAATGCCATCCGTTTTGGTCCGATCCGAGTCTGTCCGATTTTAAATAAAAATAAAATCTGACAGATTCGGATCGGACCAAATCGGATGGCATTTAGTGCACATCCGATTAGGTCCGATCCCTATAACATGGGGCCCTATGGAGAAGGGTCCGAGGAAACATCTGATGTCTCCTCGGACCCCGTTTTACTGTACTGAGCATGCTCAGTACAGTAAAACTGCTCCTAACTAGGAGCACAAGGGTTAAAAAAAAAAAAAAAAAAAAGGTTATTCTCACCTCTCCACGAGCCCCCGCCATCTTCCGCCATCTTCTTGGAGGCTCCCGGTGGCTCCCGCAGGCTGCCGGTGTCAGCAGAGGGCTTCCTCTGCTGTATAGGACCTGCGGTGATGTCACAGTCATGTGACCGCGGGTTACGATGGTGAACCCGCGGTCACGTGACTGTGACATCACCGCAGGTCCTGAACAGCAGAGGAAGCCATCTGCTGACACTGGCAGCCTGGGGGAGCCACCGGGAGCCTCCAAGAAGATGGCGGAAATCGGCGGGGGCTCGTGGAGAGGTGAGAATAACCTTTTTTTTTTTTTACTCCGCAGGGAGCGATTTTATGCCGGAATCGGGTGCCTATTTGGCATCCGATTCCAGGCATCAGAAGGGAGCCGATGCTGTCCGATTTATATCGGACAGCATCGGCTCCCTAAAAATCGTTATGTGAAAGTAGCCTAAGTGACAAAGTCATTTTGTTGCTTGCTGTTACTAAAATAGTTACCGTATATACTCGTGTATAAGCCGACCCGTGTATAAGCCGACCCCCCTACTTTTGTCCCCAAAACCTGGGAAAACGTATTGACTCGAATATAAGCCGAGGGTGGACTCCAGCACAGGTATACAGCCCCAGCAGTGATGGTATACAGCAGGTCCCCAGCATCGTATACAGCCCCAGCAGTGTGGTATATAGCAGGTCCCCAGCATCGTATACAGCCCCAGCAGTGTGGTATATAGCAGGTCCCCAGCATCATATACAGCCCCAGCAGTGTGGTATATAGCAGGTCCCCAGCATCATATACAGCCCCAGCAGTGTGGTATATAGCAGGTCCCCAGCATCATATACAACCCCAGCAGTGTGGTATATAGCAGGTCCCCAGCATCATATACAGCCCCAGCAGTGCCAGCCCATTATACAGGCCCCCCTCACAGTATGGCGGCGCCCCCCCTTTCACAGGATGGCCCCCCTCACGCAGCGCTGCGCACATACATTACCTGGCTATCAGCTGTCACCCTCCGGTGGCGGATCGCGGCTCCAGCCTCCAGCTTCCATCTTCATCTTTGTCTTCAACCGCGTCACGCCATGCGCCCCGCCCCTTTCATGACGCGGCCGCCCTCACATCAATGGATGAGGCACTGAGGGGGCGGCCATAAGGAATGAGGGGCGGAGGCTGCCGCAAACAGCCCCGCCCATGGATTTTACACAAGACTGGCGAAGACAACATGTAAATATGAGCTCTTTGCAAAACTTTAATAATTCATTTTCCCCCATACAGGAAAAACTATACAAGAGGGGTGCAGGCACCCCTGTATAGTGATTCGGGGGGCTGGAGGTGTGGGGACTTGCACTTGGGGGCAAGTGTACTAGAAGCCCACCGGAGTGGCCGGCCGTTCTCTAGGGGGGTCTAAGCCCCCCCTAGAGAACTCAAACATTACTTTACTTTGTAAATTGAACACTTTACTAGTCATAGGACAGTTTGCTGATCCCGGCAATAGCCGGGATCTGCAAACTATGCAGTTACCGGATGGCTCAGGATGACACATCCTGAGCCATCCGGTTACTGATGTGCGGTCCAGGGAAACGCTGCAAAAACTGCTGCCTGCATGATTTTTAACGCAGGCAGCAGTGCCGGACACGGCCACCGGATGGCTTGTGAAGCCATCCAGTGTTTTGCATAGGCTCCTATGAGGAGCGTTTCCTGGTCCGGTTTTGAGCTTTTTGAAAGCTCAAAACCGGATCAGGATTTTGTAAAAAAAACGGGAATGTGACCCTAGCCTATCTCAGCACAGGAGATGTGGCATGATCAGACCATGTCCCTGTACGGTCAGACACATCCATTACACAGTATATAGCAGGGACACATATATAAGATTATCTCAGCACAGGAGATGTGGCATGATCAGACCATGCCCCTGTACGGTTAGACACATCCATTACAAAGTACATAGCAGGGACACATATATAAGATTATCTCAGCACAGGAGATGTGGCATGATCAGACCATATCCCTGTACAGTCAGACACAGCCATTACACAGTACATAGCAGGGATACATATATAAGATTATCTCAGCACAGGAGATGTGGCATGATCAGACCATGTGTAAGATTTTCAGTCTTTTTTGCTATATCTGTTGTTATGTTTGCATTTAGTGTATTTTGTCGGCCATCTTGTTTCCTGTCATGTGCATTGACTTTTGCCCTCAACCAATATGGAGTTCTCAGCTTGTCGTCGGACATCTTGTTTCCTGTCCTGTGCATTGACTTTTGCCCTCAAACAAGATGGAGTCCTCAGCTTTGATGTCCCTGCCCTGTTCCTTGCCAATTGCCCTTTTAATCAGTTTCAGATGATTTCCCTGTGCTCCTGAATCAGGTCTGAAACCAGTTTGTGTCGTGCTCTCTGAAGCCTGGATTCACTCTGCCTGGAATCATTTATGGACACAGAAGCTTTCTATTTGCCAGCAACATCTGACAGGAAAGTAATAGACTGAATGACTTGTACTATGCTTTAATGCTCTGATGTCCTGGGTTGTTTGCCTTCTGCAACTTGCATTTACTTTATCCTGCTGATGCACTAACTTGTATGAAGCAATACAACAGCTGCTTAAGAAGCGTATGTCTCATGTGTCTCATTATACCCATGCATTAGACTCTATATAGACTGTATCATATATGACAGATTCAGGAGCCATAATAGAGTCTGCTGGGTCTGGGACAGTGCTGCATCTGCTGCCACCTGCATAGAGATTTCTGGATCTTTGTCATTGGGGAGCCGCTGCAGACCGTGGATCCGAGATATCGAAATATGTGATGATAGTGGTTGTGGCTTATCACAACCTTTCCAGGTGAGCACATTCCCTTCTTTTAAGTCAGGAGTGTTACCACAGGTAAACACTATTGTGCTCCTTTTCTTCCTTTCCAGCCTCTCTGCCGTACAGCTTCTGGGAATATGGAGGACCCCGTTAAACATCTGTGCGACGTGACGGATTCAATCCTTGCTGACCTACAGGCATTGAAGGCCAGCTTTGCAAGCCTGCGGGATCGCGGTGATAATAATCTGCAGGTGTTCGGACAAACCACACAGGACTTACGAACCCTGATTGAGGTTCTGGAGGGACGAGTCCACACCCCAACTTCAACCCCGGGTATTGGAATCCCCAAGCTACCACCATTCCGCTTTGGCGGTGAACGGGAAAAATTCAGGGGATTCATTAATCAATGCAAACTGTTCTTTGCGGCTTATGCGCCACAGTTCCTTACTGAGCGATCTAAAGTACTGACCATAATTATGCTGCTCTCCAACAAAGCTCTCACATGGGCAAACCCCCTAATTGAGACTGACGATGACTGTCTAAATAATCTTGATGCTTTCATTTCAGCTATGGGGCAGGTATTCGATGATCCAAACCGCGGTGCTACAGCGGAATCAGCCATGTTAACTTTAAGCCAAGGTAAGCGCTCTGTAGCGGAGTATGCTTTGGAGTTCCGGAGATGGGCCCTCGACACCACTTGGGATAGCTCCGCTAAAAAGTCGGTTTTCCGGAAAGGATTATCCTCTGTGATTAAGGACGAACTCGCTCGTGCCGACCCACCTACAGCATTAGGAGATTTTATCAACTATTGTATTCGGATCGATGCTCGGCTTACTGAATGCAGACAGGAGAGATGGTCGGAGATAAAGCGCACTCTCCAGCTAAGGAGTCCTTGAGCAGGATTATACGAGAACCCGAACCTGAGCATATGCAGGTGGACTCTTTACAGAGACGGGTCAGTGATGCACGTAAGGAACATCGAGTAAAGGAAAATCTGTGTTTCTATTGCGGTAAGTCAGGACATTTCATTATAAACTGCCCCAGTCGTTCTCGTAAAACAACTGCAGCCATCATACACTGCGAGTGTTGTGAGAGGGGTTCTGTCAGGTCCGAACCACAGACCCCAGAGAGAGTAGAGGATACAGACATTGATTACTCAGACTTGAACTCTGTTATCTCTGAGCCGGATGCACGTGTTACTGCAGCAGTCTTTCAGGTTTTTTCAGCGGTTTCCCAGCTGAGTTGTAAGCACAACAATTCTCATTGCTTTATTCCCCTCAAGCTCAGGGTTCACTCTGTCTGGGTATCTACCTCCGCTATGATTGATTCAGGGGCAAGCGGCAATTTTATGGACATCTCCTTCGCCGAGAAACTTGGTGTACGTTCAGTAAAGAAGGCTACTCCTGTACAGATGGAGACCGTGGATGGCTCACTGTTAAACTCTGGACCAGTGGATCAGGAGACGGAGCCCTTAAAGGTCCTCATGGGTAATGACCATCAAGAGAGTCTGTCATTTATGCTCAGCTCTTCTCCTCATTTCCCTATTATTCTAGGACTGCCGTGGCTGCAGGCTCAGAATCCTACGATTAACTGGGAAACTAAAGAACTGCACTTTCCTGAGAAACAGATAAGTCCAGAAGCTTCAGTCTGCTCCATTCCTAAAGGACCGACATCAGTCTCTGAGCTACCAGCAATATACCGTGAGTATGCTGACGTGTGTGACAAAAGGAACGCAGACCTGCTACCCCCTCACCGTCCATATGACTGTCCGATAGACCTGTTACCAGGTGCAGGAATACCTTTTGGCAAGATTTACTCTATGGCAGGGCCTGAGCTAAAGGCTCTAAAGGACTATATAGACGAACATCTAGCCAAGGGCTTCATACGCCCCTCTTCATCTTCTGCTGGTGCACCAATCTTCTTTGTGAAGAAGAAAGATGGATCTCTTAGGCCCTGTATAGACTATCGGGAGCTCAATAAAATCACGATCAGAAACCGTTACCCACTACCGTTGATCCCTGAATTATTGGAGAGAGTACGGCATGCAAAACTCTTTACAAAGTTGGATGTCCGTGGGGCCTATAACTTGGTCCGCATTAGACCTGGGGATGAATGGAAGACAGCTTTCAGGTCACGCTACGGACACTTTGAATACCTAGTAATGCTGTTCGGTTTATGTAATGCTCCAGCAACTTTCCAACATTTGGTGAATGACGTTTTTAGGGACCTCCTGGATACATTCATTGTCATTTATTTGGATGATATTTTGATTTTTTTTTAATTCCACAGAGGAGCATCACAGACATGTTAAGATGGTCTTAGAACGCCTACGACAAAACCATCTGTATATCAAACTGGAAAAGTGCGAATTCCATCGGACGGAGATCCAATTCCTGGGGTATGTAATGTCATCACGAGGAATTAGTATGGATGAGAGTAAGATCCAAGCCATTAAAGACTGGCCAGTCCCCAAGAATGTGAAGGAGGTCCAGCGCTTTATAGGGTTTGCTAATTTCTACAGGCGTTTTATCAGGAACTTTTCTGAGGTAGTGTGTCCCATTACGCGGCTTACCCGCAAGAATTCTGCTTTTACCTGGACCCCCCAGGCTCAAGAAGCATTTTCCCGTTTGAAATAGAAATTCACCACGGCACCTATTCTGGTGCATCCTAACCCTGAACTTGCCTTCATAATAGAGGTGGATGCCTCAGACAGTGCCATCGGAGCTATCCTCTCCCAGAGGACAGGTGAGAAAGAAGTCTTACATCCCTGTGCTTTCTTTTCCCGGCGGTTGTCTCCTGCAGAACGGAACTATGACGTGGGTAATAGAGAATTGTTGGCCATCATCGCAGCCTTCAAGGAATGGAGACACCACCTTTAGGGAGCTGCACAGCAGATAATCGTGTTGACTGACCACCGCAATCTTGAGTTTATCAGATCGGCTAAGTGCTTGACTCCTCGCCAGGCTCGTTGGAGTCTTTTCTTAAACCAATTCAGTTTTGTTATCTCATATAGGCCAGGATCGCGTAATGGAAAGGCCCATGCGTTGTCTAGACTCCACTCAACTGAGACCATTCCACTCACGTCTCGTAAGACTGTTATCTCTGATTCCAGGTTCCTGGGAGTGATTCATAATCAAGACTTGCTTAACGACATCAAGGAAGCATACCATACGGATCCCTGGCTGGCACAACTGTCTTGTGAAGTAAGTCTTGTATATAAGAACGGTGTGTGGATTCAGGGGCAACGCCTGTATATTCCTGAAGCAGTCAGGGTGAGAGTACTGCAACTCGTCCACGATTCTAAGATAGCGGGGCATAGAGGAGTTCTGAAGACTCAAGAATTCCTGTCTCGCTTCTTTTGGTGGCCCACATACAGAAGAGACGTTCTAGGTTACGTCACTTCTTGCGAAGTCTGTGCCAGATGCAAGACTCCACGATCTTCGCCTACGGGTCTATTACAACCCCTACCCGTTCCATCCCGTCCATGGGGATCCATATCTATGGACTTCATTGTGGAGTTGCCAACCTCTCAAGGGAAGAACACAGTTCTGGTGGTGGTGGATCGGTTAACAAAGGCAGCCCATTTTATTCCGTGTGTGGGTCTACCCACTGCGAAAAACACATCGGACTTAATCATTCAAAACGTGTTTCGCCTGCATGGCGTACCAGATGAGGTTGTATCTGATCAAGGGGTGCAATTCACTTCAAAGTTTTGGCAGCATTTCTGTGCTGCGTTGGACATCAAAGTTAACCTGTCTTCTGCCTTTCATCCACAGACGAATGGACAAACCGAGCGGACTAATCAGACCCTAGAACAGTATCTCCGCTGTTTTATCTGCCACCTACAAGATGACTGGGTGGATTTGCTCCCACTGGCTGAATTCTCTTATAACAACTCACAGAGCGCTTCCACCAAGCAGTCACCCTTTTATGCCAATTTGGGTTATCATCCTAACATCCTTCCTCGACTTCCCATAGATACACCTCTCCCAGCTGTGGCCGACAGAATCACCTCTCTACAACAGAATCTTGATCTGCTGAAAGAGAATCTGGAATCCGCTCAGGACAGGTATAAAAAAGCGGCAGATAGGTTTCGTAAACCTGCACCAACCTTCAAGGTAGGAGATTTGGTCTGGCTGTCTACTAAGAACCTCAAATTGAGAGTACCATCATCCAAATTGGGTCATAAGTACGTTGGGCCCTATAAGATTAATAAGCTCGTCAGTAACGTTGCCTGTCGCCTTCAACTTCCAAGATCTATGAGGATTCACCCCTTATTTCACGTTTCTCTACTAAAGGCTGTGACTCCCAATTCATTCCCTGGTCGTTCTTCTTCCCCTCCTGCTCCGGTACTCATCGATGGCCAGGAGGAGTTTGTCGTGGAAAGGATCCTGGACTCCAGGTTGCGTAGAAACGGGGTGCAATACCTGGTAAAGTGGCAGGGCTATTCTCCAGAGGACAACTCGTGGGAGCCGGCCTCCAATCTCCATGCTCCTCGGTTACTCCGCCAGTTCCATCGGAGGTACCCGGGAAAGCCTGGCCTGGGGCCATCCAGAGGCTGTCCCTAAGGGGGGAGTAATGTAAGGTTTTCAGTCTTTTTTGCTATATCTGTTGTTATGTTTGCATTTAGTGTATTTTGTCGGCCATCTTGTTTCCTGTCATGTGCATTGACTTTTGCCCTCAACCAATATGGAGTTCTCAGCTTGTTGTCGGCCATCTTGTTTCATGTCCTGTGCATTGACTTTTGCCCTCAAACAAGATGGAGTCCTCAGCTTTGATGTCCCTGCCCTGTTCCTTGCCAATTGCCCTTTTAATCAGTTTCAGATGATTTCCCTGTGCTCCTGAATCAGGTCTGAAACCAGTTTGTGTCTTGCTCTCTGAAGCCTGGATTCACTCTGCCTGGAATCATTTATGGACACAGAAGCTTTCTATTTGCCAGCAACATCTGACAGGAAAGTAATAGACTGAATGACTTGTACTATGCTTTAATGCTCTGATGTCCTGGGTTGTTTGCCGTCTGCAACTTGCATTTACTTTATCCTGCTGATGCACTAACTTGTATGAAGCAATACAAGAGCTGCTTAAAAAGCGTATGTCTCATGTGTCTCATTATACCCATGCATTAGACTCTATATAGACTGTATCATATATGACACCATGTCCCTGTACGATCAAACACATCCATTACATAGTACATGGCAGAGGCAGATTTATAAGATTATCTCAGAACAGGAATACATTTTTTTACACATCCTATTGTGAAAATTATTTTTATTCCAAAATGTATTGATTACAATTAACTTTGTGGGAAAACCTCTTTAATGATATTGACTTACTATTTTCCTTATGTTTATACTTTTAAGTTTAGTAATTCATTTATATGATTAGATATGAGGATTACACAATGCAAGTGTATAATATCCTTTTATTGGCACTTTTGTTGAATGGTGAACTGTTGTAATAAAGATTTTTAGTGCCCTTCTCTATTTTCATATACAATACTGGGAAAGAAGTTTGACTTCCTAAAATTCAATAACACAGCTGAATTTAGTCACAATTAAATCTTTAAAGTTCTCAATATGGTTTCTTTTCTGATCAGTAGGAAGAAAATGGGTTTAAGGCATAAATCAATTGTCACCGGGGTTGTTCTTGAGGGGAGAATATCCTCTATTGATACTTGTATTTGGAACAGTGTTTCTTAATAATAAAATGGCTAGTAAGTGTTAATTTCTAATATATGAAATTAGGTCTATGAAGAAGTTAAAGGGATCCTATCACCTCCAGAACGCCTCCTAAACTAGCAAAACATGTCCCTGCAGCATCCCATCACTAATCTCACACTCCTTTTGTCTCCTAAAAGCATCCTGTGAAAGTGCATAAAAACGTGTTAATACTCACTTATTAGTGATTATAATTAGCAGTGACTATATTCTTTAGTCACCAAGGCGGGCTGTTTTGCAGCTCCAGGATCCACCCTGTCTCTGTGTGTTTGCTGTGATGTGCAGGCATTTCCCTCCCCACTCTCTATCACTCACAGAATGCAAATCATTAGTCCTGCCTTCAGTTTCAGTTTCACAGCAGCACTGACAGAGAGAGGGCTGGATCCTGGAGCTGTTAAACAACATGCCCTGGTGACTAAAGAATATGGCCACTGCTAATTATAATCACTAATGAGTGAGTATTAAGACATATTTCTTCACTTTCACAGGATGCTTTTAGGAGACAAAAGAAGTGTGAGATTAGTGATGGGATGGTGCATGACATGTTTTGATAGCTTAGGAGGCGTTTTGGAGGTGACAGGATCCCTTTAAACTCAGTCGAAGGTCATGTGGGACAGAAGCCTCTAGAAATATGAGACAAAAATGCACATAGGGTCTTATCTCTTAGCAGAGAGGAGCAATTGCCCTATGAAATGGGCTCATGGTTGTGTAAACCCACAACCAGTGTATGCGTTCGTATTGCTGCTGCTGGATCCACACCTCCACGTGCAACGTGGCAAACAACTGAAAAACAAGATGAAGTGTTGGTGATCCGCGCTGCTGGAAGAAAAAAACAGGACCCAGGAAGTGTGGTGCAATGGTGTTTTTTATTCGGACGCGTTTCAGAGCAGCATCTGCTCCTTCCTCAGGGATTACCCTGATAAAGGAACAGAGGCTGCCAGAATAAAAAACACCATTGCACCACACTTTCCGAGTTCTGGTTTTCTTTCCAGCAGCGCAGATCACCGACACTCCATCCTATTTTCTATGTGGGGCAGAAGGACAGGCTTTTATTAACAAAGTGTACACAACTTAGTCCATGAAGATATATAATTAAGAAATGAAAAAACGAGGTGGCACTCACCAAAATGAGTTACCTTCCTTTATTACATCTTAAAATCCAAAGAGGGGATGAGAAAGATGCAGGCCACATATCGTCATATTGGAGAATGCCATCTTGTTTTTTCATTTGTAAGTGTACATATACAGGTATATATCTTCATTGACTATGTTTTGTACACTTTATTTATAAAAGCCTGTCCTTCTGCCCCCACATGACCTATGAGTAAGTTTATTTTTTTCATAGACCTAAATTCCTACATTAGAAATTAACACTTACTAGAAATGTTATTATTATGTTTGAATAGAAAGGAGAGAAGTCCGGCTTTCAGGATCGCGCTGTTCCAGTCCAAAGTTCACAAGGAGTTAATCCAAGGACCAAGCAGTGATCATAACTTTCTTTTTATTCTAGAAAACTCTACGCGTTTCGTGTACACGCTGTACACTTCCTCAGGAGCAAAGTTAAAGGTACATACATGCAATTCTAGTGACCGGCTGATTGCTGCAGTTCATCGGATCCTACCCATTTGTGCTTATGGTTGTTGTGTTCCACACAACTGAACCAGGTGAGTGGATGCATATCTGTGAAACGATTTTACCATTGGATAAGACCCTATTGTGCGCTTCTGTCTCCCCCTTTTTTTATTATTATGTTTGAATCATATTAGTGAGTGCCTTCTTGTTTTTTTTTCATTTCTAAATGTATATATCTATGAATTGGTGGTGGAGGAATGAGAACCATGTGGATATGTGTATGAATTGAGGGCTCCTCTCCAGATTGTCAAACGATTGCTTTGCTGTTTTGGGGAGATTCTTTGGCACCCATTCTATTCCTGTTTGTATTTAATTAGTCTATAAAAACATAGTGGAGTGAATTTGTTGTGGAAAAACCTGAATAACCCACAGAGCCCTAAACTCAATCCTATTAAACTCTTTTGTGATTAATTAGAATGGAGATTGCGAGCAAGGTCTTTTGTTCCAGCATCAGTATGTTATCTCACAAATGTCACCCTGTATGAGATATATAACAAAGTTCACCACTATGATGACAGCATGTGGCGCTCTAGCACGGAAATAGCCCAGTCAGCAGAATCCAAAGGAGGTTATTTCCAGCGAGCAATGGAGGAATTATAGCAAATATATGCAAAAAAAACCTCAAATATGTAATGCGAACAAAGTTACACGTATAGATAAAAAAGTCAAGACCCCACACCCACCTAAAAAGATGCATTTCGGCAGAAGCCTTCATTTGGAGAGAGGCCTCTGCCAAAACACATTGTTTTTAGCAGAGGTGTGGGGTCTTGAGTTTTTTCTCTACACATGTAACTTTGGCCATGTTAAATATTTGAGTTTTTTTTGCATACGTCTGCTATAAATCCTCCATTGCTCGCTGGAAATACCTTCCTTTGGATTCTGTGTGAGAGGACAAAACTATTTCACAAACAAACTACAAAATCTCGTAGAAAGCCATAACAGAGGAGTGAAAGCTTTTGCAGCTGGAAAAGGGGACCAACTCTGTGTTACTGCCCGTGGATTTAGAATGTAATGTCATGAAAGCTTCTATAGGTATAAATAATAATTATCTCAATACTTTTGTCCACATTGTGTATAGTGGTTATAAATGTCTTTAGCTTCAATATAATGGAAATAATTCAGATGATTTCTTGCTGCTATGATATATTGCCGTCTGTACTCTGGCATAAATGATATTTGGGACAAGTGTAATGAATGGCTGCAGTATATATAACATGTGGAATACCCAGATGATAAACTGACAGCAAATGCTGTATGCCTAAGCTGAAAATATATGACACATTTTCATTTTTTCAACTCTTTCAGAAAGGACTTGGGCGATTTGGGATATCATTAACTTCCCAGCATGTGTTAACGTCTGACAGAAGGATGCAGACGCTTGTCCAACATTGACAACAGCAGCCCATTTGGTTTCCGAAAGATATGATACATTATAAGAGACATAAATGCATGAACATGAAATATGAGCGTTATGATTTTTATGTTCATTAATTAAAAGTCCAGACTTGATTAATTTATTTTTGTCGCAGTGTTAACATTCAAATGTTGTTTTTTATTATATTCATTATGAAAATGTTGGAAGCAGGATTGCCTCTAATTTTTTAGCACTTCAACAATAACATGTAAATAAAATGCTACGTGCTGTCTTTTTTATTTCAAGTTTAATTACTTTTAACATGTAGCAATTCAAAATCTGTAAAATTGGGAAAATGTTAACTTACATAAATATAAACCAAGTACAACTGTTCCTTGAGTCAACAAAAAAATATTCCACATATGTACCGTATATACTCGTGTATAAGCCGAGTTTTTCAGCCCAAAAATTGGGCTGAAAAGTCCCCCCCTCGGCTTATACACGGGTCAATAAGGTAGGGGCTGAAAATAAGACAGGGGGAGGGGGGGGGGGGCGCTGCGCAATATACATTACCTTGTCCGGTGCTGTCCCCGCACCTCTCCTGGTCTGCGGCGCTGTTCCGGGTCCAGTTCCATGATGATCGGTGCGGTCCCCGGCCGACTTCCTGCTTCCATCTGTAATCTCCACCCAGGTCAGGCCCTGTACCAATGAGAGCGCAGGACCCGTGCCTTCAATCACCGCCCAGACGCGGCCAGATGACGTTGGGGCCTCTGATTGGCCCGACGTCATCAAGCCGCGGCGCCTTGATGACGTTGGGCCAATCAGAGGCCCCAACGTCATCTGGTTGCGTCTGGGCGGTGATTGACGGCACGGGTCCTGTGCTCTCATTGGTGCAGGGCCTGACCTGGGCGGAGATTACAGATGGAAGCAGGAAGTCGGCCGGGGACCGCACCGATCATCATGGAACTGGACCCGGAACCGCGCCGCAGGCCAGAAGAGGAGCGGGGACAGCACCGGACGGCCGGAGGAGCGTGACATGACAGCGGGGGACATCACCGGACAAGGTAAGAAACGGTGCATATGTGTGTGTATGTGTGTGTATGTGTGTGTGTATGTGTGTGTATGTGTGTGTATGTGTGTGTGTATGTGTGTGTGTGTATGTGTGTGTATGTGTGTGTGGATGGGGCTGGGGCTGCTGTATATACCACTGGGATGCTGCTGAATATACCACTGGGAGGCTGCTGTATATACCACTAGGAGGCTGCTGTATATACCACTGGGAGGCTGCTGTATATACCACTAGGAGGCTGCTGTATATACCACTGGGGAGGCCTATATACCACACTGCTGGGGGCTGTATACCTGTGCTGGGGTCCACGCTCGGCTTATACACGAGTCAATAGGTTTTCCCAGGTTTTGGGGGCAAAAGTAGGGGGGTCGGCTTATACACGGGTCGGCTTATACGCGAGTATATACAGTACATCCCTGGGTACTCCTTTTCCCCACACTTTATATATCTGATACAGCCTGTGTTTTTGTCTTAATTCTTCTGCTGGCTGCTGGACACTTTCTTTCTTTAAACCTCTTGTAGTAACTGATTTGGTAAAATTCATTGTCACATATTTATTCTTCTTGCACCTTATAACCTGGGCACGATGCAATAGTGTCTTTTTATGTAAAAACTTTATCAACTTCATTTATTCTATATATTGCATTTTTTGCACATTGTTTGTAGATATATGGGCTGAATGCCATCCTTGCTGTTTATAGATTGCATACACATGGGCGAGATGCAATTGTCTGGCCCACAAGGGTCTGGGGACCCAGATCTCAGGCGGTTGGGTGCAAGGATGTCATGGGTGGTCGGTGTCCGAGTCTGTGCCCTTGTGGTGACAATAAAAAGGGGATTTTTGATGGGGAATAAAGTTATTCCAGGTGGCCTGAAACTCCTCCCACTGGGACTGGGTCTTTCAGTAAAGGATTTAACCCTGTAGTCCCTTGCTCTAGAGTGTGTAGATGAAGGATAATAGTCTCAGGTTGACGTTACACTCTCCAATGACAGGAATACTACAGACTCAGTCATGGGTGCAGTACCCCTACTGTGGCGCACTGACCAGTGGGGCGCCACATTCCCCCTTGGTGAAACACACTTGTCTCCAAGTGTCACTAACCTACCCAGTACAGAGCAGTTTTTATATGCATATCAAACAACATAAAACACTTTTATTAATGACAAGTATTATTGGTTCTTCCCGTCCGGGAGGCACAGTTCTTGTAACGTTGCAAACAGTTCTAAGCAAAAGTCCTCATGAAAGTCTATGGGTTTTGCAAAAGAAAAAGCAGTCTTCACAGTCTTCACATTTAACAACTATATACAGGACCAGAGTATTGCAATTTACTTTAAGGAAATTACATGTTAATTTTACTTTTGATCCTCACACTTGTGCACGCATAATGCGTACCAACCGTTGGGTCCTGTGTCTCTCTCATAGCTTACTGAGTCAAATCGGTATAAATCTAGATCAGGGTGACCTTTGGCAAATGAGATTCAACCTCTCTCCGGGCAAAAAAGACTTCCTAATTAAGTCCCTTTTCACGGATAAAACGCCACCTGTTCTCCAAGTTAAAGGTGGTGACTTTACTTTGTTTACTGTGCTCAGGTAGTATTGGTGGTTGGCGACGGGCCTGTGCTCGAATCTGTAAATTTTCCATTTCTCTGGCCCACCAGTCCTCATGGCGGCGCTGCCGTACCGCTTGGCCAAACAAACTCATGACACGGGCATTGTCCGGTTGGTCAGATACAGGAACTGTGTTTTGCCTACTGCTCTCCATGACAACAGTAGTTCTTCCGCCATGGATGGCTCCACCAGATTCTTTGGGTCTCAGGTAACATAGCCTCCTCATGGTTCTCCGCTGTATCATCCTCCTCCTCAGAGCTCGGTTCATCTGGTTCCTCTTTCTCATTGTAAAGCTGGTTGGGATTCTTCTCCTCGACTGCCTCTATTACCAAGTCAGGCTCCTCAGCAAGTTGCTGTACATCCTCCAATTCTTTGGCGGGCTCTTCTTGCATGCCTAGATCAGTAGAGTCAACTGGTTTGGCTGCAGTCTCCCAGTTGTTCTCCAGCGGGGTTTCAGGGCTGCCCGCCTCTTCTATATTAATGGCTGGTGGCACTGGGTCCTCTCCGGTAACTGGGTGAGCATCTATTAGTTGGTTTCTCACCCCCGGTTCCAGTTCTGGACAACCGCACTGCCTCTGTGTGGCCTCATGGTGTAGCTGGCGGGCCACGCCGA
The DNA here is from genome assembly GCA_033576535.1 of Allobates femoralis. Lineage (NCBI taxonomy): Eukaryota > Metazoa > Chordata > Amphibia > Anura > Aromobatidae > Allobates > Allobates femoralis. The sequence continues at coordinate 280,302,973 of JARQOC010000005.1, read as the reverse complement.
CGCTCCAGCGCCGGATTGTTCACTCCACCGGTTCGAAGAGCTGCACTCTTAAGTCCTGGAGAGTGGTCCCCCAAAAGGCTGGATCCCCCTCATTGGTGCGGAGGGAGACCACCTCTGGGTCTCCAACTGCGACATTGGCCTCTTTCTCTACCTCGCGCATAAGGTCTATCAGTTGGGTTGCCGCCATGTCTCCAAGACCCATACCCGAGTGAGTCTGCTGGGGTTCTGCCACACCCTGTTCTTTTTCTTTTAAAGTCCATGAGCGGGTTAAATCCTCTGGCCCGCCCTCTTGTTTTTCCTTCAGCAAGCAGGACGGGAAAGAAATTTGGCACCTCTGCCCTGGTCCTCCCATGATGAGGGGCCAAGCACGCCCCTGGTCCAACACATAGTTTTTTACATTCTTGGTTCTGCCATTTTGGGCCCAGCAGAAAATGGCAGGAAGGGTTCTTGGGTGCTGTGCATACATTGTTTAAGTCCTTTTTAAAGTGGCCAGTAAAGTTCTGTAAGGTGCACAAAGCCCGGTTCACTGGTTGGTTCGTCCTGTTTGTGACGCCAAGTTGACTGGCCCACAAGGGTTTGAGGACTCAGATCTCGGGCGGTTGGGTGCAAGGATGTCACAGGTGGTCGGTGCCCAAGTCCGTGCCCTTGGGGTGACAATAAAAAGGGAATTTTTGATGGGGAATAAAGTTAATAAAAGTTGTGATGCCACCTGCAGTTTCTGGTGAGTTCACAAGGGGCCGCTGTCAGACTGATGATGGCATTGGTAGATGGCCGGGTTGTCACTGAGGAGAATAACGACTCTTTGAGGCTCCCAGAGAGTACCTTCTGCTTTCTTTCACTGTCCCGTTCTCTTGTCTTGTGCCTCCTCACTATCCTTGTGCTGCCCTGTACAGCCCGCTTGTCTACCAGGCCCGTTGAGTGCTATGAGGTACCCTTCTTCTCTTTAAGGGGCTAAACCCGGTTTGGTGATCCTGGTGGAGCTGCACTTTCTGGATGGGGGTCGGGGTTGCTGGATTAACTCGCGACTGGCCAGTGATGACGGCTCAGGGGTGAACTCGCCTTTACCGTGACTTGGAGCCGGCACTCCATTGGTGGATTAGGATTCCACCGGACTGTAGCAGGTTCGGTACTGGGTCTTGCACTAAAGTGTGGGGATGCAGGATAAGAGCTTCAGGTTGACGTTACACTCCCCAATGACAGGAATACTACACACTCAGTCATGGGTGCAGTACCCCTACTGTGGCGCACTGACCAGTGTGGCGCCACACAATTATTTGTCATATATGTGACATCCTTTTGTCTGAGGACATATCTGTTGGTCTTTTGTCAGAACCATTATTCTTCTTTTCCTTTTTTCTTTTTCTAATAGAATATTAGGATCTGTGCAATAACTTACAAACATAGGGAATAGGTGCAATTCCTTTGATATTAAATCACCATATAGGGTTTTTCCCTTTCATATAGAAAGTATTACTTTTTTTGAACTCTGAGAAGCCCTAATAATGTCACATTTATATTACCGTATATACTCGCGTATAAGCCGAGTTTTTCAGCCCAAAAATTGGGCTGAAAAGTCCCCCCCTCGGCTTATCCGCGAGTCATACGGCAGGCCGTCCGCCCGCCACCCCCATCAGTGTACAGGCCCCCCCATCAGTATCCAGTGCCCCCCTCTTGCTCCGCAAACCTGTAAAGTAAGATCATTATACTTATCACTGTCCTGTCGCCGCCGTCCCCGCCGCTGCTCTGCATCGCGCTCCTCCGGCTTCATCCAGCTTCTTCCGGTTTCTCCTCCTCTGGTGGGCGCAGGCAATGACGTCATTGTCTGTGGGCCAGAGGAGGAAGCCGGAAGAAGCTGGATGAAGCCGGAGGAGCGCGATGCAGAGCAGCGGCGGGGACGGCGGCGACAGGACAGTGATAAGTATAATGATCTTACTTTACAGGTTTGCAGAGCAAGGGGGGCCCTGGATCCTGATGGGGGGGCGCCTGTATATTGATGGGGTGGCGGGCGGGCTGCTGCTAAATATACCTCTGGGGCTGCTGCTTATATACAGTATACCTCTGGGGCTGCTGCTGTATATACCTCTGGGGCTGCTGCTATATCTACCTCTGGGGCTGCTGTATACTACCACTGGGGCTGCTGTATATACCTCTGGGGCTGCTGTATACTACCACTGGGACTGCTGTATATACCTCTGGGGCTGCTGTATACTACCACTGGGGCTGCTGTATATACCTCTGGGGCTGCTGTATACTACCACTGGGGCTGCTGTATATACCTCTGGGGCTGCTGCTATATATACCTCTGGGGCTGCTGTTTACTACCACTGGGCTGCTGTATATACCTCTGGGGCTGCTGTATACTACCACTGGGGCTGCTGTATATACCTCTGGGGCTGCTGTATACTACCACTGGGGCTACTGTATATACCTCTGGGGCTGCTGTATACTACCACTGGGGCTGCTGCTGTATATACCACTGGGGAGGCTGCTGTAACACTGCTGGGGCCTGTATATACCACTTTGGAGGCTGCTGTATACCACTGGGGCTGCTGTATACCACACTGCTGGGGGCTGTATACTACCACTGGGGAGGCCTGTATACCACTGGGGGGGGCCTGTATACCACACTGCTGGGGGCTGTATACCTGTGCTGGGGTCCACCCTCGGCTTATACACGAGTCAATAGGTTTTCCCAGATTTTGGGGGCAAAAGTAGGGGGTCGGCTTATACACGGGTCGGCTTATACACGAGTATATACGGTATTTATTTTGGGAAACCATATACTTCTACTATCAGTGCAGCAAAATATTGTTATTCCACCCTATGTCCCTATAATTTTTGTCTGATAGTGGATGTGAGCCCAATGCTGTTGCATTAGGTGGGTGGTGTTATGATGATGGGGGCAGGCTCTTTGGTGCTGGGGATGGAAGGTGTCCCTCTGGCTCCCACTCTCCCATACATGCTCTCTGCCCCACCAGTGCTGTCTCTCTGCCTTCCCCCATGGTCGCTCTCTGACCCCCCCTTTGTTGTCTAACTGCTCTTCCCCAGTGGTTGCTGTGCTTCCCCTCTGTGGTGGATCTGTCCACCCCCATGCTCACTCCCATGTTGTAGGCAGAGCAGGGAGATAGCAGATGAGGGGCACAGCAGAGCGGGGGCAGAGTTGGGGCAGAACACAATGGGACAAAGCAGAGTGGGGCAGAGCAGAGTAGGGACAGAGCAGAGTGGGGGCATGGCAGAGTGGGGACAGGGCCAAACGTGGGGGTGAGCACAGTGTGGGTAGAGCAGAGTGGTGGCACAGCACATTGGGGATACAGCACAGTGGAGGCAGAGCACAGTGGGGGCATGGCAGAAAGGGGGCAGAGCAGAGTGGAGACAGAGCACAGTGAGGGAAAAGCAGAGTGGGGCACAGAAGAGTGAGAACAGGGCAGAGTGGGGCAGAGCAGAGTGAGGGCAGGGCAAAGTGGGGCACAGTACAGTGGGGTAGAGCACAGTGGAGGCAGAGCATAGGAAAGGCTGCAGTACGTGGCTGCTCTTTGCCTGTGGTTGGAGGGCGTTTGATGACATCACAGTCAAGTGATGTAGTCCACCCATGATTGTGGCATCACCACGGGTCCTGCAAGTCAATGTCAGCTTATCGGTTGCAGGAGGGAAGTATAGCTAGCATCGGGCTGCAGCGACGGGTTGGGGGGCGTTTTCAGGCTACGGCATTTGGAGCACCCATTGGTGGTACCGTGGACGCCTCTTGCACCACCAACGGGCTCCACGTTAACATTCCCATCACCTGGGTGTGCTAATATGGCTTCCGGCGTGCTTCCGGAGCAGCACAGTACATTCTGGATTTATGGACCTATATACAGTTAGGGCCAGAAATATTTGGACAGTGACACAATTTTCGCGAGTTGGGCTCTGCATGCCACCACATTGGATTTGAAATGAAACCTCTACAACAGAATTCAAGTGCAGATTGTAACGTTTAATTTGAAGGGTTGAACAAAAATATCTGATAGAAAATTTAGGAATTGTACACATTTCTTTACAAACACTCCACATTTTAGGAGGTCAAAAGTAATTGGACAAATAAACATAACCCAAACAAAATATTTTTATTTTCAATATTTTGTTGCGAATCCTTTGGAGGCAATCACTGCCTTAAGTCTGGAACCCATGGACATCACCAAACGCTGGGTTTCCTCCTTCTTAATGCTTTGCCAGGCCTTTACAGCCGCAGCCTTCTGGTCTTGCTTGTTTGTGGGTCTTTCCGTCTTAAGTCTGGATTTGAGCAAGTGAAATGCATGCTCAATTGGGTTAAGATCTGGTGATTGACTTGGCCATTGCAGAATGTTCCACTTTTTTGCACTCATGAACTCCTGGGTAGCTTTGGCTGTATGCTTGGGGTCATTGTCCATCTGTACTATGAAGCGCCGTCCAATCAACTTTGCAGCATTTGGCTGAATCTGGGCTGAAAGTATATCCCGGTACACTTCAGAATTCATCCGGCTACTCTTGTCTGCTGTTATGTCATCAATAAACACAAGTGACCCAGTGCCATTGAAAGCCATGCATGCCCATGCCATCACGTTGCCTCCACCATGTTTTACAGAGGATGTGATGTGCCTTGGATCATGTGCCGTTCCCTTTCTTCTCCAAACTTTTTTCTTCCCATCATTCTGGTACAGGTTGATCTTTGTCTCATCTGTCCATAGAATACTTTTCCAGAACTGAGCTGGCTTCTTGAGGTGTTTTTCAGCAAATTTAACTCTGGCCTGTCTATTTTTGAAATTGATGAATGGTTTGCATCTAGATGTGAACCCTTTGTATTTACTGTCATGGAGTCTTCTCTTTACTGTTGACTTAGAGACAGATACACCTACTTCACTGAGAGTGTTCTGGACTTCAGTTGATGTTGTGAACGGGTTCTTCTTCACCAAATAAAGTATGCGGCGATCATCCACCACTGTTGTCATCCGTGGACGCCCAGGCCTTTTAGAGTTCCCAAGCTCACCAGTCAATTCCTTTTTTCTCAGAATGTACCCAACTGTTGATTTTGCTACTCCAAGCATGTCTGCTATCTCTCTGATGGATTTTTTCTTTTTTTTCAGCCTCAGGATGTTCTGCTTCACCTCAATTGAGAGTTCCTTTGACCGCATGTTGTCTGGTCACAGCAACAGCTTCCAAATGCAAAACCACACACCTGGAATCCACCCCTGACCTTTTAACTACTTCATTGATTATAGGTTAACGAGGGAGAGACGCCTTCAGAGTTAATTGCAGCCCTTAGAGTCCATTGTCCAATTACTTTTGGTCCCTTAATAAAGAGGAGGTTATGCATTACAGAGCTATGATTCCTAAACTCTTTCTCCGATTTGGATGTGGAAACTCTCATATTGCAGCTGGGAGTGTGCACTTTCAGCCCATATTATATATAGAATTGTATTTCTGAACATGTTTTTGTAAACAGCTAAAATAACAAAACTTGTGTCACTGTCCAAATATTTCTGGCCCTAACTGTATAGATTATTTTTGTTGGTTTTTGTCTTTTCATTGTGTTTAAGCGCATATATATGGGTTTGAGTATCCTTATTTTTAATGTTTTTAATCAATTCCAGTAATAATAAAGATTTTCCTTATTTCTTTTATTTTTTAAAAACTCATTAAATTTATAGGTATTTCTTATTTAGCATATAATTTGTTATGCAGATTCTTGTCATGTCACTGAATTTTTACTGTTTTGCTCCTGGTGTTTGAAAATCTTCCTGTACACTACAAATTACAACCTGTTCTCAGAATCTCTAAGGCATGCTTCACACCATGGTGTGATCAGGTTCGGGGCTGTCCGATGTAAATCAAACAGCCCCGGACCCGATTTGCAAAAAGAACCAGAGGGCAAATATGCCCTCCGGTCCAGTTTGCAGCCGGATTCAGCTGATAGCAGCCACAGCTGCTGGAATTTCAAGATTGAGGCTAGCAGGAAGCTAGCCGCGGTCTTGAAAGCTCAGCAGGGGACAGCTGGCGGTGCTGAAGCAACATTTTTGTGTCCGGGAGGAAAACCTGACTTCATCTGGATCCTCCTGGACAGGTGGAAACCGAATGGCACATAGCTGCGAGTCCTTGGTGTGTGATGTCAGATTGGCTCCTTTTAGCAGGCACCGCCTGCCACACGTAACCGCAATTAACATATGTAAATCGAGACAATAACAATTGAATACAACAGTAACCCAATGACAGAAAAGTGCAAGTTAAAAACAGCATATAATAGGTTGTACCCTAGAGCATTGTTATTATAAACAGGTAATTGCCAGCATGCAGCATTAACTCACGGTCAATTGCAATACCACAAGGCTTATTCAAAAAAGTGTATATATATATATATATATATATATATATATCAATGCAAAATAGAATACACCGGGCACTAACAGTCAAATCACAGTGGGCTTCAGTCACTCCCGTGACTGGTATCTGCAGTTCTACCCAGCGGTGCTGGCCATATACAGACTTAAATCGTTCCAAAATGTAGCAAAGACAAAAATAGCCGCACTCACCGAAGATGGATCTTGTTTTCTTTATTCAATGTCCAATTCCATATTTCTTGAACACACAAAGCAGGGAGGGGGGTGCAGGGGGAGACGGACGACGGTTTACAATTTCGCGGTCGCGCACCGCTACTATGGGACCCGTAGAAGCGGTGCACGACCGCGAAACGGTAAACCGTCGTCCGCCTCCCCCTGCACCCCCCTCCCTGCTTTGTGTGTTCAAGAAATATGGAATTGGACATTGAATAAAGAAAACAAGATCCATCTTCGGTGAGTGCGGCTATTTTTGTCTTTGCTACATTTTGGAACGATTTAAGTATATATATATATATATATTAGTTCCAAACCATGAAAGAAATGTTCTTTCAAGTAAAACAATTCTCTTTTGTGAGAGTTTACAATTATTCTTGGTATCAGCCTATTTCTATATAACTCTTTGTGGAGGACAAGGAAAACGACCAGAAATGTCAAAAAATTATTAACCAAATCAACAAACATATTACTATGTCTAAATACACAAAGTGAATAATAGGGTTAACCTAACTTCTTAAATCTCTATAGCACTGCACAATTGCCCTTGGGATCCCTCTCCATTATGATTGGATGCACCCACATTTTCTTGGGAGGTTTTGTGCCGATAAGCATATGAAATTGGTTAGTGAACAACTGATGGACAAACTTGCAAAATATATATATACTAGCTGTGAGCCCGATGCAAATGCATCGGGATTCTAGAACGTGCATTATTTTGATTATAGTAGTTATAGCTACTTTTTGAGGGAGTCCAATACTTTTTTTGGGGGGTCCAATACTTTTTGTGGGGGGTGCAATACTTATTGGGGCGCGTTCAATGCTTTTTGGGGTGCGTTCAATACTTATTGGGGCGCGTTCAATGCTTTTTGGGGCGCGTTCAATGCTTTTTGGGGCGTGTTCAATACTTTTTGGGGGGCGTTCAATACTTATTGGGACGCGTTCAATACTTTTTGGGGCGCGTTCAATACTTATTGTGACGCGTTCAATACTTATTGGGGTGTGTTCAATACTTTTTTGGGGCGCGTTCAATACTTTTTGGGGCGCGTTCAATACTTATTGGGGTGCGTTCAATACTTTTTGGGGCGCGTTCAATACTTATTGGGGTGTGTTCTATACTTTTTGGAGTGCTTTGCTGGGCTAAACCTGAATGGTGCACAGGGGGTTAATCACATGTCAGGTCTGTGTGTGAGTGAAGATGTGCTGATTGACTCACTGGGTTGCAGCTGGGAGTGAGTAGGCTGGATAGGAACCTGCCAGGTGTCTGAGTGAGGAGAGGACGATTCAGAAGTTCAGAGCACTGCCATGTGAAGAGGTGCTGGAAGTGATCCGTCCTCAGTGGGTAAGTGATGGGAGCCTACCAGCTGATGTGTGCATGGCAGCCAGTGTCCAAGGGCCAGGCGGTCACAGCTGACTTTGGGACATTGAGGGGGGGGGGGGCTGTACGGCCATTGAGGGGGGAGGGGGGGGTCTGTGCGGCCATTGAGGGGGGGGGTCTGTGCGGCCATTGAGGGGGGGGTGTCTGTGCGGCCATTGAGGGGGGGGGGTGTCTGTGCGGCCATTGGGGGGGGGTGTCTGTGTGCGGCCATTGAGGGGGGGGGGTCTGTGCGGCCATTGAGGGGGGGTCTGTGCGGCCATTGAGGGGGGGGTGTCTGTGCGGCGATTGGGGGGGGGGGGTGTCTGTGCGGCCATTGGGGGGGGTCTGTGCGGCCATTGGGGGGGGGGGTCTGTGCGGCCATTGAGGGGGGGGGGTCTGTGCGGTGTAGTAGTAGTAGTAGTAGTAGTAGTAGTAGTAGATGGATGATGATGATGATGATGATGATGATGATGATGATGATGATATCATCATCATCATCCCCTTAGAAGGTATAGGGAGATATACTGTGGTAGCGACTCGCAAGGCTCGGCCACAAAGCTAGCGATTTCCCGCTGAGGCTAGCGAGTCGCTACCTGACCGGGAAATCGCTAGCTTTGTGGCCGAGCCTCTGGTTCTATTTTCGGCCAGCGACTCGCAATGGCCGCTTCGCGGCCATTGCTCGCACAAACCTAGCGACTCGCAATGGCCTCGCGGCCATTGCTCGCGCAGCTAACGACTCGCATTGGCCGCTACGCGGCCAATGCTTCGCCATGGTGACGTCAGAGTGTGACATATCCACGACGTGCCGGGGTCCGACACAAAACGTGCTACGGCAATTATATATATTATATATATACTGTTGGCATTTATAGTACATATTCTTCTGTGACAACGCAATCTTAGAGCTGTAACATCAGGTTCCAATTCACCAGCCTGATTTCACCTTGTTTAGCAGGGGTGGGCAACTCCAGGCCTTGAGGGCCACACACACTGCCTGCAAGTTTTCAGGATTTCCTTAGTATTTGACAGTTGGTTATTCAATTTTCTGCACAGGTGATGATTCCAACTGTCAAATGCTAAGGAAATCCTGAAAATATTACTTGTTTGTGGCCTTAGAGACCTCGAGTTGCCCACCCCTGTCGTTGAGTATCGATAACAGCTCTTGCAAAACATGCACTGAACATCTCTGTTGTAAAAAGAGAAAGAAAAGGAAATGATATCAAGATTTTTTAAACCTAGATTTATTCACAGTCATTGTAGTGAACAATGCTTGCAAAAATGCACTTTAATTATTGAAAAAATGCATCACAAATGTGATGTGTTTTTAGTGTGTGTTTTTTCTTTCAAAAGACGTAGTTTTGATAGCTCAAAACAAGTCCCCTTTTCTTACTATTTGCTTTCCTTATGACAGATCACAAAACCAAGATCGGGTGATTTGTTCCCCCCTCTCTTAGGAAAGATTCATAATCCGAATATTTATTTCAAATATCCTTTATTAATAAATCTCATACAATAAAAACATTTAGAGCATTCACTCCGGGGAAAGACACCAGAGACTGACCATATACATACATTTTCATAGTATTGTCTTCATTGACCTTCCTATATTCAATGCAAAAATATTTTCTACGCATTTAAAATATATAAGTGTATAAACTAACACTATCAGGGATTTCTCTTTATACAAATTTTTCTCTTAGTCCTCTTTACAAAATTATACTGGGAATCAAATGTATCCAACCCAGAAGGACTAATATTTACTACTAGCTGTACTACCCAGCTACGTCTGGGTTAATAAATAACTGCTGTTAGCTATAACAAAATAGAATTTGAATATGTCATATTAATGACCTGTAGAAAAATAGAAGCTGAGCTGTGATTGATTGCTATAGGCAGCCTAATAAATCTCCAGCCAACAGAAAACCCTCCCCCAGGCCGGGCAGTAAATATTACCTCACACATACTCATAAAAGACAGCTCAAGTGACTGACATCTGCCTTAATTCCGTATATGGTGCATGCATTGCACACTGGCTGTTTTTAATCAGATGTTTATTTTTGGAAATTAAAGATACCAGATGTATGAGGCGAGTTGTGTGAGGCGATTTGTGCACATCTGTGTCTTTCTGTGTGGTGTGTGTGTCCCTGGGGTGTGTGTGTTTCCCTGGGGTGTGTGTACCAGTGGTGTGCGTGTGTCCCTGTGGGGGTCCTTGTGGTGTGTGTCCTTTTGGGGGGGAGGGGTGTCCCTGTGGGGTGTGTCCTTGTGGGGAGAGGGGTGTCTCTGAGGTGTGTGTCCATCCCTATGTGGTCTCTGTGTTCCTGTGGGGTGTGTGTGTGTCTCTGTGTCACTGTGGGGTGTGTATGTGTGTATGTCCCTTTGGTGTGTGTGTCCCTCTGGGGTGAGTGCATGTGTCCCTATAGGGTGTGTATGTGTGTGTGTCCCTGTGGGGGTTGTCTGTGTGGTGTATGTCTCTGTGTTGTGTGTGTCTCTTTGTGGTGTGTGTGTTTGGGTGCGTGGTGAGTATCCAATGTTGGGGCTCCACCTTAGCTGTTACTCTTTGTGTGCATGTGGTGTGTATACATGTCCCCGTGCGTGGTGAATATTCCATGTCAGGGCCCCACCTTAGTGACTATATGCTGGTATATGCTGTTAGTCTTTGGTGCTGTCATTAAGCCCCTCTCATTCACAACTGTCAACTGGTAACTGTCACTTTTTCCCCATTATGTAGATTGGGCCAAAATTGTTTGGTGAATTGGAATGTGTGGGGTTAAAATTTCGCCTCACAACATAGCCTATGACGCTCTCAAGATCCAGACGTGTGACTGTGCAAAATTTTGTGGCTGTAGCTGGCAGCTGTCGATTTTCCTCCAACACTTTTCCTTTCACTTTTTCCCCGTTATGTACTGTAGATAGGGGTAAAATTGTTTGGTGAACTGGTGACTGTGCAAAATTTTGTGGCTGTAGTTGCGACGGTGTAGATGCCAATCCTGGATATACATACACACATTCAGTTTTACATATTAAGTGTCCCACTCCTCCAACTTCAATCCAAAAAGAGACAGCAGGTAAATATATCCAGCCTCTAGTGTTCACTTTATACAGATCCTCTATCCAAATCTATGAGCACTTGGTCTTATAGGGTTAATGACTCTTGCTACCCTTTTCCCAAACTACTGTCATTGACCAACAATAACATCACCTCCACTTTCTCTTAGCTGCTGTCACTATACGCCAATACCATCACCTTCCCCCCGGAAGAAGCGGTTAGCAAAATAGCTGTAGGGGTGGAGGAACCACGGACGCTGACCGGGAGTATACTCAGGTATGAACCTTGGCCAAAGGTGGATTTCTATATAACATGTCCCATGTATTTAACTTCTAAAAAGGATTGTGGAGGTGATGGTATTGGCGTATTGATAGCAGCTAAGAGAAAGTGGAGGTGATGTTATTGTTGGTCAATGACAGTAGTTTGGGAAAAAGGAGGCAAGAGTCATTAACCCTATAAGACCAAGTGCCTCATAGATTTGGATAGAGGATCTGTATAAAGTGAATACAAGAGGCTGGATATATTTACCTGCTGTCTCTTTTTGGATTGAAGTTGGAGGAGTGAGACATAGTAAATATTAGTCCTTCTTGGTTGGATACATTTGATTCCCAGTATAATTTTGTAAAGAGGACTAAGAGAAAATTTTGTATAAAGAGAAATCCCTGATAGTGTTAGTATATACACTTATATATTTTAAATGCGTAGAAAATATTTTTGCATTGAATATATGAAGGTCAATGGAGACAATACTATGAAAATGTATGTATCTGGTCAGTGTCTGGTGTGTTTCTCCGGAGGGAATGCTCTAAATATTTTTATTGTGCGAGATTTATTAATAAAGGATATTTGAAATAAATGTTCGGATTATGAATCTTTCCTGAGAGAGGGGGGAAAAAAAACACCCGATCTTGTTTTTGAGAGGTAGTTTTGATGCAGAATTGATTGCACCACAAATGGACCACTTTGAGTGGGCACAAGGCCTTACCGTACGGTTGTTGTCTTCAAGGAAGAACGCAACTATCAGTCCACCTCCTTACATTCTTACAATAAAGACAGGCTGCCGATCACCCAATGAACAAGCAAAACTTAAATTCATATGGATTAAGTGACTTCAAACTTAATTCAAAATCAATGTTCTCGACAGTGCATCATACTGTGTAAACAGGACCTGTGAAGTTGACAACTGAGGCCTTCTCACTTTGGACAATCACATTGTATAGCACGGTCTGTTTTTGTAAGCAACCTATTCACACTCAACAATTAATTACAGATTAAAAAAATTTGAATTCAAGAGTAGTGATGAGCGAGTGTATTCATTACTATTCGCTAATCGCATTGATAGTATGGTATTGGCAATGCTCGTTACTCGGTAAGTATCGCTGGTGCTCATGAGCGATGTGTCGATCGTTATCGATCTAACACAAATTAACAGCTGCCTTCATTACACAATGTGAACCAGCACCTCACTGAGAGCAGATTGGATGTTAGGGTCTCTCTGGGGGGTACAGCAAGGTATTTTATGCAGTAGAAAAGTAAAAAGTCCACCCTCCATGGGCAGAGCCTATAAGACTGGGTTCACATTTGCGGACCCCTCCGCAGCGTTCTGCGAAGGGGATCCGCAATGTGACCGCAGCGGCTGCGAGCTCCTATCTTTATAATGGCAGCGCACGGTGCTGCGCTTGACTGCGCACGACCGTGCGCACCCATTCACCCCCATATGTGATCTGTGCGCAGGCATCCGCCTGCGCACAAATCACACAGTCTCGTCCGCACCAGGGACACGACATGTTGCATTCCTGGTGCGGATGAGACTGTGTGATTTGTGCGCAGGCATCCGCCTGTGCACAGATCACATATGGGAGTGAATGGGCACGCACGGTCATGCGCAGTCAAGCGCAGCACCGTGCGCTCCCATTATAAAGATAGGAGCTCGCGGCCGCTGCGGTCACATTGCGGATCCCCTCCGCAGAACGCTGCGGAGGGGTCCGCAAATGTGAACCCAGCCTAACTAATTGACTAACATTGGACTCGCTATTCAGACGAATATGCAAGTATTAAAAAGGACTCATTACGTGTATAGCGAGTGCGAATATTATGCCACTCGCTCATGACTATTCAAGAGAAGTACTTATGACATTAAAATGCATGCACATCTTTGTCTATAAAATGTTTTTTTTTAAGTTGTAATATCATTTAATTAACTTGGTTTTAGCCTAGTACTCCAAAGTCAAATCTGGTATGTAAGTAAATTTGACAGTTACATGATGCCAATGTATAAATGAGAGATGCTGCCAACAGCCCAAATATTTTGACCAAATAGCCCAAAGAGTTTTTAGTGATTTTGTCTTTTGAATTTGGAATATTTTATATACTGTGTTTGCCACTAATATAAAGACGTATGCGTATGCGTATGTATGCGTATCAATGTACTCTGCTATGCTGTGTTATCTATTGCTCATTCCAAACCAGAGTGACACATTAAACTCTATGTATGACTATGCTATTCTGAATTGAACAGATTTAGGCCAGGGTCACATTTGCGATGTGCCCCTGGCCTGCCGGATTCCGGTATTATCTTAGAACTTTTTCCAGCGCCGCATAGCGTTTCCGCTATGCGGTGCTGGAAACCGCTGCCCTTAGTTACCCGCTGTTTACCTGCACGACCTGTCACACAGGCAGCGGCTCGGAGGGCGTTTTACAGCGCCGCACAGGAAAACGTTGCAGACACGATTTCCTGTGCGGCGCTGTAAAACGCCCTCCGAGCCGCTGCCTGTGTGACAGGTCGTGCAGGTAAACAGCGGGTAACTAAGGGCAGCGGTTTCCAGCACCGCATAGCGGAAACGCTATGCGGCGCTGGAAAAAGTTCTAAGATAATACCGGAATCCGGCAGGCTAGGGGCACATCGCAAATGTGACCCTAGCCTTACTGAGTTCTTGCAAGTGTCAAAGTTAATGCATTACACTCTTTTTTTAATCTTTAAATTATCTGGTCCATTAGCTAAGGAATGTCTGGACTATTAGGAAAGCTATCATTGCTATCCAACTGCTTTTTCGAAAATAATTAAAATCACCATCTTAATGTCAAGTTTTATTTTGCAACTTCGGACATTGCTTCATTATGTCTGTAAATTAAAACTGGTTACATCCTTTTAGAAATATAGGGCTGTTAAGTTAAATGGGATAACAAACTAGCTCCTAAAATAAAATAATATAAACTTATAATTAATATCAATTTAGCTAGTAATCTAAAACAATGTAAAATTTGTTGAAATACAAGCAACAAGCTACAGACGTCTTATATAATGGAGGACTTCATAGCAGTGTCAGTAGATGGTGCTCTTCTATCTGTTGATGCTTAATAAATGAAGTGTATCTCATCAGTTTCTTCTTTTCAACTACTCTCTCTGGTACAGCAGCCATTTTAAGTTAGGTCAATTTTTTTTTCAGTTCATATGTACATTTAATGTATATCCAAAGTAAACCCTGCATTCTCCCGCAAATGTCTGATTGTCATTACTTCTGCTCACGTTGAAGAAATCAGCAACAAACTTGAATACTAGCTATGAGCAAAATGGTAAAGTTTTGGGGTTTGTACCAGACACCTAATGTCCAGTGCCAAACTCCAAACACAGACATTTAATCGAAGGTCGATGTTACTGTTCATACTAAGCAGTCAAATAAAGCTTGCTGAAAGGCTTCAATGCAGCCAATCAACAAGCTCTTCAGCTGTGGGCACTTTCAAACCTATCATAGGTATGCCAAATACTAGCATACCTGTAATTGTCTAGCGTGCCACTTGACCCAGCCAGTATATTGGGCTTTTCCGTTATTATGAGAGCTTTTGTGCTTGGTTCAGAGAGCTCTAATCCAGTGGGGTACATCCAGCCCTGATAGAGGCCATGTTCACACACATGCGTTTTTTTGACCATCTCTGCGTTTTTGGGCTGTTAAAAAAAGCGCAGTTGCGTTAACGCAGGGTACATTTGAGTGTAGCTGCGTTTTTCAGCTCCATTTGCGTTTTTTACCCCTAGTCCAAAAAACGCTGCATGCAGCGTTTTTGGGTGCTGTAAAAAAACGCATGTGCGTTTTTCCAAAAACGCATGCGTTTTTTTAACATGGGGCCCTATGGGAAACGCATGCAAAAACGCATGGTACATTAGTACCTTTTAGTGCCATTCAAAAACGCATGCGTTTACCATAGGGGCCCATGTTAAAAAAACGCATGCGTTTTTTTAAAAAAACGCACATGCGTTTTTTTTACATGGGGGCCCTATGGGAAACACATGCGTTTTTAAAAGGCACATTTATGAACCCTGCGTTGACGCTTGCGTTTTTGCCTGCGTTTTTGGTGAAAAAATGACTAAGTCCAAAAACGTGGCAAATCCTTTCAGACACACAAGGGACATTTTTTAGCACTCTTAAAAAAACGCAAGTGCTTTTAAGAGTGCTAAAAAAAACGCAAATTGTGTGTGAACATAGCCACAGCCTGGTGCATACAGGCGTAAGGGTGCGTTCACACATTGCGTATTTGCACGCGAATGCTGTTGCAGTTTTTGTAGCCAAAACCAGGAGTGAAACAATCAGAGGAAAAGTCTAAGGCCCCTTTCACATCTATGCGTTTGCTGCGTTTTGCTTCATTTGCGTTTTTTTATGCGTTTTTACCGCAAAAACGCATTAAAACGCATGCGTTTTTGTCCCCATTGATTTTAATGGGAACGCATGAAAAACGCATGCAAAAACGCATGTCAAAATGCATGTGCGTTTGGGAAAACGCAAAACGCATGCGTTTTTGCAAACGCAGCCCAAAACGTTGATTGCCACGTTTTGAGCTGCGTATGCAAAAAACGCATGCGTTTTGCGTTTTTACCAAACGCATATGCGTTTTGACATGCGTTTTTGCATGCGTTTTTCATGCGTTCCCATTAAAATCAATGGGGACAAAAACGCATGCGTTTTAATGCGTTTTTGCGGTAAAAACGCATAAAAAACGCAAATGAAGCAAAACGCAGCAAACGCACAGATGTGAAAAGGGCCTAATAGAAACAAGTGCTCCACTTCTGGATTTAATCAGCCACTGCTGGTTTTAATCAGCAACTCCTGGTTTTGGCTACAAAAACTGCAAGAGCACTTTTGTAAAAATATGCAGCAAATACCCAGCGTGTGAATGGCATTGTTCACACTCAATTTGCGTTTTTTTTAGCACTCTTAAAAGCACTTGCGTTTTTTTAAGAGTGCTTAATAATGTCCCTTGTGTGTCTGAAAGGATTTGCCACGTTTTTGGACTTAGTCATTTTTTCACCAAAAACGCAGGCAAAAACGCAAGCGTTAACGCAGGGTGCATAAATGTGCCTTTTAAAAACGCATGCGTTTCCCATAGGGCCCCCATGTTAAAAAAAACGCATGCGTTTTTGAATGGCACTAAAAGGTACTAATGTACCATGCGTTTTTGCATGCGTTTCCCATAGGGCCCCATGTTAAAAAAACGCATGCGTTTTTGGAAAAACGCACATGCGTTTTTTTACAGCGCCCAAAAACGCTCCATGCAGCGTTTTTTAGACTGGGGGTAAAAAACGCAAATGGAGCTGAAAAACGCAGCTACACTCAAATGTACCCTGCGTTAACGCACCTGCGTTTTTTTTAACAGCCCAAAAACGCAGAGATGGTCAAAAAAACGCATGTGTGTGAACATCGCCATTGCACCCTAATACAGACTCGTGCATACAGCCAGGTACCAACTTCTCTAATTCTGCCTTGAGCACGCAGCTGTAATACAGCCTGGTCAAGGAGGATGATGAAAGGTTATCACACGTCTAAAAAAGGTAAGTATTAAAAAGAAAGATAACTTTATTTAAATTTGCAGGGATAGGAGAAATGGGACACAAGCGTATAATAAATGGAAGGAGAGGGGACACATTCTACAGTTAGGGCCAGAAATATTTGGACAGTGACACAAGTTTTGTTATTTTAGCTGTTTACAAAAACATGTTCAGAAATACAATTATATATATAATATGGGCTGAAAGTGCACACTCCCAGCTGCAATATGAGAGTTTTCACATCCAAATCGGAGAAAGGGTTTAGGAATCATAGCTCTGTAATGCATGGCCTCCTCTTTTTCAAGGGACCAAAAGTAATTGGACAATGGACTCTAAGAGCTGCAATTAACTCTGAAGGCGTCTCCCTCGTTAACCTGTAATCAATGAAGTAGTTAAAAGGTCAGGAGTGGATTCCAGGTGTGTGGTTTTGCATTTGGAAGCTGTTGCTGTGACCAGACAACATGCGGTCAAAGGAACTCTCAATTGAGGTGAAGCAGAACACCCTGAGGCTGAAAAAAAAGAAAAAATCCATCAGAGAGATGGCAGACATGCTTGGAGTAGCAAAATCAACAGTTGGGTACATTCTGAGAAAAAAGGAATTGACTGGTGAGCTTGGGAACTCTAAAAGGCCTGGGCATCCACGGATGACAACAGTGGTGGATGATCGCCACATACTTTATTTGGTGAAGAAGAACCCGTTCACAACATCAACTGAAGTCCCGAACACTCTCAGTGAAGTAGGTGTATCTGTCTCTAAGTCAACAGTAAAGAGAAGACTCCATGACAGTAAATACAAAGGGTTCACATCTAGATGCAAACCATTCATCAATTCCAAAAATAGACAGGCCAGAGTTAAATTTGCTGAAAAACACCTCAAGAAGCCAGCTCAGTTCTGGAAAAGTATTCTATGGACAGATGAGACAAAGATCAACCTGTACCAGAATGATGGGAAGAAAAAAGTTTGGAGAAGAAAGGGAACGGCACATGATCCAAGGCACACCACATCCTCTGTAAAACATGGTGGAGGCAACATGATGGCATGGGCATGCATGGCTTTCAATGGCACTGGGTCACTTGTGTTTATTGATGACATAACAGCAGACAAGAGTAGCCGGATGAATTCTGAAGTGTACCGGGATATACTTTCAGCCCAGATTCAGCCAAATGCTGCAAAGTTGATTGGACAGCGCTTCATAGTACAGATGGACAATGACCCCAAGCATACAGCCAAAGTTACCCAGGAGTTCATGAGTGCAAAAAAGTGGAACATTCTGCAATGGCCAAGTCAATCACCAGATCTTAACCCAATTGAGCATGCATTTCACTTGCTCAAATCCAGACTTAAGACGGAAAGACCCACAAACAAGCAAGACCTGAAGGCTGCGGCTGTAAAGGCCTGGCAAAGCATTAAGAAGGAGGAAACCCAGCGTTTGGTGATGTCCATGGGTTCCAGACTTAAGGCAGTGATTGCCTCCAAAGGATTCACAACAAAATATTGAAAATAAAAATATTTTGTTTGGGTTATGTTTATTTGTCCAATTACTTTTGACCTCCTAAAATGTGGAGTGTTTGTAAAGAAATGTGTACAATTCCTACATTTTCTATCAGATATTTTTGTTCAACCCTTCAAATTAAACGTTACAATCTGCACTTGAATTCTGTTGTAGAGGTTTCATTTCAAATCCAATGTGGTGGCATGCAGAGCCCAACTCGCGAAAATTGTGTCACTGTCCAAATATTTCTGGTCCTAACTGTATGTAGTTCATTACATTGTGAATGTATTTGCACATATGTTACATATATAGCAGGTTCAGCAAATATGTAAAGGGAACCTGACCTCTAAAAATGAGCCCCCAGGCTCTTTTAACCTGTCCCTGCACCATGGTAATCCATTTCTATCCATCCCTTTGTGTCCATAAAGCGCTATTGTAAAGTTTATAAAAGTTCTTTTTTTACCTGTAGATCTGCGGCTCCTCATAATATGAGAAGCCACAAAAGGCGGTCTTTTGTGCTTCTCCCCACCGGTGGCGTGTTAATTATGCACGCCCATATGGGCGTGCTATAGAGCAGAGACTGTGCTTGTGCTGCAAGGGGGCGGTAAAGGTGATATGACGAAAATCGTGTCGGGGCTGGAAGAAGGTAACAAGCTGACCGAAACGTTGCTGTACCATGCCTGAAGGCCATTAAAGGCAAGAAACATCCTGAATTTGAGTGCTGCAGTTTTGCAAACATATTATCTATCTATCTATCTATCTATCTATCTATCTATCTATCTATCTATCTATCTATCTATCTATCTATCTATTTATCATCTAACTGTGGCCATGTTCACACACATGCATTTTTTGCCCATCCCTGCGTTTTTGGGCTGTTAAAAAAAACAACGCAGGTGCGTTAACGCAGGGTATAATTGAGCGTACATGCGTTTTTGATCCAAACTTGCGTTTTTTCCCCCCACCCCAAAAAATGCTGCATGCAGCGTTTTTGGGTGCTGTAAAAAAACGCATGGGCGTTTTCCCAAAAACGCATGCCTTTTTTAACATGGGACCCAATGGGAAACGCAAGCGTACAGTTAGGGCCAGAAATATTTGGACAGTGACACAATTTTCGCGAGTTGGGCTCTGCATGGCACCACATTGGATTTGAAATGAAACCTCTACAATAGAATTCAAGTGCAGATTGTAATGTTTAATTTGAAGGGTTGAACAAAAATATCTGATAGAAAATGTAGGAATTGTACACATTTCTTTACAAACACTCCACATTTTAGGAGGTCAAAAGTAATTGGACAAATAAACATAACCCAAACAAAATATTTTTATTTTCAATATTTTGTTGCGAATCATTTGGAGGCAATCACTGCCTTAAGTCTGGAACCCATGGACATCACCAAACGCTGGGTTTCCTCCTTCTTAATGCTTTGCCAGGCCTTTACAGCCGCAGCCTTCAGGTCTTGCTTGTTTGTGGGTCTTTCCGTCTTAAGTCTGGATTTGAGCAAGTGAAATGCATGCTCAATTGGGTTAAGATCTGGTGATTGACTTGGCCATTGCAGATTGTTCCACTTTTTTGCACTCATGAACTCCTGGGTAGCTTTGGCTGTAGGCTTGGGGTCATTGTCCATCTGTACTATGAAGCGCCGTCCAGTCAACTTTGCAGCATTTGGCTGAATCTGGGCTGAAAGTATATCCCGGTACACTTCAGAATTCATCTGGCTACTCTTGTCTGCTGTTATGCCATCAATAAACACAAGTGACCCAGTGCCATTGAAAGCCATGCATGCCCATGCCATCACGTTGCCTCCACCATGTTTCACAGAGGATGTGGTGTGCCTTGAATCATGTGCCGTTCCCTTTCTTCTCCAAACTTTTTTCTTCCCATCATTCTGGTACAGGTTGATCTTTGTCTCATCTGTCCATAGAATACTTTTCCAGAACTGAGCTGGCTTCTTGAGGTGTTTTTCAGCAAATTTAACTCTGGCCTGTCTATTTTTGGAATTGATGAATGGTTTGCATCTAGATGTGAACCCTTTGTATTTACTGTCATGGAGTCTTCTCTTTACTGTTGACTTAGAGACAGATACACCTACATCACTGAGAGTGTTCTGGACTTCAGTTGATGTTGTGAACGGGTTCTTCTTCACCAAATAAAGTATGCGGCGATCATCCACCACTGTTGTCATCCGTGGACGCCCAGGCCTTTTAGAGTTCCCAAGCTCACCAGTCAATTCCTTTTTTCTCAGAATGTACCCAACTGTTGATTTTGCTACTCCAAGCATGTCTGCTATCTCTCTGATGGATTTTTTCTTTTTTTTCAGCCTCAGGATGTTCTGCTTCACCTCAATTGAAAGTTCCTTTGACCGCATGTTGTCTGGTCACAGCAACAGCTTCCAAATGCAAAACCACACACCTGGAATCCACCCCTGACCTTTTAACTACTTCATTGATTACAGGTTAACGAGGGAGACGCCTTCAGAGTTAATTGCAGCCCTTAGAGTCCATTGTCCAATTACTTTTGGTCCCTTGAAAAAGAGGAGGCTATGCATTACAGAGCTATAATTCCTAAACCCTTTCTCCGATTTGGATGTGGAAACTCTCATATTGCAGCTGGGAGTGTGCACTTTCAACCCATATTATATATATAATTGTATTTCTGAACATGTTTTTGTAAACAGCTAAAATAACAAAACTTGTGTCACTGTCCAAATATTTCTGGCCCTAACTGTAAATGCTTGGTACATATAAACACATGCGTTAACGCTAGCGTTTTTCGGAAACGGCCCAGCAGTTTGTGTGAAATTTTTTTTTTTCATCAGCACCCCCCCTATATAAGCAGGAAAATGAAATAAATTTTTTTATGATAGCACCCTTCCCCCCCCCCCTTCCCCCTTGGTCGGCAGGAAAACGCAAAAAATAAATCCTTCAGCAAAAACACAAATATTATGCCATGCGTTTTTTGTTATTTGGGTGTTTGGTGAAAAAAATGACTATTTGCAAAAACGTTTTCAATGCTTTCACACACACAAGGCACATTTTTTGGCACTCTTAAAAAAACGCAAGTGGTTTTAGGAGTGCTAAAAAAAACGCAAATTGTGTGTGAACATGGCCTGTGTTTTATCTATAAATTTAGATCTATCCTTCTTTTTTCCTTTCTAAGTATAAATTTACCTATCTATGTGTACATCAACCTAACATATTTTTGTAGACCACATTTTTGGTGAAAACATTTGGACTGTCTTTAATCAAGTGTCCTTGTAAAGGGGTCTCGATGACTTGTACCTTCACATTGCACCTCATTTTCACCCGAAAAAATGCAACATACAGTTGTCCATGACCAAAAACTTGCTCCGGTAAATATATGCCAACACGATGTAAAGTTTGGCCTTGTGACTTGTTTATAGTCATGGCCAAAGCTGGTTTGACTGGAAATTGCCGTCGTCGAAGCCTAAATGGAAGACCTGTATCTGAAGGACAAAAGTCTATGCGTGGAATGAAGACATCATGTCCTTTTGCTGATCCACTGATGACTCTTGCTTGAATAACATGGGAAAGGAGTCCGGTTACAATAAGCCTAGTTCCATTACATAGACCACTCTTTGTATCAAGATTCCGCAGGAACATCACAATTGTCCCAATTTGAATTTGAAGTCTGTGGGATGGCATTCCTGATGGTGTAACACTATTTAAAAATTCAACCGGATAATGCTCTTGTTCTTCTTCACTATCTACATCCACTGAATCATCACTGGTGTACACAGTATACTCTCCAGACATTTTATCCATCACACGGGCATTTAGCAAAGCCACATCATCGTTTTTGGGACACAGAATTGCATGTGTAGAGGCTCTGTCAACACTAATTTGGTCATTTACATCAATTTCAATATGTTATCCAAAAACATCAGTTACAATGCAGGCAGTACACAACATGTCTTCCGCTATTTCAATAATATCTTCTCCAAGATTGTATTCATTGGTAAGATCACCATTACCAAGCTTGAGAAGCCAATTGCTATACTCTGGGTCTGAGGATCACATGTTGTTAGTGAGTTGTAGTTTAGTAAACTGTTGCCAAAGATCAGCCATTTTTAAACTGGACTCAATCACATCTGTTCTTTTTTTTTGTTCAAATATTTTTATTGGATGATTTTTTTAACAAAACAGCGGGACATCAATACAGGAAAATCAGAAGGGTGACGTACACACGTAAATATAGGGGTAGTCAATGGTATAATCACATCTGTTCTTGTTCCATTTGTTAGAACTGGAAGACATTGCCTAAAATCTCGACCAATAACAAAAACTTTACCTCCAAATGGAATGTCATTCTTTTCTGCAACATTTGAAGTGATAACTTCACGAAGAAGTCTGTCAATTACAGTCAAAGCATATTTGGGTGCCATAGTATACTCATCAAGTATCAACAGATGTGCATTTTGTAACTGTTTTCCAACAAAAGTATCTTGTTTGATTCTGGAAACCGATATTTCATTCACAGGAACTGGTATTCCAAACAGGGAATGCATAGTACGACCTCCTTGTAACAGATTTGCTGCAATACCTGTTGTAGCTGATGGCAATACAACTTTTCCCAACCCTGTAACATGATGCATCAAAACTTCATATAAGTAGGTTTTACCACTTCCTCCTGGACCATCAATGAAGAAACATTTTGCACTTCCATCGGCTTGATTTTCTATGGCAGTTACAATTGTAAAAGAATTGACTTTCTGTGCTTCCAACAATAGTTCATTTGCTTCATCATACTCTTGAAGTTGTAGAACATGAGTAGAAGGCTTTGGCAAATTAAAGTCTGAAAATGTTTTTCCATGCAGTAATAACACATTTTGGACATCACGCATAGCATAAGACTGACAATTTTGACAATCTCCACTTTTATTATGAAGACGTAAGCAATAATCCTCAATTAGAAATTCCTCAAAATTTGTCCAAAGTTCTGCAGGATTTGTAGGTGGTCCAAATACACATATGTATGCAAACAATTGCCGAAGTTGATAAGGCATATTTAAGGAAACTGCATCTTCTAAGGTTGAGGTCCAAACACTATCATCTAATAAAAGTCCTAAAGCCAAAGCTGCAGCTTTAAATGTATTGTGCACTACTCCATTAACTGTTTTCAAAAACTCATAACTCGTAGCACCTTTCACATGCAGCAGTAACAGACGAAGGAAGTATCTTTATTGATCTTTGACACTTACAGTATAGAAACGTCCAATAATTTTACTAACTCCTCGTTGTCTTGGCTTCCAACCTTTATTCCAAACATAATGCTCTGGAATTTCACGATAGAAATACTGCCTTGCCTTGTTGTCATGTTGGTTCAGCAAAAACCATTCCATTAATGTTGACGTCGAACCTAAACTTTTTGACACATCTTCAACTGCAGAATTTTCATGAAAATAAACCTGATGTTGATTTGGTAAATGGACAGCTAAACGTATAATAGCATGTGACTGAGCATGCATAGGAAATGCAAATATTCTCCAAGCAGCTTCTGCAGCACTGACATATCTTGAGTCAAGAAAACTTGTTGATTCATCATGACTCACTGTTGTGTGCTGTATTTCCACATTAGCTCTGTCATGGCCCTTATAGATATACTTAAAGAGATATTTCACACTTTTTATTGACGCACAAATTTCAACATTGATGTGACAATTGTAGCGTTTAGATAAATAAAGATTATATGGCACTATCCATGAGTTGTTTATAATTCTTTTCTTGTGCACAATGTTCTTAATGTGTTTTCGCCGATATGAAGGATACCCATCCAAATCTTTCGCAGTATGCTCTTGTAACTGTTTTGGAAATCCTTTCGTACACTTCCTATTTTCCATACATGGACTTTTTGGATTGACCTCACCACATGGACCATGAACCATATGATTGATGATAATATCATATAGTTCAGGGAATTTTTCTTGGTCTGAAATTTCAGCCCACACTATATTGTCAATATCTTCCTCTGTCCGAAACTTAGACTCTGCATCTAAGATGATAAGTATATGTGCATTTGGGAGACCTCGTTTCTGAAACTCAATGACATGTACCATTACTACCACTGTCCCAAACAGGCCATTTTTCAGATCTTTCAAAAGTCTGGTGAGCTTCAATCGAAATATGCGGGACACTAAGTCTGACCTGTGTTCCACTTGCTGCCAGGGTTCTAGATTTTCTGTAATTTCTGGCCATTTTGGATTACACGTCATTGTAACAAAAATGTCAGGTTTTCCATACTTTACATACATACGACCACCTTTGAACAAGAAACGTAAAATAAAACGTCAAGACTGTGCCAAGAAATATCTTAACTCTATCCGGGACCAAGTGTCTTTCGGTCCGCGCCGCTGCTCCAATAAGTATTAGAAACACTGGAGTGTTTTAAATAAAAGATCTTCAGTTTTATTTCCGACGCGTTTCGGAGCTAAACACCCAGCTCCTTCCTCAGGGAAGGAGCTGGGTGTTTAGCTCCGAAACGCGTCGGAAATAAAACTGAAGATCTTTTATTTAAAACACTCCAGTGTTTCTAATACTTATTGGAGCAGCGGCGCGGACCGAAAGACACTTGGTCCCGATAGAGTTTCACCCCCACGATTGTGGAAGTGCGGTCCCAGCTGCGGCTGCTGTGTTTGAGCGATCAAGCTGGTTGTGGGCTTCACAACCGTATCAGGTGAGCAGTTTTCACACTGTATGGGATTCGTTTTGTATTAAGGATAAGACCCTATGCGCATTCTCATTTTTTAGAAGAAATATCTTAAGACTGATTTATCAAAGGTTTTATAGACTGATGAAATGAGAGTGACTCTTGATGGGCCAGATGCATGGGCCAGAGGCTGGATCAGTAAAGGGCAGAGAGCTCCACTCCGACTCAGACGCCAGCAAAGTGAAGGTGGGGTACTGGTATGAGCTGGTATCATCAAAGATGAACTCGTGGGACCTTTTCAGGTTGAGTATGGAGTGAAGCTCAACTCACGGACCTACTGCCAGTTTCTGGAAGACAACTTCTTCAAACAGTGGTACAAGAAGAAGTCGGTATTGTTCAAGAAAAACATGATTTTCATGCAGGACAATGCTCCATCACATGCATACAACTACTCCACAGCGTGGCTGGCCAGTAAAGGAACAAAAAAAGAAAAAATAATGACATGGTCCCCTTGTTCACCTGATCTGAACCCCATATAGAACCTGTGGTCCCTCCTAAAATGTGAGATCTACAGGGAGGGAAAATAGTACACCTGTCAGAACAGTGTCTATGAGGCTGTGGTGGCTGCTGCATGCAAAGTTGATCGTAAACAGATCAAGCAACTGACAGAATCTATAAATGGAAGGCTGTTGAGTGTCATCATAAAGAAAGGTGTCTATATTGGTCACTAATTTTTTGAGGTTTTGTTTTTGGCATGTCAAAAATGTTTTTTTTATCATTTTTATGCAGTTATATTAGTTTACCTGGTGAAAATAAACAAGTAAGATGGGAATATATTTGGTTTTTATTAAAATGCCTAATAATTCTGCACAGTAATAGTTAACTGCACAAACAGATATCCTCCTAAGATAGCCAAATCTAAAAAAAAAACACTCCAACTTCCAAAAATATTAAGCTTTGATATTTATGAGTCTTTTGGGTTGATTGAGAACAGACAGTTGTGGCCAAAAGTATTGACACCCCTGCAATTCTGTCAGATAATACTCAGTTTCTTCCTGAAAATGATTGCAATCACAAATTCTTTGGTATTATTATCTTCATTTAATTTGTCTTCAATGAAAAAACACAAAAAAAATTGCCCCTAAAGCCAAATTGGATATAATTCCACACCAAACATAAAAAAGGGGGTGGACAAAAGTATTGGCACTGTTAGAAAAATCATGTGATGCTTCTCTAATCTGTGTAATTAACAGCACCTGTAAATTACCTGTGCCACGTAACAGGTGTAGGCAAAAACTAAATCACACTTGCAGCCAGTTGACATGGATTAAAGTTGACTCAACCTCTGTCCTGTGTCCTTGCGTGTACCATTTTGAGCATGGAGAAAAGAAAGACGACCAAAGAACTGTCCGAAGACTAGAGAAACCAAATTGTGAGGAAGCATGAGCAATCTCAAGGCTACAAGTCCATCTCCAAAGACCTGAATGTTCCTGTGTCTACCGTGCGCAGTGTCATCAAGAAGTTTAAAGCCCATGGCACTGTGGCTAACCTCCCTAGATGTGGATGGAAAAAAAAATTGACAAGATATTTCAACGCAAGATTGTGCAGTCCGAGGGTGAACAGTGTCAACCCGTACTATCCGTCGGCGTCGGAATGAAAAGGGACTGTATGGTAGGATACCCAGGAAGACCCCACTTCTTACCCCGAGACATAAAAAAGCCAGGCTGGATGTTCTCTGGTCAGATGAGACAAAAGTAGAGCTTTTTGGGCAAAGGCATCAACATACAGTTTACAGGAGAAAAAAAGAGGCATTCAAAGAAAAGAACACTGTCCCTACAGTCACACATGACGGAGGTTCCCTGATGTTTTGGGGTTGATTTGCTGCCTCTGGCACTGGTCTGCTTGACCGTGTGCATGGCATTATGAAGTCTGAAGACTACCAACAAATTTTGCAGCATAATGTAGGGCCCAGTGTGAGAAAGCTGGGTCTCCCTCAGAGGTTATGGGTCTTCCAGCAGGACAATGACTCAAAACACACTACAAAAAGCACTAGAAAATGGTTTGAGAGAAAGCACTGGAGACTTCTAAGGTGGCCAGCAATGAGTCCAGACCTGAATCCCATAGAACAGCTGTGGAGAGATCTAAAAATGGCAGTTTGGAGAAGACCCCCTTCAAATATCAGGGACCTGGAGCAGTTTGCCAAAGAAGAATGGTCTAAAATTCCAGCAGAGCATTGTAAGAAACTCATTGATGGTTACCAGAAGCGGTTGATCGCAGTTATTTTGTCTAAAGGTTGTGCAACCAAGTATTAGGCTGAGGGTGCCAATCCTCTTGTCTGGCCCATTTTTGGAATTTTTTGTGAAATTATCAATGTATTGCTATTTGCGTCATTCTCTTTTGTGTTTTTTCATTGAAGACAAATTAAATGAAGATAATAATACCAAAGAATTTGTGATTGCAATTATTTTGAGGAAGAAATTGAGTATTATCTGACAGAATTGCAGGGGTGTCAATACTTTTGGCCACAACTGTAGCTGTTGGTCAATAATACAAATAATCCTCTAAAATACAACTTGCCTAATAATTCTGCACACAGTGTAGTTTCACATATTAAAAACCTTACCAGGTGTCTGGTAATGTAAATATGAAAAGGACTGAGCAGGGCCAACTCCAGTATACCATGGCTGGCAAAGTGCAGTTCTCAAGGACCACAAACAGTGCATATTTTCAGGATTTCCTTAACATTTCACAAGGTGCTGGAATCATCACCACTGCAGGTAATGAAATTAGCACTGGAGAAGTGTTAAGGAAATCCAGAAAACTTGCACTGTTTTCAGACCTTGAGGACTGTACATGGCAAACATTGCCCTAGTAGTCTTTGTGGAAGTAGACAGGGGGCAAGAGGAATCCTTGGGCCCTTTCACCACAACGGC
Organism: Allobates femoralis; assembly: GCA_033576535.1. Lineage (NCBI taxonomy): Eukaryota > Metazoa > Chordata > Amphibia > Anura > Aromobatidae > Allobates > Allobates femoralis. Next base: position 280,275,099 of record JARQOC010000005.1, on the reverse strand, counting down.
GGCTCTCCCTATACTCTATTAAGCCTTGTGCTCACAGTGTGCTGTTTGATGCTTTTTCATGCAGATTATGAGAGTCTGCATCAAAATCTGCATGTCAATCCTGAAGCCAGCAAAGTCTTTGATAGGTCAGGAGTGCTGTGCTGTGCCCACATTGTACAGCAATATATGGAACCTTGTATGTATAATTTTTACATCTGTTTGCTGTTGTACAATGTACTGTATATATAGTTTTTATTTTTATATTACGTGATTTTATACAGACACATGTGATCGCGATAATTGTTTTAATTATAGTCTCATCTTGATCGGGTGTATTATACCTCCTTCCTTTTCGTATAAATTTTGTCTATGTATGGGTAGGGTCACATTGCAAACATGAATTGCATTCACCGCATCCGGATCCGGATGCGGTGAATGCAATTCCGGTCACACACATTTTTTGTCAAAAATGTGTGCTGAATACCGCACTGCGGTCACCGGATGGCTCAGGATGTGTAATCCTGAGCCATCCGGTAACTGCATAGTTTGCGGATCCCGGCTATTGCCGGGATCAGCAAACTGTCCTCTGCCTATTCAAGAGTTAAATTTAGTAAGTAAAGTACTGTTTGAGGTCTGTAGGGGGGCTAAGACCCCCCTACAGACCAGCCGCCCACTCCGGTGGGCTTCGACTACAATTTGCTATGGCTCGGGGCTCGGATGAGCCCCGTGCATGTCTCCAAACCTCCCGCCCCCCCGTATCACTATACAGGGGTGCCTGCACCCCTCTTGTATAGCGATTCCTACATGTGGCCCTAAAGTTAGAATACAGAACACATGTAAGCTCATACTTACATGTTATCGTCGGCAGTGTAGTGTGTAATCCCTGGGCGGGGCTGTTTGCTGCAGCCTCCGCCCCCTCATTCCTTATGGCCGCCCCCTCTGTGCCTCATCCAGTGATGTGAGGGCGGCCACGTCATGAAAGGGGCGGGGCTAAATATGTGCCGCGGTTAGCCCCGCCCCTTTCATGACGTGGCCGCCCTCACATCACTGGATGAGGCACAGAGGGGGCGGCCATAAGGAATGAGGGGGCGGAGGCTGCAGCAAACAGCCCCGCCCAGGGATTACACACTACACTGCCGACGATAACATGTAAGTATGAGCTTACATGTGTTCTGTATTCTAACTTTAGGGCCACATGCAGGAATCGCTATACAAGAGGGGTGCAGGCACCCCTGTATAGTGATACGGGGGGGCGGGAGGTTTGGAGACATGCACGGGGCTCATCCGAGCCCCGAGCCATAGCAAATTGTAGTCGAAGCCCACCGGAGTGGGCGGCTGGTCTGTAGGGGGGTCTTAGCCCCCCCTACAGACCTCAAACAGTACTTTACTTACTAAATTTAACTCTTGAATAGGCAGAGGACAGTTTGCTGATCCCGGCAATAGCCGGGATCCGCAAACTATGCAGTTACCGGATGGCTCAGGATTACACATCCTGAGCCATCCGGTGACCGCAGTGCGGTTCCCAGAAACGCTGCGAAAACTGCTGCCTGCATGATTTTAAACGCAGGCAGCAGTGCCGGATCCGGCCACCGGATGGCTTGTGAAGCCATCCGGTGTTTTGCATAGGCTCCTATGAGGAGCGTTTCCTGGTCCGGTTTGGAGCTTTTTTAAAGCTCCAAACCGGATCAGGATTTATCACACAAAACGCAGATGTGACCCTAGCCTATGTATTGTTTTTTGCTAGGACTAAAGTCCCTCTGTGATCTGAAACAGCGAAAGCAAGATGTTTTTAGGAAACTACAGTAAAGAATAAAAGTTTTTAAAATCATAGCCTAATATTCCTCTATCAACACGCCATATTGCTAGTGACTGGACTTCCCCTTTTTTATGGTGTATATTACTACAGAGAAGTCATTATGACGATGTCTGAGGTTCAGGAGCGGACCCGCAAACATGCTGAGTGTTACAGTGGCGCTAAAACTTACTAAACAATAGTTTACAAAGCTAATGTCTCTGCAAATACAACAGGGCACTACTGTTACATGGTTTGAGCTGTGTGTAGTGAAATCGCGACCACCGAACCTGGCAGCTCCACAGCGCCTCCTGTTAAACCCAGGTCAGTCAGAGAACTGCCTGAGGATAAAGAAGGGCCGCAGCTGCCTTGCCTGTGCTGGCTTATTAAGGCACCTCTCAGTGAGTGTGGTATATGTCTTCTAGCCCGCAGCTAGAAGCACATATAATCTCCTCCACCCCGTCACTGCCAGAGGCCCTGAATAACCCCAAGCACAAATGCTGCCACCAGCTTCTCGTTTAATATAAGTGAGGTCCGTGGTCGGGCTTATATTGGGTCAGAAACCAACCCAGGTAGCGTTAAATGAGCACACGGACGTGGGAATCGTGATCAAGATAAACAGAGCAACTCAAGATTAAATTTATATATTTAATCACCCTAATGGTACACTAGATATTAATATTTACAGTTATTATTCAGATGTTACAAATATTACAGTCAGATATGCCAATAAAAGGAGGAATGGAATACACAGAATTACACACACATGTGAGCAGTTACCTTAGTGCTGATGGCACCACAAGGGCGGCGTGATGCCAATATGTTCCTTGGGTAATCTCTGGCCTTGGTGGAAAAATGCCCATTCAGAAGAAATACAAGGTGGAGATGGGGCAGATGATTTTTATACACTATGGGCTGACCCCTGTCTCCACCCATCTCACACCCCTGGGATGTCTCACAATTCCCACCCCTCTGAGGGGAGATATAGACACCAAAATTCTATAATGTTCCCTAGCCTTGTCCATCGGCATCACAGACAGAAGACAATACTTTCATATTTTTAGTTATGATTTTATCTTCGTCTGGATATGAAACATGGCTACTCTGAGGACACCCTACTAGCCAATATCCTGTTTAGATGGCTTACAGTTATCCTACATTCATGTGAATACCAGGCTTGTCACCGTCTAGACGTCACGATCATGGATCTACGCTTGCTATGTTCATAGACAGCACGGCTCATGAAATATTAACGTTATATTCACGACTCCGTCCTGTCTGCCTGGATTTCCTCTGCCACTGGCCTTAAGGGGATTTGGGAAGTGTCACCTAATGTCCAGTTCCCTAGCTGATTACCATATCAAAGTTGAGGAAGAATCCTTTTGTGGGCCAGTTGGCTGACATGTTCATGCTAATTACTGCGCTATTTGCCAGAGATGAATGACTTCTGCCTTGCAAGGGTGGGGGTTATCTCCTTGTGAGTGAGATGTGCCTTATCAATTGCTTTCTGGGAGGAATGGAATATGGGGGATATGGCAATATTCCTTACCAATATTCATCACACCTCCCCCTCTTAGACGGCGCTAGGGGATGGCACATTCCTGTGTTTCCCCGTGCGCCCGTCCACCACCTCCCCTTGGCGGTATAACCCATCAGCAGTACCGTGGTCATGGTCACTCTTGTGGCTAATGGTGAAGTTGAGTTCCTGGAGCGCACGGCTCCCATGTAACAACCATCCATTCGTCACGGGGACCGTGTGTAACCGCTGAGGGGGTTGTGGTCTGTCCCCACGATGGAGCGGCGTCCGCACAAGTGTGGCTGCAGACGTTGCAGGGCCCACACAATTGCCGGAAACTCCCTTTTCCATCGGGGAGCAGGCCGCCTCTCTCCCTGGATCCCACAGTACCCTCTCTTCTCTGGTTGGTCCCTGGGCCACACCTCCGGTGACCCCTGCTGGACCGTTACCTTGCACAGCCGTCCTTGGTCCCAGACCACCTGCTTGAGGCCTGAGTCCAAGGGAGGCTGTGCCACCCGCTCCTTGAGCGCTTTCAGGCTGACGTCAACTCTTGACGCCACCTGACACCCCTGACGAGACGTGGTCAGAGTAGAATCAACTGCCACGTCCTCCATCAATTCCACGGGACCTGTCTCCTGGCCTCCGTGTAGACCTTCCCCACTCCCCTGACAGGTTATGGGGACAGCATCCCCATCCTCCTGGCAGCCAGTGGGTTCAACTACCGGTTGGTCCCTGGGCCACACCTCCGGTGACCGTCACCTGGTACAGCAGCCCTTGGTTCCAGACCACCTGCTCGTGGTCAGAGTCCGAGGAAGGCTGTGCCACCTGCTCTTGGAGAGCTTCCAGGCGGTCGTCAGCCCCTGATGTCACCTGACACCCCTGACGAGACGTGGTCAGCAAAGAAGAAACTGCCACAGTCTCCGTCAGTTCCCCGGGACCTGTCTCCTGGCCTCCGTCTGACTCGGCAGCCTCTCGGTCTGAAGGGGAGAAGCCTCTGAACCTCCGCGAGGTTCCCTGGGCTCCAGCACCCCCACTCCTGGTGACAGCTGCTATGGCTGCTGTAACCATGGGCAGTGCCTGCTTCCCCTCCGCTCCTGACCAAGTCGCCGGTTCAGGCGGACTATCCTGGCCTCCTGACATCCCGGTGGTGGGTGGTTCCTGCCCTGGGATCTCACCTGGTGGCTTCACTTCTCCTGTGACAGCCCCATACTCCCCGACATGTTCCACCCCTTGCAGCTCCTCAGAGCTCAGCGTCTGGGCCTTACCTGGCAGCACCACATTCCCTGTGGGTACTCCGACCTCGATAGTTGGCTCCTTGGCTGCAATACCTTGCTGCTTATAGCAGAGAGCAGACTCACATCCATCTGTGTCTGTTCCTTCTGCAGCTCTCAGCCCCCTCGGCCCCCTCTGTCTCCCCTGTGAGAACAAAAGGTGTGCTGGCTGATCCTGGCCTAAGGCCATTCTACAATTCCCTTTATCTTCCTCCCTCCTCCCGACTGCCAATGTCAGCCCTGTGTGTGCTGTGTTGTGTGGAGGGTCACTGCAAACATCATCAACATCATCATTAATAACATCATCATTAATAACATCATCCCCATCAACACTTTCAATATTGGACAGTACACATTCTGGTGGATCAGAACTGGGGGGGTCAGTGGCCACATACTTGGACAGTAGCCGCCCCAAGTCTGACCCAAGCAATACATTCGCCGGGATATTAGCAGACACCCCCACCTCCCTCACTCCCCTCCCCGCACCCCAATCCAGATAAACCCTGGCAACAGGCAATGCCGGTTCCACGCCTCCAATTCCGGAGACGGCGAGGGACTTTCCGGGGATCAAGTCCTGGGGGGAGACCATTTCGGGTCTCACCAAAGTCCGTTCAGCGCCGGTGTCCTGCAGTCCCATGGCCACTGAGCAGCCTATGGTAACGGGTTGAAAATTGTCCAGGGACCTACCACCACCCCCACCCACACACAAAACAGTGGCCGTTTGCTGGGTCGGGGACGGGGCCTGTTGGCGCTGGGGACACATAGCCTTGAAGTGTCCTGGTTGGTTGCAGAGATGACACCGTCTGGCTTCTGCTGCCAACCTGGAGAGTGGAACAGGGGGTAATAGAGGGGCTGCCCCCTGCATTCTGGGGGCTGGGGTCACGGGTGCAGGGTTGGTCTTACCCCCTCTCCAGGTGCTGCTGCTGGTCCTCCTGGTCTCAGGTACTCGGTTGTTCGTGTACTCGTCCGCCAGGACCGCTGTCTCACAGGCCCCCTTCGTTTCCGGTCGCGGATGAACTGTTGGAGGTCCTCGGGACAGTTCCACAGGAATTGCTCCATCACGAACAACTCCTGGATCTCCTGGGCTGTGCTGCACTCCAAACCTTTGATCCAGTGGTCAGCTGCTCTCAGGAGGGCCCGCATGTGGTCGGTCCAGGTATCCTTTGGACCCCTCTGCAGGCTTCGGAACTTCTTGCCGTAAGACTCCGGGGTGAGGTTTAACTGTCGGATCAGGGCCTGCTTGATGTTCGCATAATCCGGCGACTCCCCGGCAGGGAAGTCCCCCAAGGCTTTTATGGCATCACCCCTCAGACGGGGGGTCAGGTACTGGGCCCACTGGTCTGAGTCCAGGTTGTACTGCCTGCAGGTCTGCTCAAAGGCCAGCAGAAAGCTATCCAGGTCTCCGCCTGCCTCCAGAAGAGGAAAGTTCTCAACTCTGACCTTTGGTGGCTTGGGCTCCTGGTTGGCTGGAACGGGCTGAGAGTTCCTGAGGCGTTCCAGCTCCAGCTGATGCTCGCGCTGTGCATGTCGCTCTGCAGCTTCGCGCTCCGCAGCGTCACGTCCTTCTGCAGCTTCACGCTCTGCATGTCGTTCCGCAGCTTCGCGTTCCACAGCCTCACGTCGTTCCGCAGCTTCGCGCTCCACAGCCTCACGTCGTTCTGCAGCTGCCATGAGGGTCTCGTAGGCGCTTTGGTCTCCAGCTTCAAGTCGAGCCAGGGCAGCTCGAAAAAGGGCATCCGAGCCCATCTGGCTGGAGCGACCAGCAGGTGGTGATCTGCCCACTGCGGGGCTGAGGACAGGGGGTATTTGCCCCACTGCAGAGTCGACCACTGGAGATTGGCTCCTTGAGGACCTGTGCATGGGATCCTCTTCGCCTAGAACAACAGTGTCCTCCACCACCTCTTGCATATCAGCCACAGCAAGTGCCCTCTGCAGCGCTTGGCTCCTGGTACCCTGGGCCAGTTTAGCACCCCTGGTCACTGACACACAGCTGCAACCTGATGCACCCACACACCTTATATTTGAACTCTGACTGTCTAGTGTTCAGTCGATCTTAGGACCCTGACAGCAAAAGCTACTGCCAGCAGTCCTTAGTGTTAGGGAGTTGGGTCCACAACACTATTATCTTGATCCCACTGCTGCCACCACTTGTGGTGAAATCGCGACCACCGAACCTGGCAGCTCCACAGCGCCTCCTGTTAAACCCAGGTCAGTCAGAGAACTGCCTGAGGATAAAGAAGGGCCGCAGCTGCCTTGCCTGTGCTGGCTTATTAAGGCACCTCTCAGTGAGTGTGGTATTTGTCTTCTAGCCCGCAGCTAGAAGCACATATAATCTCCTCCACCGCGTCACTGCCAGAGGCCCTGAATAACCCCAAGCACAAATGCTGCCACCAGCTTCTCGTTTAATATAAGTCCGGTCCGTGGTCGGGCTTATATTGGGTCAGAAACCAACCCAGGTAGCGTTAAATGAGCACACGGACGTGGGAATTGTGATCAAGATAGACAGAGCAACTCAAGATTAAATTTATATATTTAATCACCCTAATGGTACACTAGATATTAATATTTACAGTTATTATTCAGATGTTACAAATATTACAGTCAGATATGCCAATAAAAGGAGGAATGGAATACACAGAATTACACACACATGTGAGCAGTTACCTTAGTGCTGATGGCACCACAAGGGCGGCGTGGCGCCAATCTGTTCCTTGGGTAATCTCTGGCCTTGGTGGAAAAATGCCCATTCAGAAGAAATACACGATGGAGATGGGGCAGATGATTTTTATACACTATGGGCTGACCCCTGTCTCCACCCATCTCACACCCCTGGGATGTCTCACAATTCCCACCCCTCTGAGGGGAGATATGGACACCCAGATTCCATAATGTTCCCTAGCCTTGTCCATTGGCATCACAGACAGAAGACAATACTTTCATATTTTTAGTTATGATTTATCTTCGTCTGGATATGAAACATGGCTACTCTGAGGACACCCTACTAGCCAATATCCTGTTTAGATGGCTTACAGTTATCCTACATTCATGTGAATACCAGGCTTGTCACCGTCTAGACGTCACGATCATGGATCTACGCTTGCCATGTTCATAGACAGCACGGCTCATGAAATATTAACGTTATATTCACGACTCCGTCCTGTCTGCCTGGATTTCCTCTGCCACTGGCCTTAAGGGGATTTGGGAAGTGTCACCTAATGTCCAGTTCCCTAGCTGATTACCATATCAAAGTTGAGGAAGAATCCTTTTGTGGGCCAGTTGGCTGACATGTTCATGCTAATTACTGCTCTATTTGCCAGAGATGAATGACTTCTTCCTTGCAAGGGTGGGGGCTTATCTCCTTGTGAGTGAGATGTGCCTTATCAATTGCTTTCTGGGAGGAATGGAATATGGGGGATATGGCAATATTCATTACCAATATTCATCACACTGTGTATAGCAGCTTTTAGGTCCCTTGTAAGGAGTTTTCTAGGTCCTTGATTTTCCTATTAATTTGAATGGAGTTTGGATGTTCTTCGAACTGTTCATCGAACTGTTTCGATCTTTGCAAGTTTGAGGAACCAAGCTAAATTCGAACTTCCAAAATTCCAAAGATTTCTAGTCACAAATCACGGGAGACTAATCTGAGTGGTGGTGATAGAAGATGATGCTGGTATAAGGTGAGTATATAAAGGGCTCAGAGGACATAGATTTAAAGCACCACTCCAGCAGTGCAATAAAAACAAAACCTGAAGCCTTGTTTAAAAATAAATCAGTAATGTACTGGTTCATAAGGTCGCAAACGTTATCTCTAACATTTTATATAAGTTATACCCCTTTCATATCAGTGTTTTTTTAAATTTGAGGCAGATCCAGCAGATTTACTACATCTGCCGCACTTGTCGCGTAACGGCTGCACTTGTAGCACACTTACAGCAAGTCCCGTTCATTCTCTATGTGGCTTGTGGTCAGGTGGGGCAAATGTGGGTTGCTGGATCCGGCACTTCCGGTGCGTGGAAAAAAATGCTGCTAGTTGCATTTTTTTGACCTGCAAAAAACGCATTTGCTACACCTGACGTAAGTCCCATAAAGAATGAATGGATTTGCAACAAGTGTGCCGCAAGTGCAGCCGTGATGTGGCAAGTGCGGCAGATACGGTAAATCTGCTGGATCTGCCGCAAATCAGCAAAAACGTTGATGTGAAAGGGGCCTTAGTCTTTATTATCTAATATTAACAAATGGTGGGTCCTCCCATCATGGGCAAATGACACAATATAGGACATTTCTCTATTTGTGTTGTACAGTATTTGTGCTAGTTAACTGGCATTTCTTTCATGCCCTTGGAGTTTTGCCTAAAATATTATTCATTCTAGTTATCTACTGTGAGTGGTGGTATCTTTTTTGATAGCTTTCTTATAATAATAATAAAAATAATAATTTTTATTTAAATAGAGCCAACATATTCCGCAGCACTTTACATTTCAGAGGGTATACAATACAATACAATAATATATAATAAAATACAATACAAAAATAAGATAAAATACAATACAATATGAGACAATACAAATATAATACAATACAGACTATATGAGACAAAAAATTAATAAATACATCACTGAGCCCATTTATGTGGAATTACATAGGGGCTTATATTTGATCCCCAGGAGCTGCTATGGAACATCATTATAGGTGCTAGTGTATATAATTTTTTGTTGAACTTAGTTAAAAAAAATACTACTTAAAACTAGGGATGAGTGAGTACCTTACTATTCGTACTCGCTATACTCGCAACGAGTAGGTACCGGTACTCGCTACTCATTGCGAGTATAGTGAGTACGAATACTTTTGCAGTGTATCTACAGATACACTGCGAAAGTAGCCTAAAAGTGAATAAAAGTTGTTAAAAAATAATAAACTTACATATTCACCTGTCTGACGCCTGCATCGGGACCGGCAAAGAAGAAATCCGATCGCTGGACAAGGACCTGTCACTACCAGCCAATCAGATGGCCGGCAGCGATTTGGCCAATCAGATGGCGCCATGTCACAACTACGTCATCGCTAGCTGCCACCTGATTGGCCAGTTTGCAAGGTCCTGACAGTACATCTAGGACCTTGCAAATTGGCCAATCAGGTGCCCGCTAGCGATCACGTGGTTGTGACGTGGCACCATCTGATTGGCCAGATCGCTACCGGCCATCTGATTGGCTGGTAGTGACAGGTCCTTGTCCAGAGATCGGATGTCTTCTCTGCCAGTCCCGATGTAGGTGTCAGAAGGTGAGTATGTAGTTTTATTATTTTTTAACCACTTTTACACACTTTTAGGCTACTTTCGCAGTGTATCTATAGATACACTGCGAAAGTATTAGGACTACTCGCTACTCCCAAGTACACATAAGTACTCGGAGAGTAGCGAATAGTCTGAATACCGCTACTATTCGGCGAATACCAAATAGTAGCGACAGTGGCGTAACTACAGTCCGAAGGGCCCGGTGCGAAATTTGGACCTGGGCCCCCCCTTCCCCCACGCGCCCACATTGGTCAGATGTACGGGTCCCGCATAATGTTCTAAATCCTATAAAGACTCACAAATTGACCCCTCTCCCCTTCATTATGTATTAATGTCCCTCATTCAGGTATATATGATCCTCCATTATAGTATAATGCCGCCTCACAGCAGCTCCAGATAATACAATGCCGCCTCACAGCCACTCCAGATAATACAATGCCGCCTCACAGCAGCTCCAGATAATATAATGCCGCCTCACAGCAGCTCCAGATAATACAATGCCGCCTCACAGCAGCTCCAGATAATACAATGCCGCCTCACAGCAGCTCCAGATAATACAATGCAGCCTCACAACCGTTCCAGATAATACAATGCCGCCTCACAGCAGCTCCAGATAATACAATGCCGCCTCACAGCAGCTCCAGATAATACAATGCCGCCTCACAGCAGCTCCAGATAATACAATGCCGCCTCACAGCAGCTCCAGATAATACAATGCCGCCTCACAGCCGCTCCAGATAATATAATGCCGCCTCACAGCCGCTACAAATAATATAATGCCGCCTCACAGCCGCTCCAGATAATATAATACCGCCTCACAGCCGCTACAGATAATGTAATGCCACCTCACAGCCGCTACAGATAATACAATGCCGCCTCACAGCCGCTACAAATAACATAATGCCGCCTCATAGCCGCTCCAGATAATATTATTCTGCACACACAGCCTGCTCACCGCATACACAGTCACATACATTGCACACACAGTCACATACATTGCACACACAGTCACATACATTGCACACACAGTCACATACATTGCACACACAGTCACATACATTGCACTAACAGTCACATGCATTGCACACACAGTCACATACATTGCAATCACAGTCACATGCATTGCACACACAGTCACATGCATTGCACTCAGTCACATGCATTGCACTCACAGTCACATACATTGCACTCACAGTCACATGCATTGCACACACAGTTACATGCATTGCACTCACAGTCACATGCATTGCACTCACAGTCACATGCATTGCACACACAGTCACATGCATTGCACACACAGTCACATACATTGCACTCACAGTCACATGCATTGCACGCACAGTCACATGCATTGCACTCACAGTCACATGCATTGCACTCACAGTCACATGCATTGCACACACAGTCACATGCATTGCACACACAGTCACATGCATTGCACATACAGTCACATGCATTGCACACACAGTCACATACAATGCATTCACAGTCACATGCATTGCACATACAGTCACATGCATTGCACATACAGTCACATACAATGCATTCACAGTCACATGCATTGAACACGGTCACATGCATTGCATTCACAGTCACATGCATTGCACATACAGTCACATACATTGCTCACACAGTCACATAGGGTAGGGTCACATTGCAAACATGAATTGCATTCACCGCATCCGGATCCGGATGCGGTGAATGCAATTCCGGTCACACACATTTTTGGTCAAAAATGTGTGCAGAATACCGCACTGCGGTAACCGGATGGCTCAGGATGTGTAATCCTGAGCCATCCGGTAACTGCATAGTTTGCGGATCCCGGCTATTGCCGGGATCAGCAAACTGTCCTCTGCCTATTCAAGAGTTAAATTTAGTAAGTAAAGTACTGTTTGAGGTCTGTAGGGGGGGCTAAGACCCCCCTACAGACCAGCCGCTCACTCCGGTGGGCTTCTACTACAATTTCCTATGGCACGGGGCTCGGATGAGCCCCGTGCATGTCTCCAAACCTCCCGCCCCCCCGTATCACTATACAGGGGTGCCTGCACCCCTCTTGTATAGCGATTCCTGCATGTGGCCCTAAAGTTAGAATACAGAACACATGTAAGCTCATACTTACATGTCATCGTCGGCAGTGTAGTGTGTAATCCCTGGGCGGGGCTGTTTGCTGCAGCCTCCGCCCCCTCATTCCTTATGGCCGCCCCCTCTGTGCCTCATCCAGTGATGTGAGGGCGGCCACGTCATGAAAGGGGCGGGGCTAAATATGTGCCGTGGTTAGCCCCGCCCCTTTCATGACGTGGCCGCCCTCACATCACTGGATGAGGCACAGAGGGGGCGGCCATAAGGAATGAGGGGGCGGAGGCTGCAGCAAACAGCCCCGCCCAGGGATTACACACTACACTGCCGACGATGACATGTAAGTATGAGCTTACATGTGTTCTGTATTCTAACTTTAGGGCCACATGCAGGAATCGCTATACAAGAGGGGTGCAGGCACCCCTGTATAGTGATACGGGGGGGCGGGAGGTTTGGAGACATGCACGGGGCTCATCCGAGCCCCGTGCCATAGGAAATTGTAGTAGAAGCCCACCGGAGTGGGCGGCTGGTCTGTAGGGGGGTCTTAGCCCCCCCTACAGACCTCAAACAGTACTTTACTTACTAAATTTAACTCTTGAATAGGCAGAGGACAGTTTGCTGATCCCGGCAATAGCCGGGATCCGCAAACTATGCAGTTACCGGATGGCTCAGGATTACACATCCTGAGCCATCCGGTTACCGCAGTGCGGTCCCAGAAACGCTGCGAAAACAGCTGCCTGCATGATTTAAAACGCAGGCAGCAGTGCCGGATCCGGCCACCGGATGGCTTGTGAAGCCATCCGGTGTTTTGCATAGGCTCCTATGAGGAGCGTTTCCTGGTCCGGTTTTGAGCTTTTTTAAAGCTCCAAACCGGATCAGGATTTATAAAACAAAGCGCAGATGTGACCCTAGCCATACACTGCACACACAGTCAACACACACCCTGTACCTTCTCTCCTGTGTGCTCCATGCTCCTTGAAGGTCTTCATGCCAGGCCCAGGAAGCAGCCAGTGACTAAAGCGGTGCTGTGTGAGGAGGAGGAGAGCAGGCCAGGCCGGAAGACTCTAAGCAGCTCCTCTTCGGCAGAGAGGTAGGTGTGCTGCTGCATGCCTCCTACAGTCCCCAGCCTGCTCCTGCGGTCTGCATGTAGAGGAAGAAGGGGGGCGGGGTGGCTGCAACATCAGCGGTGAGTGCCAGTAGTCCTCAGGCGGCCGTGATCATCCGCCTGGGGACCGGCCGGGTAGAGCGCCACACAGCTGGCGCAGCGGTAGCAGGGGTCGGCGGGCTCCGGGCCCCTGTACCCCCCCGGGCCCGGTCTCACTTGCGACCCCTGCGACCGCGGATGGTATGCCACTGAGTAGCGAGTATGCTCGCTCATCCCTACTTAAAACCGTTTAAAATGATAAAAAAAAGCTTTTTTTTAAGATGCTGAAGATACTTTCATATTTCTCAACCTATTTATAAAACTGGTTTTCTATTTTTGCAAAGCTTGAAATGATGACAGCTAAGGGAATCATTTCTTTTTTTTTAAATCAGGTAAATTTTTATTGAACATTTTAACAAGTTACATTAACACAAGGTGCGACCCCTCCCGCCCCCCTCCCGCTCCCGTCCCTGACAGCAAATCCAGCCAACAGCGGCCAAACAGTGGGAAACAAACATTAACGTATACATGAAAACATATACAATCGTCTTGTCGCCTATCCTACCCCCGGTATGTATATCAGGAATATCTTCTCAGCTCACCCATATTGTGACCATGATGACCACATTTTCTCAAACATTTCCGATTTTCCACGTCTCGCACATACACCCCTTTCCAATCGGATTAATTCCTCTACCATTCTCATATACTCTCTTCTACTCGGGGGGTCTTCCTGAATCCAATGTCTCGCTATCAATTTCCTTGCCACAAATAATAATCTCGCGACGACAACCTTTAGTGCATTGTTAGTGATGGGCGAATCCTAAATTACTCGGAATCGCTTGACTCTAGCGAGTCCGAGCACAGGACTCGCTACTCGTTGCGAGTCTAGCGAGTCCAATGTTAATGAATGGGGAAGCGAGTAATAGCGAGTAGTGTGAGATTTACAAATCGCAGATGTGTCTCAGAAGCTTCAGCCTGAAGCAATCCTAGTTTTGTCATTTATTTGCATTGCTCGTTTACTTTGTAAGTAATCGCTGACTCGCACAGATAAGATCCTGTCTTCTCTGTGTTCTGGCTGCCCCAGCTCCAGGGTCCTAGAGCCTGCCTGCTGCCTGATGTAGCAGTGCTGACATTGTTCTCAGTCTGCTCATTCCCTGTGTACAGACATGAATGTCTGTGCACAGAGATGATGTAGCAGTGCTGAGATTGTTCTCAGTCTGCTCATTCCCTGTGTACAGACATGAATGTCTGTGCACAGAGATGATGTAGCAGAGCTGAGATTGTTCTCAGTCTGCTCATTCCCTGTGTACAGACATGAATGTCTGTGCAGAGAGATGATGTAGCAGAGCTGAGATTGTTCTCAGTCTGCTCATTCCCTGTGTACAGACATGAATGTCTGTGCACAGAGATGATGTAGCAGAGCTGAGATTGTTCTCAGTCTGCTCATTCCCTGTGTACAGACATGAATGTCTGTGCAGAGAGATGATGTAGCAGAGCTGAGATTGTTCTCAGTCTGCTTATTCCCTGTGCATAGACATCTATATTTATGCACAGGGGATGTAGCAGAGAGGACATCGCGTTTTGGACTGCGTCGGACGGAAGAGAATTTTTTTAATTAAAGATGGAGTCCCTAATGGCTTTTTTTTTTATTTCTAATAAAAAATTTTCCTTGTGTTGTGTTTTTTTTAAAACAATTTAATAGAAATTCATGGCGGTCATGTCTAATATTGGCGTGACCGCCATAAATTTCGGGCTTAGGGCCAGCTGATAATACAAAGCTGGCCCTAACCTCTTTATTACCCAGCGTGCCATCGCTACCAGGGCCGCTGGAAGAGCGGGGTTCAGCGCCAGAGGATGGCGCTTCAATGAACGCGCCATCTTCTGGGGCGGCTGCGGGCTGCAATTTGCAGCGGGGGGTGCCCAGAAAGCTTGGGCATCCCTGCGCTGCGGATTCCAGCCCCCAGCTGCTTAGCTGTACCTGGCTAGACATAGAAATTGCGCGGAGCCCCACGCATTTTTTTTTAATTATTTCATGAAATTCTGAGATTCTGACTCTGAGACTCTGACTCTGAGACTCTGACTCTGAAATTCATGAAATAATAAAAAAAAAATGCGTGGGGCTCCGCGCAATTTCTATGTCTAGCCAGGTACAGCTAAAGCTAGCTGGGGGCAGGAATCCGCGGCGCAGGGATGCCCAAGCTTTCTGGGCACCCCCGCTGCGAGCATTGCAGCCCGCAGCCGCCCCAGAGATGGCGCGTTCATTGAAGCGATCCTCTGGCGCTGAACCCGCTCTTCCAGCGGCCCTGGTAGCGGTGGCACGCTGGGTAATAAAGAGGTTAGGGCCAGCTTTGTATTATCAGCTGGCCCTAAGCCCGAAATTTATGGCGGTCACGCCAATATTAGACATGACCGCCATGAATTTCTATTAAATTGTTTTAAAAAGAACACAACACAAGGAAAATTTTTTATTAGAAATAAAAAAAAAAGCCATTAGGGACTCCATCTTTAATTAAAAAAATCCTCTTCCGTCCGACGCAGTCCAAAACGCGATGTCCTCTCTGCTACATCCCCTGTGCATAAATATAGATGTCTATGCACAGGGAATAAGCAGACTGAGAACAATCTCAGCTCTGCTACATCATCTCTGTGCACAGACATTCATGTCTGTACACAGGGAATGAGCAGACTGAGAACAATCTCAGCTCTGCTACATCATCTCTGTGCACAGACATTCATGTCTGTACACAGGGAATGAGCAGACTGAGAACAATCTCAGCACTGCTACATCATCTCTGTGCACAGACATTCATGTCTGTACACAGGGAATGAGCAGACTGAGAACAATCTCAGCACTGCTACATCATCTCTGTGCACAGACATTCATGTCTGTACACAGGGAATGAGCAGACTGAGAACAATCTCAGCACTGCTACATCAGGCAGAGGCGGGCTCTAGGACCCTGGAGCTGCACAGAGAAGACAGCTGGACTCGGCAAAGAAACAGCAGTTATCTGCGAGTTTCCCTGCTATCACTGGCACAGTAGCCAGTGATTACTCGCAGGAGTCTAATGCAAACAATGGCAATCCTAGTTTTGTCAGCGTTTCTGACAAAACTAGGATTGATATTGATTTGCATTGGACTCGTGCGAGTAATCACTGGGAAACTCGCCGAGTACCGAGTCCTGCGAGTCCCTTACTACTCGCCGAGTAACGAGTCCTAGCGAGTAGATTCGCCCATCCCTATGCATTGTCAATTGCCACCTCCTCCACATATCCCAGCAGACAGACAATAGGATCCCTTGGAATCACACACCCGTATGCACCCTCTATCCGATTGATAACTGTGGTCCAATATGAGAACAATCTTGGGCAGGACCACATCATGTGATAAATTCCGGCTCCCTCCCCCCTGCATCTCGGGCATTCTGAGTCAGTTCTCAATCCCGCTCGGTGCATTATCACTGGCGATCTATATACTCTATGTAGCACATATAATTGCGACAATCTAGGTGGTTCACTTATAGATAGTTTAGGTATATATTCCATAATACTGGTCCATTGGTCATCAGATATGGGGCCCACATCCTCTTCCCACTTCTGACGGGACTTAATAGGAAATGAAAGGAGAAAAGTATGTAGTAAATCCCTATATATGCAGGAGATCACTCCTCTTGTCATCCCGTCGTGACAGATATAATCAAGGACAATATCAGAGTGGACACGGAGAGTCCTCCCAATGCCCTGTGCTTTAAACGCATGTTGGACCCTCAGATAGTGATACCATTCCTTGTCGGACAGGTCAAACTCCAATCTTAACTGTTGAAAGGATTTCAGCCCCTGTCTATCCAATAGTTGGTGTACATAGAGAATACCTCCCCGCATCCACTCCGGCAGTCCATTCATAGATTTCAAGCCCGGAAATCTCCCGTTGTTCCAAACCGGTGTATATTTCGTCAAGCCCGTCACTCCTCTCAGTTGTTTAATACGTTCCCAGAGTTTGTGAGTAAGGTCAAGAGTTGGATATCTCTTTCCCAAAACCCCCATTGACCCATCCTCGAGTCCATCCACCAAAGGGGTCCTACCCGTCATGTCCTCCAAGACTCTCCTAATTGAAGTATGGTCCGCTACACCTGCCCAACCCCGCAAATGCTGACACTGCGCTGCAAGATAGAAAATCCCAGGATGAGGCAATGCCAACCCACCCTCATCTTTCGGTCTCTGCAACGTCTCCAATCGTATCCTGGGTTGTCTCTTTCCCCATATCAAGTCCCGAAATATGTCGCTAATCGGCTTAAGTTTCCGCTGTGAGATCCATAAGGGGGAGTTATGTAGCACATATAGTACCTTGGGCATCAATATCATTTTAATTAGATTAACTCTCCCCACCACCGATAAACACAGCTTGCTCCAGGCGTTAACCTTACGCCTCAGTATCAGCAACAAAGGGGCAAGGTTTAGCCGTAGGAAATCCGCGATGGGTAGAGACACCTGAATACCCAAATACTGAAATTGCCTCACTCTTTGTAATCTTTGTGCTTCTATCGGTATCTCAACCCCATCTCCACTCTCATCAACCTCAAACAGACTGGATTTAAGCCAATTTATACAAACTCCTGACAGTGACCCAAACTTCTTGATGGCTTGCATGGCATGGCTCAGCGAGCTCCCCTGATCTTCCAAAAACAATAACACGTCGTCCGCATATAAAGCGATTTTTTCCTCAACTCTACCATATTTAAACCCCTTAATCTCCTTAGACCTTCTGATCATAGCCGCCAGGGGTTCCACCGTAAGGGCAAACAGCAGAGGTGACAATGGGCATCCCTGTCTGGTTCCCCTTTGTAGATCTATCTTACGAGAGGTGTTCCCGTTCACCCGGAGCTTTGCTACCGGCTGGGTATACAGGAGTTGGATCCAAGATATAAACTGAGGACCAAAGCCCATGTGATGTAATACTCTCCATAAGAACCTCCACTCCACACTATCAAAGGCCTTGTGGGCATCCAGCGATATCACCACTCTCCGACCCACGTTGTCCGACGGCAGCTGCAAATTTAAAAACAACCTCCTAATGTGATTGCAGTAGACCTATTAGGCATAAAGCCAGACTGGTCCGGGTGTATCAACTTGGATATTACTGTTGTTAACCGATTTGACAATACCTTCGCAAGTATTTTTACATCTGCTGTCAGCAACGAAATAGGCCTGTATGACTCTGGATGGGTAGGATCCTTCCCCTCCTTCGGAATCACCACTATAGTAGCTTCTCTCATAGAGGCAGGTAACCTCCCACATTCCCTGGCCTCCTCAAAGACTCTTAACAATTTGGGTAACAAAAATTCCTCTAGATGTCTATAAACCTCCGCTGGCAACCCATCCGCCCCCGGGGCTTTCCCGCCGGCCAAACCATGCAATGCCATCGCTAACTCCTCTACCGTGACAGGAGCCTCTAATGCTTCTCTATCCCCATCAGACAGAGCAGGTAGTGCCGCAGTCTCTAGAAAATCATCTATCTCCACCCCTTCCTCCGCCCCCATCTGTGAGGTATAGAGGTCTCTATAAAAGGCGACAAACAGTTCCAAAATGTCCCTCGCATCCGTGACCTCCTCACCCCCCTGACCCCTTAATAGGTGAACGAACTGGCTACTACTCTGTGCCGCAGCAATTACAGATAGAAGGTGTCCCACCTTTTCCCCTTCTTCGAAAAATTTTGACTTCTGAAACGACAGTTTTTTATCTGCATTTCCCATTAGGACTCTATTAACTTCCTCCTGTGCCTCCCGTAGAATTTTTCTTGATTCTTGGCTGGCCCTTTGCACTGCGTCTAACTCTGCCCTCTCCAATTTCTGTAAACTATCTTTCGTCTCTCGTTTAGTCCGGGATTTACACCTACATATATCCCGAAACAGGAGTCCCCTTAGAAATGCCTTCATAGTCTCCCACACCACTAATGAGTCAGCACTCCCCTCATTTATCTTATAAAATTCCTCCAGTTCCTCTCCTATCTTAGCCATATCAATGGAACGCAACCATACCGGATGTATCTTCCATTCTCCTACAGCGCCCCCCTGTGATCTCGGACGGTGGATAGACACGAGGACTGGGCAATGATCTGACACGGCTCTGGTCAAATATTCCACATCCTCTACCAACTCATCAAACAAGTCATTTCCAAGGGCCATATCTATGCGGGATAGTGAGTCATGCGAAGTAGAGAAACACGAAAAGCACTGTCTCCCAATATTTCTAGCTCTCCATAGATCTTTCAGACCTATTTCTTGTACCAAAGTACCGAATGGAGTCACAGTGCCCCTCCGTTCCTCTCCAGATATATTGCTTCTATCCCATTGTGTATCCATCACATTATTAAAGTCTCCAATTAACAGGAATGGCATTGCCCCCTTTTTTTCCGCCAGTTCTCTAATTTCCCGTAATTTGATGCTGGAGTATGGCGGTGGGATATATATAGCCCCAATACTCAGTAACTGTCCAGCCAGCCTACAAACCACCAGTACATAGTGCCCCTCCTTGTCTATGTGAACTTCCAGTTCCTCATATTGTACAGATGAATGGATCAGGATCGATACTCCCCTAGCATATGAGGAGAAGGTAGAGTGATAAGCCCTCTGAGCCCACCTTTTGTTCAGGACGTCAACTGTATCTTTTGTTAAGTGAGTTTCCAGAAAACACAATACTGCTGGTTTATGGTCCATCAGATATTGGATAGCTGCTACTCTCTTTACCTTTCCCGATAACCCCCGTACATTCCAACAGACGATTTTAGTCCTCTCTCCCATAATACTCAAATTTCCGGGTATGCGACCCTGTTCCTGTTATTTGCTGTCTTCCCAACCCCCCTTCCTCCCCCTTTCCACCCCTACCCCCCCCAGCCCTCATCCCAACCCAAATTAAACTTGCAATACTCTCAACGAGAGTGGGGACCCAGAATCCACGTCCCAAAGCTAAATAGGCACTACAACCGTGCCGTCGTCCCGATCCTGGGATTCTAGGACTTTTTCCAATCCGCAGTGTTCGTCCGCCTCAAACCTCTCCTCTGTACCCGTCTTGTCCCTCAACTTAACTTGTAACCTCAGCCCTGTAAACAATTAAATTCTCAAATCTTAGGTACTCTCGCATTAGAAAATCAATAACAGTAATATAGATATAAACAGTCCCATCCGTCACCACTTTAAGGACTTCTTTATTCCGTGGTGTCTCCAACGTTCTTCCCGAAGTCCAACCTGTAAATCTTAGGCAATATGTAATTGGAAAAGATATCTTTCTGCATATTGAAACACAAACCATAAACATATATAGCGTAGAAGGAGAGAGAAATTCCCCCCCCTCTCCCATCCTATAGAAACCAAGAAAAAAGAGAAAAGGATAAAAATTGGAAAGGGGGAAAAAAAAAAACAAAATTTCCCCAAAAATGTGTATCCGTTCAATACTAGTCAGAGTTTGTCCAGATGGTAAGTTTAAACTAACCGCAGTCTCCGAACCCTTACCGACCGCAAGAGTCAGTTCCAACATCAGGCCAATGTTCCAGACAGCCCCGCCATGGATCATGTATCCCTTTCAGCTTCCTTAATTCGGGCGGCATTGAGGTCCAACCATTGCGTTGCGTCCTCCGGATCCACAAAAAAGGAAACCTTTCCCAATGCCGCCACCCGCAACTTTGCTGGAAATATCATCGAGTACTTGACCCCCAGGTCTCTCAAACGTCTCTTTATGCCTGAAAATTGCATTCTTTGCCTCTGTACCACCACTGAGTAGTCTGGGTATATGGAGATCCTCTGGCCATTGATGGTAAGATCTTCCATATTCCTGGCTTTTTGCAGAATTGTATCTCTATCTCTATAATTGAGGATCTTTGCAAGTATCGTGCGGGGGCCCTTTCCGGGAGGCTGCGGCTGCATAGGGACTCTGTGAGCTCTCTCTACTGCAAATAATTTGGACAGGGTATCGGAGCCAATCTTTTCCTTAAGCCAATCCTCGATATACTCTGTGGGGTTCCTCCCCTCTGACTTCTCTGGGACCCCTACTATGCGCAGGTTATTGCGTCTAGAGCGGTTTTCAAGATCGTCCGTTTTGGCCTCCAGTGCAGATATTCTCTGTATATACTTCCTTTCTGCTCTCTCCAGTTTATCAATACGGTCTTCTACTGAGCTTACTCTCTCCTCCACCGCTCCTGTTCTTACATCCACCTTCTTCAGATCCTTTTTAATAGTAGTTATCTCTCCCTGCACTCCCATGACTTGTTGTGTCAGTGTCTTTAAGGCCTCTTTACAATAGAAGACCACAGCATACACATCCTTTATGGTGGGATCCTCCTGCACAGGGTCCTCAGCCTGACTCTGCCCAGCAGCCTCCCCCTCCTCCGTCTGATCTGGGCCCATTGCTCCTTCCCCCACCTTCCTGTGGATTACTGCCTCCTGCACAGTCTCCTCACCTCCATCAGTAGGGTCCCCAGAGTGTGAATCTTCTGATCGGGCAAACCGCTCCAGCTTTGCAGCCGCAGCCATGCGGCGCTGACAGGCTGCGTTTGCTCTCTCCGCCTCCTCCCTTGCCTCGGCGCCATCTTGGAGGCCGCTTCCCTCTCCGGCCCCTAGCTCTTTCTGTCGGCGGCGGGTCATTCTGTCTACCTCCCCCGGACTCCAGATGCTGCTCGCTGCTCCCGACACCACTCGGCACAGTTACAGCCCAGCAGAAGCGATTTGCGGGCTGTCAGCAGGATAATTAGACGGGCACACTGCGGGAGCTCTCTTCACTTGCGGCCGCTCACATCGCCGTCCTAGCCACGCCCCCAAGGGAATCATTTCTACTTTTAATGCGTATTTGGTGTGTTATATTCCATCTGTATATAGGTTTGACTGTGCATCACTATTTCTATCCGACAAAGGATATATAATTCCACTGTCCGCAGGTGCCAGGTT
The DNA here is from genome assembly GCA_033576535.1 of Allobates femoralis. Lineage (NCBI taxonomy): Eukaryota > Metazoa > Chordata > Amphibia > Anura > Aromobatidae > Allobates > Allobates femoralis. The sequence goes on along the minus strand of JARQOC010000005.1, from coordinate 280,253,096 downwards.
TGGATATCACATGTAGTAGCTTAGAAAACATATTTTAAGTAGGCAGAAAGCCAATTGCTGCCTTACTCATGAAAGATTCCATCATGTCCTGCTTAGTTGATGTTCATAAGCTGCAAGAAAGTTGGGTAAAATGAATACCTGGGTTTGCTTTAGGCCTCTGTTTGTAATTCTAACATCAGCTACGTTTTAATGTTACACATGATTAACTAGGACTACAGGGAATTCACTATGCTTTTACTCCTTTATTTTATAACTAAACCTTTAAGGATCATGTAAATGAGAGAACTTCTAATTAGGCTTATGACTGACATAATTAAACAAAAAGTCTGTGTCCTAAAGTTATGTTGAGACTCTTTAGAGTTAGTGTAAGATTGTTCTTTGTAAAAATAATGTTGTTTTTACAGAACTTTGGTAAATGTCAATTGTTGCTTTATTTCTCTTGTTGCCCTATCATGAGCCACTTTAACAGAGTCTGTTATTAGAAAAAATAGTCTTAATAATTTTTTTATTGTAAAAATAGGGGCCTCATAACAGTACCTAAGGGGTATTGTTAGTTCCTAAGGGGTATTGTTAAAAGCTACAAAGTCAGTTGGATGCCACTGCCATTGTAGTCATCATGTGATGGATCCAATAAGGCTTTTCCATTTATTTTAGCTCCAATGATGCATGAGACAAAGAAAACTCAGAATGCAGATGTGTTTCATAAAATGTTAATTACTTTTTTTTTGTATTTCTTTTTGATTGTACATAAAGAAATTATATACATTGATTCCCAAATTGCAGGCAAGAGGTTTGCCATTTTACACTTATTTTATTTCTGGACAATCCATGCATAAATCATAAAAAGCCAATACTTTTACTGACAAATTGAAGAAATAATGACTTGAAATAAGCAGATCTTTAAAAATGATAATTTTTGCAAACCTTTACCTATAATATCCATTTTTGTTGAATAAATTTGCATGAATCAGAATACTAGAAAGCTTATTGTTCATCTGAAAATACATGTAAGAAGAGGAATGAGAAAAATAGAGAACCCCCACCAACCTTATGTTTTTATACTTATGTTTATAGAAGTTTATAAAGAGTGATAGAACCCCAATGACCATAAGAGCTAAAACTATTCAGGAGAGAGAGATTGAGAGAATCCCATTGACATAAGAACTAAAGGCCCCGTTACACGGCACAACATTGAAACGATGTCGGCAACGATCTCGGAGGCGCATGGATGTTTTTGACATCATTTCAACATCGCTGGTGAGATGTCACACGTCTAGATATCATGAGCAACTCACCAACGATGTTGTGAGCAGGTATCATTCTCGAACCCCGCAAACGATCCCTGCTCATTTCTGTGAATGGGCGAAGTAGTCCATGACATCATTATCGTGTCACACAGAACGATGCTAGCAGATCGCTAGAACAACATTGTCAGGTTTTTGAACATGTTCATAAACCTGTCAACTCCAACATGACTAATTATCGTAGTTGAATCGTTCGGTTACACGCAAAAACGCACTAACGATGTAATTTCAACATCGTTGAACACGTCACTTTTGAGCGATGTCGTACACGATGTCTGGCGTTTAACAGGGCCTTTACACTATTCAGGAGAGAGAGTGTGAGATGACCCCATTGACCATGAGGGTTTACACCATACAGGGGAGAGAGAGAGAGAGAGAAAATCCAGTGTCAATAAGAGCTTACACTATACTGGAGAGAGAGTGAGAGGGCCCCGTTGCACATAAGGTTTTCTTCAAAAGAGGAAAACTTACTCAGCCACCTTTTCCTTTGAAGATTAACATGAAAACCTGTAATACTGACCTTTGCTTACAAATGTTTTAACTGTTAGCAGCCTTTTCCAGTAAACTTAGCAAACGTCAAATGCCAGCAGTTTGCACCAATAAATAATTTGATTATAAAAAATATCTTATATTTCATGAGTTAGTTTTTGTTTTAACTAGATTTATTTCACTTAAATATTTGCTACAAAAGAAACCAGTCCTGCTCACCATTTCATCACAACCATTAAGGATTTTAGAAATTTCAAAAGGAGTTGTGTCACTTTTAAATTTTAGGAGAGTATCACTTCTATACCTACTCGCATTCTGATTGCAGGAGGATGGTGTACTCATAATGATTAACATTGCAGACCAGAAGCATTAACCACTTCATGACTACTGAAGTACCTTTATCTTTGAAGTCTTTGGAGGTAAGCAGCTACTGACCAATTACGCATAGGGGCATAATTGCAGTTTGAGCAGCCAAAGTCGGCAGGTGGACTGGTAGGCATGTTTGGTGCTGATGGGCACGGTTTGGGGGCTGGGGGTGTGACTATATGGTTTTTTATGCAAACCGAAAGAGTGTAAATTTTTTAGTCCATTTGATGGTGGAGCTGATTATAATACAAGCAGGGGTCTGAGGGTAAGAGCCACAGGAAGTGGATGATGAAGACGGCAAAGCCCCACCTTGCATGCCTAATGCTTACTAGCGGGCATGACCACTTAAGTTGGTGAGTGTGGCAGGGCGGCAGCTGTCTACGGGCTACAATGGATTATGAAAGGGAGGTCTACACCACCCTTTACCCTTCCACCTGGGGGTCTCAACCCCGGACCCCCACTTATATTAAAATAAGCTTCACGAATGCGTGGACTTAAAAATTACTGTGTATTCCCTTTGTGAAATGCCAATCTATACCAACCGATGCCTAACCATGCCTAACATCTAAGCCATTCATGCCCCACAACTTCTGGCTGCTCAAACTGCAAGTTTGCCTGCATAGGTACTTCATGGTGATTTTGCAGGCACAGCAGCTGTGACCATGCGATCGCGGTTGAGTATCTAGCTTAAGTTAAACCAAGACCTGATACTCACTGCCAGCAGTGGTGCCTGCACCGCTAAAGGCAGTTTAACCTCCAAAGTGCTGCAATCAATAGCTATCATAGCATTTACTTTGCTGAAAGAGGAGTGCACCCCTCTCTCAAGCAAATGGGACACCATAACGTGATCACATAGACCCAATTTCTGCCATGGTAACAGGGTTATCAACATGATGAAGCCACTGTCAGGCTGGGGTTACACATAAGCCCTCAGTCAGTTTTTGGCTTCAGTTTTGTCATTTTTTTTTCTAAGTCCAAAAACTGACAGAAAAACGCATTGGGTGTAATAAACACCCTGTGCGTTTTTCTCTGGAGCTCAAAACATTGCCCTGTCCGTTTTTGAGCCAAAAACGCAGTAAACAGCGTTTTTGGCATCAGTTAAAAAACGCATGCGTTTTCATGCGTTTTTTTTAACATGGGGCCCTATGGGAAACGCATGCGCAAACGCATGCAAACGCATGCACTTGCGTTTGCGCATGCGTTCGCGCATGCGTTTTTTTAATGAAAATTCCAAAAACGTACAGGAGTGCAGGAGACACAAAAAGCACCCTATAAAAAACGGATTGGTGATGAAAATGACTTCCAAAAACGGATTTCTATGTGTAACCCCAGCCTCATCCAGCTACAGAAAGCCTCTCACATCATGCCATATGCATAGTTTGCGAGCTTAATTGTCAGTGCTGCAAGTGTAGCACTGGAATATATTTCATTGCAGTGCTGGTGTATTGCAATAGTTTATATGAGTGATTATGTGATAAAAGGTTAGAAAAATATTAGAATGTGAGAATCCTCAGTGGTTGATATATTTTTATAGGTAACTGAAAAGATGGTAAGTGAAGCACGCTTTCGGGACACTATGGTTCCTTTATCAGGCTGATAATGACACAAATTCTGAAGACTCACACGAATATATATCAGCAAAGTGAGATAGTGCAGTAAATATGACAGGTGACGTAAAGCAGAGTCAGTCTTGGGAGGGGGAGAGGAGCTGGGCAGGTAAAATAACATTTCAGAGATAAGAGGAACAGATAATAATGATTAGTGGTCTTTGGAGACCTGAAAATTCCTCAGTGAGAAAGCTATAAGGCTGCCTTCAGACTTGAAGATGCCTCCGCAGCGTTTTGCAGAGGCATCTGCAAGTATCTGCATGCAGACCGCGGCCCCTATGTTTATAATGGAGCGCACGGCGGTCTGCAGATGCTTGCAGACCGCTGTGCGTTCTCATTACCTGCCATTAGTGATCTGTGCGCAGGCGGATGCCTGCGTACAGATCACACACTCTCGTCCGCACCAGGGACGCGAGATGTTGCGTCCCTGGTGCGGGCGAGAGTGTGTGATCTGTACGCAGGCATCCGCCTGCGCACAGATCACTAATGGCGGGCAATGAGAGTGCACGGCGGTCTGCAAGCATCTGCAGACCGCCGTGCGCTCCATTATAAACATAGGGGCCGCGGTCTGCATGCAGATACTTGCAGATGCCTCTGCAAAACGCTGCGGAGGCATCTGCAAGTCTGAAGGCAGCCTAAATCCATGTGAGACAGTTCACTTAAGAAGTGTCAAAAGTCTATTGTCCTCAAACTGGGGTCTGTTGGAAGATGTGATATCCCCAAATGCTCTTTTAATTGGTATAAAAATGCATGAATCCATGTGAGACATTCAATCCTGTTTTGAATGAGTCAAAGGTCGTTATCAATTTGTATTCACAAATTCTTCTCTTTTTCTGAGATTTGAAGTTACTCTTTAAAATTAACAGATTTATGTATGTTACCTGTGGTCAGAGCTGCAAAAATGTTTTGCTACAAGTAGGTCCATACGCCTTTCTCTTATTGTGTGTCGATGAGAATTCATTCTTGTTCTGAATTTTTGTCCTATCTAACCTACGTACATGCCACTAGAGATGAGCGGTGTTCGATTCTAAATGTTCGCCTATTTCAAATTCGACCTGTTTTGGGCAATGTTCGAGTCATTTGACGAATGCGAACAATTTGCTTCAAATTCGGTAGTTCGAGGTTATGTTCGATAACGCTTCGTTCACCAAAAGATCATTCACCAAAAAATCACTGGCTTTTTACAGTAATACTGTTATGCCATATTAATATACAGTTTCAGTGTATAGTGGTCAGGGTGGCAGGGGTTAGATCTGTGCTGAAATAATGCCGATCTACATTTTTTTTTCTTTTCCCATTTACAGTGGGGCGGTGCAGTCTGTCAGCCTATCAACACACACAGCAAAGTGCTTTTTTTACACACAAGCAAGGGCATGTGTCATTGTCTGTGTATGTCATATGTCCTTGCCCTATAAGACCCAGCCATTTTCCCTGTTGCCGCCATTTCCACAGTGCTGCAGCTCTGTGTCAGAAGGCACCGCTGCTGCTGTGGGCGCTATTCAGTGTCAGTTAGTCAGCCAGATAGTGAGCGAATTTCAAGTTAGATAGAGAGACAGGTTTAGGGAGTAGGGACTAGTTTTAATATCAGCCCTTTTGAGGGCTAGTTCAGAGAAGTAGGGACAAGTTGTAATATAAGCTCTTTTGAGGGCTAGTTCAGAGAACTAGGGACTAGTTGTAATATCAGCCCTTTTGAGGGCTAGGTTAGAGCAGTTCAAAGCACTTTTTACCAGGCAGATGTGTGCCAGTGCTGCGCAAATGTTTTTCACAGCATGTGGCCAAATCTAGCTCAGCCAATCCTTTTCGGATAGTAGTGTAGCACTGCTGTGAAGAAAGCTACACCACCTGTCTCTAGTAGCCAATTTTTTTACTGCATCTAGCCCTGGCAATCCTTTTGGGCTAGTAACAGTGTCTGGTAGTCAGCGGAGTAGCCCAGCTATGGAGCAAGCTACAACGCTTGTATATCTAATAACAATTTTTAACTGCATCTAGCCCAGGCAATCCTTTGGGCCTAGTTGCAGTGTCTGGTAGTCAGCGGTGTAGCCCACCTGAGAAGCAAGGTACACTGCCTGTCTACCTAGTAACAATTTTTTGCTGCATCTAGCCCAGGCAATCCTTTTGAGCTAGTAGCAGTGTCTGGTAGTCAGCGGAGTAGCCCACCTGTGAAGCAAGCTACATCGCCTGTCTATCTAATAACAATTTTTAACTGCATCTAGCCCAGGCAATCCTTTGGGCCTAGTAACAGTGTCTGGTAGTCAGCAGAGTAGCCCAGCTGTGAAGCAAGCTACACTGCCTGTGTATCTAATAACAATGGTCAACTGCATCTAGCCCAGGCAATACTTTGGGCCTAGTAGCAGTGTCTGGTAGTCAGCGGTGTAGCCCAGCTGTGAAGCAAGCTACACCGCTTGTGTATCTAACAACAATTTTTAACTGTATCTAGCCCAGGCAATCCTTTTGGGCTAGTAGCAGTGTCTGGTAGTCAGCAGAGTAGCCCAGCTGTGAAGCAAGCTACACCACCTGTGTATCTAACAACAATTTTTAACTGTATCTAGCCCAGGCAATCTTTTGGGCCTACTAGCAGTGTCTGGGAGTCAGCGGTGTAGCCCACCCGTGAAGCAAGCTACAACGCCTGTCTATCTAGTAACAATTTTTAATTGCATCTAGCCCAGGCAATCCTTTGGGCATTGTAGCAGTGTTTGGTAGTCAGCAGAGTAGCCCAGCTGTGAAGCAAACTACACCGCCTGTGTATCTAGCAACAATTTTTAACTGTATCTAGCCCAGGCAATCTTTTGGGCCTAGTAGCAGTGTCTGGGAATCAGCGGTGTAGCCCACCTGTGAAGCAAGTTACACCACCTGTCTATCTAGTAACAATTTTTTACTGCATCCTGCCCAGGCAATCCATTTGGGCTAGTAGGGCAGTGTCTGGTAGTCAGCAAAATAGCCCAGCTGTGAAGTAAGCTACACCGCCTGTGTATCTAATAACAATTACTGCATGTAGCCCAGGCAATCCTTTGGACCTAGTACCACAGTTTGGCCACTCAGCTCTGCTCGGTTTTCATCCATAGATTTTTGTGCCAACAACTACAGAGTTGTCAATTAGTTAACCTCCAAAATGAGTGGCAAAAGGCCTGCTGCTGGTGGAAAGGGGAATAGGCGTGTTGGAAAGAGAAAAACGTTTGTGTCCATGGGATAGGTGGTAAAGCAACAGTAATATCTGCAGAAGAAAGACCTACTTCCAACCAAACTAAGATGCCTACTTCCTTTCATGAACAATGTGATATGATACCTTACTTACGGACACGACCATCGCTACCAATTGTAGATGAGGCACAAAAAGAGCAGGTGCTTGAATGGATATCAAGCGCTCCATCAAGTGGGCTCTCCTCCACCTCAACTACCAACATCACAAATACTCCAGTCCTCAGAGGTGTCACTCCAATCACACTTGCTTCTTCACAGCTCCCAAGTCTCCAGCCGCTCATCTGAGTATCAGGTAACACAGATGGTTGAGTCTGCAGAGATGTTCACTCATACTATAGCCTGGGAATCAGAGGTCTGCTCCAAAGCTTCTGTAAGTCCAGACGAGGAAATGATCTGCACTGATCCAGTGTGATTGACAGGTCATTAGTTCTTTTGGAAGTGGAAAGACCTGCTGGTGTTGAGCACTCTATGACATCAAGAGCACCACCTTTGGATGAAGGCAACATAATATCTGTATATGATGAAAAAATAAGCACTTCTCCTAACTTAGCAGTGCCCAGTGAACGGACTCTTTTTTGATTACTGAACATAATATCTCCGCCTGCACCACCCTCACAGACAAGCAGTTTTCCGGGGACACCCTACTCAACCCCGTATAAGCACAGCAGCCAGCCCTCAGTCCCTCAGATGTGGTCAAGTAAAAGACCATTTCCTCCTTGCCATGACAAAGCTAAGAGTTTCAATTTTACCATCTGCAAGCTGTTGGCTACAGAAATGTGGATTTTCGAGACCTTTTGTCTGTCGCAGTGCCCCAGTACCAGATGCCCAGTCACCACTACTTCTCAAAGAAAGCTGTGCCTGCGCTACACCAGCATATCACACACCACATCACTGCTTCCTTGAGAAACTCTGTGTGTGACAGGATGCATTTCACCACAGACACTTGGAAGAGTAAGCATGGACAGGGGCGTTACATGTCACTGACTGGCCACTGGGTAATTATGGTGACCGCAGGAGAAGGGGCTGCTGTACAAGTCTTGCCGTCCCCACGAGCTGTGTGTCAATCCTCTGTATGTAGAAGTTCCTTTACTGCTTCAGCCTTGTCTCGGTCCTCCACCTCCACCTGCACTCCAAGCCTGTGTGGTTCCTATTTCGGGAGTGCTCACCTGCCCAGATAATTACATCTGAAACTTTGTTGGGTTTGTAATCCAAAAGGTTGATGACACAATTTGATGCTTTTTGACAGGAATAGTTTTCCAAGTTGTCAGGATTTGTCTTTGTTTTGTTTTGTATTGAGTCCAAAAATAATGCGCAGTCTACGTAATTTCTTTTCCTTGTTTTGAATTAGAAGAGTTTGTAATCTATGGTAATATTGTTGTAATTTCTGTTCCACTGCTTCTTTAAGTGTGTTTCCAATACCCCCTGGATGTTACGTTTGATGCTGTAGAAGACATGCAAAAGGTGGTTTCTTAGTCTCTCAGAGGTCCTGTGACAAAGGTTTTGTGCATAATGAGTATTATAGGTATGTAGAAGTGGATTTGTAAGCCAGAGTCCTTTGGGAATCAGATTCTTCTTCTTGCATTTGGATAGGAAAAATATTTCACTGTCCAATTGTGAACGTTTCTTCAGAAGTGTCTTTAAATCCATAAAGATTTGGTAAATTCTAGTATCCTCCATTTTGATAAGGTAAAAGTGTTTATACCGTTTTAGCCAGTAGGTAAAAAAATATTAGAATCTGAGAGTCCTCAGGGGTTGATACCTTTTTATAGCTAACTGAAAAGATGGCAAGTGAAGCACACTTTCGGGACACTATGGTTCCTTTATCAGACTGATAATGACACAAATTCTGAAGACTCACATGAATATATATATATATATATATATATATATATATATATATTATATATATATATATATATATCAGCAAAGTAACATAGTAACATAGTAACATAGTTTTTAAGGTTGAAGGAAGACTTTAAGTCCATCTAGTTCAACCCATAGCCTAACATGTTGATCCAGAGGAAGGCAAAAAAAAAACCCATGTGGCAACACTAAGCTCCACATTGGGGAAAAAAATTCCTTCCTGACTCCAGATATGGCAATCAGACTAGTTCCCTGGATCAACGCCCTATCAAAGAATCTAGTATATATAACTGGTAATATTATAGTTTTCAAGAAAGGCATCCAGGCCCTTTTTAAATGTTAGTAGTGACCCCCTCATTACAACATCATGTGGCAGAGAGTTCCATAGTCTCACTGCTCTTACAGTAAAGAATCCGCGTCTGTGATTATGATTAAACCTTCTTTCCTCCAGACGTAGAGGATGCCCCCTTATCCCAGTCTCAGGCCTAAGAGTAAAAAGATCATTAGAAAGTTCTCTGTACTGTCCCCTCATATATTTATACATTATTATAAGATCACCCCTAAGGCTTCGTTTTTCCAAGCTAAATAACCCCAAGTTTAATAACCTGTCTTGGTATTGCAGACCCCTCAGTCCTCTAATAACCTTGCTCGCTCTTCTCTGGACCCGCTCTAGTTCAGCTATGTCTTTCTTCTACACCGGAGACCAGAATTGTACACAGTATTCTAAGTGTGGTCGCACTAGTGACTTGTATAGAGGTAAAATTATGTTCTCCTCATGAGCATCTATGCCTCTTTTAATGCATCACATTATTTTATTTGCCTTTGCAGCAGCTGCCTGACACAGGCCACTAAATGTGAGTTTGTCATCTATCCATACACCCAGGTCTTTTTCAGTGACAGTTTTGCCCAGTGTTTTACAATTAAGCACATAATTATACCTTTTGTTTCCTCTGCCCAAGTGCATGACTTTACATTTATCCCCATTAAAGCTCATTTGCCATTTAGCAGCCCAAGCGTCTAGTTTACATAAATCCTCCTGTAATATAAAATTGTCCTCCTCTGTATTGATTACCCTGCAGAGTTTAGTGTTATCTGCAAATATTGAGATTCTTCTCTGTATGCCCCCTACAAGGTCATTAATAAATATATTAAATAGAAGCGGGCCCAACACTGACCCCTGTGGTACCCCACTGTTAACTGTGACCCATTCTGAGTGTGTTCCATTAATAACCACCCTTTGTTTCCTATCACTAAGCCAGTTCTTAACCCACTTACACATATTTTCCCCTATCCCCATTGCCCTAATTTTATGTATCAACCTTTTGTGTGGCACCGTATCAAAAGCTTTTGAAAAGTCCATATACACCACATCCACTGCATTTCTTTGGTCCAGTCCAGAACTTACTTCTTCATAGAAGCTTATCAGATTAGTTTGACAGGAATGATCCCTAGTAAAACCATGTTGATAATGGCTCATGAGGTTATTTTTCTTCAGATACTCCAGTATAGCATCTCTTAAAAAACCCTCTAGGATTTTACCCAGAGTAGAGGTTAAGCTTACTGGCCTATAATTTCCAAGTTCAGTTTTTGTCCCCTTTTTGAATATTGGCACCACATTTGCTATACGCCAGTCCTGTGGTACAGACCCTGTTATTATGGAATCTTTAAATATTAAAAATAATGGTCTATCTATGACAGTACTTAATTCCTGCAGCACTCTGGGATGTATCCCATCTGGGCCCGGGGATTTGTCAATTTTAGTGATTTTTAGACGATGCCGTACTTCCTCTTGGGTTAAGCAGGTGACATTTAATTGAGAATTTTTGTTATCACTGATCATATTGTCTGTCATGGGATTTTCTTGTGTAAATACTGTTGAAAAAAAGTCATTTAGCATATTGGCTTTTTCCTCATCCTCATCCACCATTTCACCCAGACTATTTTTAAAGGGGCCAACACCATAATTTTTTAGTTTCTTACTATTTATGTAGTTAAAAAATATTTTGGGATTATTTTTACTTTCTCTGGCAATGAGTCTCTCTGTCTCAATCTTTGCTGCCTTGATTTACTTTTTACTAGGGATGGGCGAATCTACTCGCTAGGACTCGTTACTCGGCGAGTAGTAAGGGACTCGCAGGACTCGGTACTCTGCGAGTTTCCCAGTGATTACTCGCACAGTAAACGAGTCCAATGCAAATCAATATCAATCCTAGTTTTGTCAGAAACGCTGACAAAACTAGGATTGCCATTCACTTGCATTAGACTCGGCTACTGTGCCAGTGATAGCAGGGAAACTCGCAAAGTAACTGCTGTTACTTTGCGAGCCGAGTCCAGCTGTCTTCTCTGTACAGGCTGCCGCAGCTCCAGGGTCCTAGAGCCTGCCTGCTCACAGAGATGATGTAGCAGAGCTGCGATTGTTCTCAGTCTGCTCATTCCCTGTGCATAGACATCTATATCTATGCACAGGGGATGTAGCAGAGAGGACATCGCGTTTTGGACTACGTCGGACGGAAGAGGATTTTTTTAATTAAAGATGGAGTCCCTAATGGCTTTTTTTATTTTATTTCTAATAAAAAAATTTCTCTGTGTTGTGTTTTTTTAACCCTTTATTGGAGATTCTTAGTGGCTGGGTCAAACGTGGCCTGACATTAAGAATCTCGGGCTTAATACCAGCTTGTATAACAAAGCTGGTATTAACCCCTTTATTACCCAGCGTGCCACCGCCACCAGGGCCGCTGGAAGAGCGGGGTTCAGCGCCAGAGGATGGCGCTTCAATGAACGCGCCATCTTCTGGGGTGGCTGCGGGCTGCAATTTGCAGCGGGGGGTGCCCAGAAAGCTTGGGCATCCCTGCGCTGCGGATTCCAGCCCCAAGCTGCTTAGCTGTACCTGGCTAGACATAGAAATTGCGCGGAGCCCCACGCATTTTTTTTTTCATTATTTCATGAAATTCATGAAATAATTAAAAAAAAGGGCTTCCCTATATTCTTGTGTCCGGCCAAGTATAAATAGGCACCTGGGGGTTGGGGGCAGCCCGTCGCTGCCTGCTGGATCCGGCTGGTTACAGAAATACGGCGAAGGCCACGTGAAATTTTTTTCTGACAAATCCATAAAACAATGTAAATAAAAGGGACTGCATCTTTATTAACCCCTGGACCATGGGCGAGGGGTTAATTAAGATGCAGTCCCTTTTTTAGGATTGTTTTATTGATTTTTCAGAAAACAAATTACATGGTCTTCGCCGTATTTCTGGAATCAGCCGGATCCAGCAGGCAGCGACGGGCTGCCCCCAACCCCCAGGTGCCTATTTGTACCGGGCCAGACACAAGAATATAGGGGAGCCCTTTTTTTATATTATTTCATGAATTTCATGAAATAATAAAAAAAAAATGCGTGGGGCTCCGCGCAATTTCTATGTCTAGCCAGGTACAGCTAAGCAGCTGGGGGCTGGAATCCGCAGCGCAGGGATGCCCAAGCTTTCTGGGCACCCCCCGCTGCAAATTGCAGCCCGCAGCTGCCCCAGAAGATGGCGCGTTCATTGAAGCGCCATCCTCTGGCGCTGAACCCCGCTATTCCAGCTGCCCTGGTGGCGGTGGCACGCTGAGTAATAAAGAGGTTAGGGCCAGCTTTGTATTATCAGCTGGCCCTAAGCCCAAAATTTATGGCGGTCACGCCAATATTAGACATGACCGCCATGAATTTCTATTAAATTGTTTTAAAAAAAGCACAACACAGAGAAAATTTTTTATTAGAAATAAAAAAAAAAGCCATTAGGGACTCCATCTTTAATTAAAAAAATCCTCTTCCATCCGACGCAGTCCAAAACGCGATGTCCTCTCTGCTACATCCCCTGTGCATAGATATGGATGTCTATGCACAGGGAATGAGCAGACTGAGAACAATCTCAGCTCTACTACATCAGGAAGCAGGCGGGCTCTAGGAGCCTGGAGCTGCGGCAGCCAGCACAGAGGAGAAAGCAGGACCCTTATCTGTGCGAGTTTCCCAGCGATTACTTGCAAAGTAAACGAGTCCAATGCAAATCAATGGCAGGCTGAAGCTTCCGAGACACATCTGTGATTTGTAAATCGCACACTACTCGCTATTACTCGCTTCCCCATTCATTAACATTGGACTCGCTAGACTCGCAACGAGTAGCGAGTCCCGGGCTCGGACTCGCTAGAGTCAAGCGATTCCGAGTAATTTAGGATTCGCCCATCACTACTTTTTACAGATGTTATTTAATCTTCTGTATTTATTTAATGTTTCATCACTACCTACTTGCTTTAATTCCCTAAATGCTTTCTTTGTGTCACTTATTGCACCTCTTACCGCTTTATTTAGCCATAGTGGTTTCCTCCTATTTCTAGCATGCTTATTCCCATAGGGTATATATTGTGCACAGGTCCTATTCAGGATGCTAATAAACATCTCCCATTTGCTTTGTGTACTTTTATGTCTCAGGATATCGTCCCAGTTTATTGCATTAAGATCATCTCTCAACCGTTGGAAATTTGCCTTCCTGAAGTTTAGTGTCCTTGTAGCCCCTCTACTACACATCTTAGTAAAGGATACTTGAAAGCTTATTATGTTATGATCACTATTACCCAAGTGACCTCCAACCTGTATATTTGATATAGTGAGATAGTGAAGTAAATATGACAGGTGACGTGAAACAGAGTCAGTGTTGGGAGGGGAAGAGGAGCTGGGCAGGTAAAATAAAAATTCAGAGATAAGAGGAACAGATAACAATGATTAGTGGTCTTTGGAGACCTGAAAATTCCTCAGTGAGAAAGCTATAAATCCATGTGAGACAGTTCACATAAGAAGTGTCAAAAGTTCATTGTCCTCTAACTGGGGTCTGTTGGAAGATGTGATATCCCAAATGCTCTTTTAATAGGTATAAAAATGCATGAATCCATGTGAGACATTCAATCCTGTTTTGAATGAGTCAAAGATCTTTATCAAATTGTATTCTCAAATTCTTCTCTCTTTCTGAGATTTGAAGTTATTGTTTAAAATGAGAAGATTCATGTCTGTTACCCTGTGGTCAGAGCTGCAAAAATGTTTTGCTACAAGTAGGTCCATACACCTTTCTTTTATTGTGTGACGATGAAAATTCATTCTTGTTCTGAATTTTTGTCCTGTCTCACCTACGTACATGCCACCTGTTGGACATTTGGTATAAGGCCACCTCACACGCCTCAATATTGTTCAAGATATTGTTGGAACGTGACTATTTTGGTGATGCTGCAGCGATGTTGTGAATGACATCGTTGCGTGTGACACCTGTCAACGATCAACGATCAGTCGTTGATCATTGATTGCATATTTGTGAACATGTTCACAAATCTACCTTTAGACCATTATGTTAACTTTTTAAAGATGTTTCTATAAAGAAGAAATCTTTTTAATACACCTTGATGTGCCAGATTATTCGATTTCCTTCTTGTTGCAAGTCGACTGCATAAACCTCAGTGGAATCGAGCACTCCACAGCTATTGCACCAGCAGGTACCTGCTGATAGTAAAACCAACCACAGAATTTCCAGGCATAGGCTAGGGTCACATTTGCGGCAGGGCGCTGCGGATCCTGATCCGGTTTTGAGCAGTAAAAGTGCTCAAAACTGGATCAGAAACCGCAGCCCATAGGAGCACATTATAGTAACCGGATTGCACTACATGCAACCCGGTTACCGGCACCGGTTTCGTTGCCTGTGTGAAAAATCATGCAGGCAATGTTTTTCGCAGCGGTATCTCTGCCGCAACAGAATTCCTGTAATGGGCTCCTATGGGAGCCCATGCGGCTGCCACAAGGCATATGTGAATGCCTGCAGCAGCTGGTGGCTTTATTCATCCCTGCTACTACAGGGATGAACAAAGGGTTAAATCTTAATAATCCATGTGGGCAACATGTCTCTAGAGGGTGCCCACTCCCCCAGAGACATGCTGTTGACTCAGGTGGCCATGTGAGGGGTTCATGTGGGCATTTATAGTATTGCTGGCTATTGTCGGCATTTTCAATTTTGTGAAAGAACCCGGCGGCTCCTCGCTGTGTAGTAGATACAGTACGTAATGTACGTACTGTATGAGTCGCTAACCTTGATCCTGAAAGCATTAATATTAGGTCTATGGCGGTGCGCTGCCCATAGACCTAATGTTAATAATTTCAGGACCAAGGCTAGCGGCTCATACAGTCCGTACATTACGTACTATATCTACTACACAGCGAGGAGCCGCCTAGTTGCACACATCTATTATTAACATTAACCCTTTGTTCATCCATAAGGCAGCAGGGAGGAATAAAGTATCCGGCAACTGGATTGCACATTCAGAGCAATTTGGTTGCCGTATTCCGGCTTAGGTACACAAAATGTGTCAAAATTGTGTGTGAATGCAACTGCGATTACCACATCCAGATGTGGATGTGGTAAACGCAATTGTACTTCCAAGTGTGACCCTAGCCATAGTGAGCTCTTACATTTTTTCTTATTCCTATACAAACTACACTGTCAGTAGTTTTCAGCTGTCATAAACGTCTTTGAGAGCAAGTAACATCAAATATGACTTCCAGTCAGTCAGAAGTTATGGACTTGAGTATAAGACAGGGTACTTCAATTTAGGAAGTCATTCCAGCACTGAAAAAGGAAAATGCTGGAGTGGTGCTTTAATTATTAAACACAGTCTATACTGAGTCATTACTCACAAAGCTATATATCAGCCAGCTCAGTCCCCCAATATTATAACAAGATGCCTGCTGAATAGACTGTATTTTCATGGTAACTGGTTTCTTTTAAAAGTGTATATACTCCTACAGATAAAGAGTAAATGGAAAAAAGAATTTACTTTATTATTTTATAAAAAAAAAAAGGTTTAAAAGCGATTTGCAGCAAAAGATGGGTACGTTAATGTAAGGAGGGAAAAAAAACTACTAATACTATGGAAAATCCAATTAGGAACATAAATCATGCAATTTATCCTAACAATGGTTTCAGAAAGAAGGTAGATGTCTGTCATGTGAATATCACCAGGAAGGCTACCCCTGAATAATATAAAATATTATTGCAAGGATATGGGAGAACAAGTACATGATCCACACAATTGAAAACATGGTTTGATAAAAATAATAAAATCTATTGTGTGGGCGACAATACAATTAGTGTAAATATTGTGTGCTGCAAAAGCATGTAACGTACCTACAATAATGGTACCTGCAGATGAAATGTAGTTTTTCAAAAGGTGACCAGGTCAATAACCTGAGATGTCAATCATCCAGAAATTCCAGCCTCTAAAAATAGGGCACGTTATTGACCTGTCCGTAAAATAAGTTAAGGTGATTTTTTTGAAGCTGAGGAAACAGATACAGCTGGTTTTAACTGTGATTAAGAATCTCGATAACACAATTATAGCCTGTACATATTTATAACTTATAATCATAGTGATTTCTTATGGTTTTTAATGTGTCTAATAATTTGCAAAGCTGTCCAGACAAAGACAAAAAGTCAAGTTGGCAATGCAGGCATAACAAACATCACAATAAATGCCATATTTTTCGCGGGTCTGCTCATTGGGCTAATTAAATATTCACTGCACTCTGCACTGAATATTAAATTATCTTAAATAGCTGGGACTGTGATCACCGACCGCAGGTGCAGGTGATCGTGTGTCTGGATATTCACTGCTCGCCACGCAGCATTGGCATCGGGAACAGTAAATATACCAGAGCATTATATTCAATCTTCCATCGTTCCACCACTCACCAGTTCAAGCGATGTCCTCCTGTCTGATGCTAAACGCTGATCAGTGTGTAAAGCAGGCACAGGACACTGTCATCATAGCTGTGCACACTACTCACACAACGTTCAGTGTTTGGCTTCAGAATACGGGTGGACATTGCTGGCAGTGCAGCGGGAGGGAGCGATGGAATGGTGAGTATGATCATTTTTTATTTTTTTTTTTAAGTGATGATGTCCATAAACAAGAATGGGGATTTATATACTACCAGGATGGGGCTAATCATTTGTACCAACATGGAGGATCATATATTACCAGGATCAGGGGTTTATATATTACCAGGATTGGGAGATTATAGATTACCAGGATGGGGGGATCATATATATACTAGGATATAGGGATCATATATGCCAGGGTTAGAGCCTATGTACCAGGATAGGAGACATACATAGCAGGATAAGAGGATCATATATACCAGGATGGTGGACATACATATCTGTAATGAGCTCAGGATAAGGGAATTAGTACAGAATTTTGGGACATTACCCCATACGGGTCAGAAGCAGATCCCCCCTATAACAGTGTGTCATGATCTCATTTTTTCTCTACATTTTTTCCCATATTTTTCCTCTAAAACCTGGGTGTGTCTTATGGTTTGATGCATCTTATGGTCCGGGGCATTTTATAGTCTGAAAAATACGGTAAGTAAAAAGGAAAAGTGCCAACTCAGGTGTGCCCAAGACAATTTAATATTTGTTTTTTATTTTATTTTATTTTTTTTACTCTTTATCTGTAGGTGTGTTTGTTTTAGTTGCAGCATATGCACTATTTTTCAATACACCACATGTGTAAACTGGATTAGTCTTTACATGCTTTAACACTGTTCTTACAGTATGCACTTAGTATTATCTTTACTATTGCAATTTTTGTATTTATTTATTTTGCTCACTTAAACAGGGACCACAGTGCTTTACATAGATCATCATAATTCGGGTTAAATACCTATTGAACACCCCATCACTTTTCTAAGTAAATATATTTCTATTACATGAAGTGACATAAATATACTGTTCAAAAAAATAAAGGCAACACTTCAACATTACATTGTGTTGTTAAATGTTCCCTTTATTTTTTTTAGAAGAAAAAGTTTTGGTACCATGTAGCCAGTTCAGAAAATGTTGATTGCTCTCAGTAGGAGAAACAAGATAACAATCTTGTAGTTGTGATACCGTTTAATGGGTAACAAAAAATAAAATAAGTGATGTTACAAGGCGAGCTTTCGAGACGTTTTAGGTCCCTTCATCAGGCATGGTATGACAATATATTGGAAAAACTAAAATATATACATGCACAACATGTTTGTGCATGGGCTCCAGCCCCAGGGAATGCTCTCCTGACTTCAAACTGTGAGTTTTCCTAACAATATATCTGGGGGTACAGAGCAACCAGACACATGGGGGACACCTTGCCTGAATGCAGCATACATGCTGCATTCAGTGCTGTATTTAGATTGTAATCAAGGAGGGGGGTGACAGGTCCTCTTTAAATTAGTACCTACAACCATCAAGGACATTAATACATTCATTTAGATGCTTACGTCTTTGATAAAAACTTACAAGATCAAAGGGACCCTCTTGTCTTCTCATGTGTTTGAATGGATGCCCTTCACACTTGCAACTCACATATCAGGTTTCCACAAAGACCCTCATAGACCTACAACATGAATCTGTAGGAACTTGATCTATAGAGATCTTGTCTGTATCTCTTACTCATATCTTACCAAATCCTGAGTGACATTGAGAGTACTAATTGTGGATGCCTGTCAAACTCATATGGGATGTGAATTCAGGAACATTCATGTTCATGTTCAGGAACATGTTTACATCGGCATTACATATCATGATAATTTGGATCCCAAAAACATAGAGGATCTCAATGCTCTTAAAGGTTCTGTTATAATAATATTTAATCATTTATATAGAGCTATTAATTCCATAGCACTTTACATACATTTGCAACACTGTCGCCATTGGATGCTGTGCTTGGTAGGAATTGAACCCAGAACCTCAGTGCTGTAAGTCTGCTGTGCAAACCACTGAGCCACATTTGACAAACCGTTAATCAAATGGAAGGTTATACAAATGTTATCTGACAGTCATACATATCTTTAGTCATGATCCTACACCTCTGGCCAAGGATAAACTTGAATGCATTTTGAAGATGGGGGTCTAACTGGGTATTGTTAGTAAGAAATGTTATGGATACAATATTTATTCATTAAATCATAAGTATGCACTATATTTTTTATATTCTTGAAACCTCACAAAGCTACTTTTCCTCTTCCATAACTTCCTATAGTGGCAGGCATAGGCTCCCTCACTGAGCGCCTGTCCATGTGGGTAGCTATTGCAACTCCCTCCAATACACCACAGGAATTGTGACACAAAACATCTGCTGGCTAGTTTAGAATTCCTTAAATGGATGGATACCTTATTTCTGGGTTATCTGTGATGTTATATCATAATATATCCTAGCATACCCCAGCAATTGTCCTTGCAAGCACTTTCTTTCCATCTTTATAAATATAGCTTTTACTCACCAGAGCTTTTAAACTTCATTCTTACTACTATCAAAATCATGTTTGAAACTTTTTTCTGCTTTGATGGCAACTATTTTCTGCAAATATGTTACTGCCCTATGAGTACCAGCTTTTCACTTTCCCTCACTAACCTTTACATGTCTTTGGGATAGGAAACGTAATGCATTCCCATGATAATCCCTTTCTGCCATAGTTGAGATATCATGCTAGGTATATTGATGACTTCATCATGATTTGGAGTATTAATTCTACAAAAATACCCTCGTCTTTTAATGATTATATTAATAACAATAAATTTAATCTAAAATATAAAATGGAGACACATAACATACTACATACTACACCTTTTTTACATATGTGATTATTTAGAAATATACAGGATTGCACCACCCATAATTCTTTTTCTAAGAAACCCACTAGCAGTAATTCTATGTTACAAGTTAATCATTGTCATCCAACTCATACTATAAAAAAATGATTAATTTGTCAGAGCATGCAGCCATTGCTCCACTGCTGAAATCTTTCACAATAAATACCAAATCATTAGGAAACATATGATTAAAAAGATGTATCTCTAAATCATGTTAAGCACAGTTCAAAACATTATGGTTAAAAAAAACCTGATCTTCCTTGTTACCAGATCACTCTACAACCATACCATTTATTAGCCTTATAACGTTTTCCACCCTTTTAGTATGGACCACTATAAAATCATTGACTTTGTACGTAAATACTCCCTTGTGTTACATTAGGCTACCATTATTGCAAAAATTATTTCTGTTGGCATAAATGTTCATGCTAGAAATACCAGTAATTTGGGCAATATGGTCTCTCTCAGCAATATTGATACCTGGATAAGTACCTAAGCTTCATATAAATGTGGCGATTTTAAATGCAATTTATGCAATATGTGTCAATCTTTTAATGACAGAACAGGCGGACTATATAAAATCAATTATGTTATTAATTGTTGCACCACTCATGTGGTATACCAGTCTATCTGTAAAACTTTCAACTAATAATATACAGGTTTCACCACATGAATGCTAAAATGAAGAATAGCAGAACATACTTTAGCTGCCTCACCTGATTCTCTTACACTAAATTGTTCCACCTCAGGTCTTTCAAAATATTTTCTGGAATATCATGAAGGTGATCTTTCTCCCCTATCCATAATAGGTAGCAATAGGGTTAATAAACTGCAATGAGGAGGACTTCCGGTTCCGGCGCCGCCATGCCCAGCCGCATCTAGCAGAGCTCCGGGACCCGCCGCGGCAATCCGGCCCCATCCGAGCGCCCTCCGTGCACCCGACTCCCCCCTAACAACCAGCGGGCGACGGAGAAGCAGGACACCCCCCTGAAGCCGACATGGACCGGTATGTGACACGCAAAGGGGGAGATAGCCAATCTCCCTCTCAGCACGAGGCCGCGGCTGATGGCGCCCAGAGCGCGGGCTGCATTGTGGAGCGGGAGGCAACCGATTCGTCCGGGCACACAGCTAACGAGTTGGGAAACACTAAGGGGACGCAACATGGTGCCCTGGACGGTGGAGACCAGAGGGGAACACCGGATCATAACAGTGGGAGCCTGGAGGGCTCTCTGGAAGACAGACTACAGGTTCAGACTGAGACAAGGCTAGTAGAAAAAACACAAGAACTGCAGGAGATGCACACAGACAGGAGGCAGGAGAGGCAAACTATAGACTATAAAATGCTGGCCAAGGAGCTGGCCACCCACATGGCTGAGGAGTTTAAAGTAGTAATTGCTGACATGGTGGCCGCATCCACTGCAGAGCTCAAGAGACGAGCAGAAGCTCATGACCAGAGATTAAAAGAGACAGAAACCAGAATTGACTCAGCTGAGGACAGAATATTAGAACTGGAAGATCAAGTAGAGGCACTACAAAAACGCTCTGATTATGCCTTCTCAAAATTAGAAGATCTGGAGAACAGATCACGACGGAGCAATCTCAAGATAGTAGGCCTGCCTGAATCTATCCCAGCAGACCAGCTTGTAGAAATCTTTGAAGTAGACCTACCTAAAGCCCTGGGCCTACAACACAGGTGCAAAACAGAGCGCACCCATAGACTAGGGCCACCCAGAGACAATACGACCACTACAACAGCTACCTCAAGAAACCCTCCCCTCTCTGGAAATTCTAACGACAAACCAAGACATTCTATTGCAAAATTTCTAAATCATAGAGAAAAAGAAGAAATTCTCAGAGCTTATAAAGCCAGAAAACTGCCCCTGTCATTACATGGCCAAAGAGTGTTAGTCTTTGCGGATTATTCACCAGAAGTCTCCCGCCGCAGACGAGCTTTTAGTGAAGTCTGCTCCATACTATACAAAAGAAACGTACGCTTCCAGCTGAACTTCCCTGCCACCCTGAGGTTCCGGTCTAGAGGAGGGACACTATTGACATTTACAGATCCAGACGATGCAATGGCTGCAATTTCTGATAACACTCGATCACCAAGAGTTACGACACCCCCACATGTTGTCGCAGATAAAACACCAATAACACGAAGCCCGGAGAGGGAACCAGGAGAGGAGCGTGAATCGGTGAGATCGTACAGGCTGCGCTCTAATACCATGAATGAAGGTCCATCATCCAGAAGTGGAACTCCCAGGCAGCAACGGCAGACAGGATCTCGGTGGCAAAAAAAGAAGTGATGCTGGCGTAGCTACTAGACAAGGTGGACAAAATAATCAATGCGGCTGCTGACATGGGAAGAAGAAGAGAAGACTTTACAAATAAATAGACAAGATACGGAGACTTGGAAGTGCACAGCATTGCCCTCTTCGCTAATGACATTGCCCCAGATGTCTTTCTGGTTCATCGGTCTTCTTCCTCAACTTTTCCCCAGGAAGAACTCTCGACGCTCCACCCCCGACCTGTCCTCATTTCCGGTTTATGCGCTTGATGCGGAATTCCCCCCCACCCCCCCCTTTTGTCTCTCCCCCCCCTCTCTCCTTTTTCTTCCCTTTATCTCTCTTTTTTTTTTCTCCTCTCCTTCCTCCTCTCTTTCCACTTTCCCGCTCTTTCTCTGCAGGTTTTTCGTGGTGGGGGTCGGAGAGAGGGAGACGAGGAGAAATGGAGTCACATCTACATCCACGCAAGGGAAAACCGGACTCCGACTTGAGTCAGGTTCACCTCTGAGACAATATGTATAAACTCTGATACTATCCGTGGGGGTGGTGGGGGGGGGGGGGGGAGATGAGAGCTATGAACAGCATTGATGGTAACATAACGACACGTGACCGCTTGATATTTCACTAAGGACACTCTACCTAAAAATACACTGCTTAAATATTCTGACGGGAATCATGGGGGGCTGGAGGGGAGGGGAGGGGAGGAGGATAAGCAAGTTGTTATGCAGAAATTATGATGTCTGTTTATTGAGAGGGGGGAGAAATTTGAAAAGGGGAAAACGGGAGTAAGCTACGGGTGCATAAGCAAAACAAGACTTTACCACTAAAAATTTGCCGGTTGCCGCGGTGGGACAAGATGTGGATGTATGAGCTGCATTGGAGGGAAGAAGAGAAGTCTTACATTAGGACAGAAAAGGAGAAGGAGGAAAATATTTTCATGGGGGGGGAGATGGGATGGGAAAGGGTACCTAGAGACATCCTTAACAGAACAAAAACATATCACTGTATAGCCTGGAATTCAATCATCCTCTCTTGGCTATGCCTATGGGAAAAGCTACATAGATGGCTTATGAAACAACACCTGCCAGACACATCGCAAGAAGGGGGTCATGATGGTTAGGTGGGTCTCCTGGAACGTAAAGGGTATGCGCTCACCAGCAAAGCGCATGATGATTCTACGCCATCTTAAAAGGCTACGTGCAGATGTTGCTTTGTTGCAGGAGACCCACCTGACGTCTGAGGATTTCTTCAGACTTAAGAAGTTGTGGGTTGGGGAGATCTACGGTTCTGGTGCGGTGGAAAGGAAGGCAGGAGTTCTAATCCTGATCAATAGATCTTTACCGCATAAGGTTCTGTCCACACAAATAGACAAAGTAGGTAGGATGATCCAAATGAGCATTCAAATCCAGAAAGACGTCTTCTCTATATATAACATTTATGCTCCAAACACGAACCAAAAATCCTTCTGCCAGGAGCTGCAGGCTAGACTCTTGATGGACAATGGTCACAACAGAATAGTAGGGGGCGACTTTAATATGGTATTAGACGAGGAGGAGGATAGGAGACACTCAACACCCCTGAGAAGGGACTCTCAACCATCAACGAGAACACAAACTGACGGTTTCCTTGACACTCTCTTCGCGGCTGTAAATATGATTGACGCATGGAGAACGGTACACCCTCTTGATAGGGAATTTACCCATTTTTCCCACCCCCACGGGTCTTGGTCTAGAATAGACATGTTCTTTACATCTCTTAATATACTACAAAGAACAACTGAAATCAAAATTGAGGACATGGTGATATCTGACCATAGCCCGTTGGTGTTGGAATCCAAAGATACTTACGAAAAGGGCACGGACTATCTGTGGAGGTTTCCTGACACTTACACTAAAGATGAAAATTTTGTTTCCCTACTTAGAGAATGGTGGTCAATCTATTCCAGAGATAATGAAACTCATCGCTCCGACCCGTGTCTGTTTTGGGAGACAGCGAAAGCGGTGTTGAGAGGCCAGATAATGGCATACAGCATGGGGATAAAGAAGAAAACAAAGGAGCAATTTGTAGCGGCTAGCATTGCGGTAAGAAATGCTTACTCTCATTATAAAAACACAATGGCTGACCCAGACAAGGAAAGATGGCAACGGGCAAAAGATGAATTCGATGCGTGGGCAAGACGTAGGGAAGATATATATAAAAATAGAATGGAGCTTAATCTCCATAAATTTGGAGACAAAGCAGGTCGATTACTAGCGCGGCTGTCTCGCGGTAAACAATTATCCCCCCGATTCAAACTATAATCGACAAACGGGGTAACATCTGGTCCAACCCCAGGGACATAAGTCAGGCCCTGGGAAAATTCTATGCATCCTATACTCGGAATCCGACTCTGCCACACCCGCGCAGCCTGACTTGCTACAATTGATACGCCTGCCGAGTGTGACGAAAGAGGACAAACTATTCATAATGGACCTATCACGATAGAAGAGGTAGAGAATTCCATACGACAAATAGACCCGAGTAAAGCACCTGGGCCGGATGGCTATAATGGTGCATTTTTCAAGGCCCTTAAGGAACAGGTTTCCCCGGTTTTAGGCAACTTATTTAACTCAATACTCCAGGGAGCCCCTATCCCAGAAAGAATGAACTTGGCCCACATAAAACTCATACCTAAAATAGGAAAAGTACTAACAGACCCTGCAAGTTTTAGACCGATCTCCCTGATAAATCAAGACCTAAAACTCTTCTCTAAAATAATGGCGGATAGGCTGGCGACAATCATGCCTAGACTGATACCTTCACATCAAGCAGGTTTCATTAAAGGGGGATCGACCACGACTAATATTAGACGAACGATGTTCCTGATTGAGGTCATGGGAAAGAAGATAGAAACGGAGAGAGGGGACTCAGCCGTGATCACCTTGGATGCGGAAAAAGCCTTTGATAATGTAAGGTGGTCATGGCTGGGTAGAGTCTTAGATTCAGTTGGAGTAGTGGGTCCGTTCAGACAGTATCTCCAATCTTTATATAGTAACCCAAAGCTTGTGTTAGTACTCCTGGTCATCTGTCGGACTCCTTTTCTTTGCAGAAGGGAACGAGACAGGGGTGTCCGCTGTCACCCCTGTTATTCAACATGGCCATAGAGCCCCTGGCTCTATATCTGGAGCAGAGCTCAATCTATGAAGGCTTCAGGGTGGGAACCAAAGAAGCCAAACTGTCACTTTTTGCGGATGATATTGTCTTATACATGCAAAATCCAGAAAGGGATCTTCCTCACGTTCTTGAAACAATTGACACCTTAGGCAAACAATCAGGCTTTCGATTAAACAAGGAAAAATGCGAGATAATGTTCCTTAACTCAAAAAGTAGACTCTCACGACGTTCACAATTTTGCAACATACCAGTCGCTAAAGATAGCATTAAGTACTTGGGTATCCATCTGGCTAGAAATCCCACTCAAACTTACAAATTGAATTTTATCCCAATTCTTCTAAAAATCGAAAAGGAACTTACGGGATGGGCCAATTTGCCACTTTCTTTGATGGGAAGAAGTCATCTACTTAAGATGGTCAGCTTCGCTAGACTATTGTATCCGCTACAAAATATCCCCATGCTGTTAAAACATACAGATATAACTAGATTGAACAAGGCCTTCTCGAAATTCCTATGGAGGGGGAAAAGACCTAGACTTGCTTTCAATGTATTGATACGACAAAAACAAGAGGGGGGTCTTCAGCTCCCAGATATCCGTGGCTATAACTTAGCATGTATCCTACGTAATGTTCTTGATTGGGTGAGGGGCACTGGCAGACACTCAGACACAGCCCTGGAGGGAGAGTTCACTAGACCCTGGGAACTGTCAGCTTTGTTACATACGCCATTGCCCCCAATTGCCCAAATCCATCAAGAACACAATAATATTTAGGGACACGATAGCAACATGGAAGGGGGTAAGGAAAAAACTAAATCTGTCTTGGAAGATTTCTAAACTACTCAACCCGTGGAAATGCCCGGCATTCCCGTTAGGTCGTGAGAGCCGACTGTTCTTGGCGTGGAGAGATAAGGGAATCAAAACCCTGAATGACCTTATGATCCCAGGAGAAAAAAGATGGATGACTGAAAGTGAGGTCCTCCACACGTACAACCTTCCTCGGTATCAGGCCATACAGTACCGCCAGATTCATCATTACCTACTCTCGCAATTAAATGATATATCGAGAGAGGTCAGTGATAATCTATGGTCCAAATTGTTGGCTATGAATGAAGAAGATATATCAATAACCTCTCTCTACGCTAATTTGCAGACGGTTTTACGACCAGCAAAAAAGACACCCCTCTTCACAAAATGGAAAAAACACATGAAGGACCCTGACCTTACACAGAAAATAATAGAGGGATGGGGGACCTGCAGACGTTTTGTACAGGACGAACGCTGGAGAGACTCACAATTTAGGATTATCCACGGGACAATTTTGGCATTTAACATACCCCCGACACCAGGTAGACAGGAGACATGGGTAAATTGCCCTAAATGTAAAGCACACATGACAGATCTAGAACACGGCCTTTGGTCCTGCCCTGCTACTCAAAGATTCTGGATCTCAGTTGAACAGTGGGCGAGGGGAATATGCGTAGGACTAGACAAACTGAACCCACTGCTATGGCTTTTCCACTACCAGAATAACACGACAGGAATGACACAACCACATGTACTGTTTCACTATATTGCAATAATTGCAAAGAGACTGCTGCTGCAGTTCTGGTTGAACGATAGACCCCCTGACTTGGCACAGGTCAAAAATTCACTGCGAAAAACACTTGCAATCGAATCCTTAGACGCCACACGTAACCCTAGTAAACTAACGAAAAAACTTTTTAATAAATGGAGACGATTCATTGAACAGGAATTCACTGATGTAGAAATAGGGAATCTCATGCTATCTCATAGATCTTCAGCATGGTACGCCAATGAGGACCTGGGAGGCACGCTGGGTAGACTCAAATGTGCCTAACGGACATAAAACCTTACCACGTAATCTACAGTAAACTCAAATATGCACAAGACCTGTTGAGATGTACTCTAGGAAGGGAAGTGGGTGGGTTAGGGAGTTACTAGTTAATATTCTATAGAGCATCAATATAAAATGGTTACTGACATCAGAACACTATGTTACAATGTGTTGTACCTTTTTCAATGTTGCTATCTGATAGCTACTGTTGTTCCTATGTCATGAATGTAAATGCATTTCTACTTACAATGTAAAATAAAAAAAAATGATGGTTCAAAAAAAACTGCAATGAGGAGGAGATTGGCCTAAATTACTAATCCTGCAGAAATTACTTAATGCGCATTCTTCGATCAACCTGAAATATCACTCCGATTTAATGTATGTTCTTTAATAATTTTTAATGTTTTTTTTCATATTTATATTCACCTTTCTTTTATTCTTTTTTTTTTTTTTTTTTGTAGGCTTTAAATATTTAAGATCATATTACGTTAGTATATTTTTTGCTTTTTCCTTAGGGTGTTTCCACTTATTCTATTTTTGGAACTAGACTCCTATTTAAATGCCAGTCTGTATGAATTGTTTTACTTAGGAATAGGGACTAGTTTCCATCTTAAAAGTGTAAACTTATATATATCCTTATTTTTAAAGGCTTTTCCTATTCTCTTTTAATTGCGTAGTTTCAATAAATAGGGTATCTCATTTTTTCAGTGTGGAATGATCAACTTCCATTTAGAGCACACGTTCAGGACATTACACGGGAATGCAGATGCCCTGTCAAGGCCTCCCTGTTTAGTGTCTGAAGGTGTCCATACCCCTGGCTTTAGGCAGAAAGGAGGATATTTAAGGTGGTCCTTGATAAAATACAATAGGAGAGGTACAGTTGAAACCAGAAATTTACATACACTTTAAAAAAAGACAAATATGCATGTTTTTTTCACTATCCGACATGAAATAAGAATAAACATTTTCAGTTTTAGGTCAATTAGGATTACCATAATTATTGCCAGAATAATGAGAGAGAGAATGTTTTAAGGCATTTTAATTTTTTTCTCCAAAGTCACTTATTATTTACATACATTTCATTAGTATTTGGTACCATTGTTCTTAAATTGTATGACTTTGAGCAAACATTTTGGATATCCTTCCATAAGCTTCTCACAATAGTTGGTAGGAATTTGGGTCCATTCTTCCTGAAAGAACTGGTGTAACTGAGCCATGTTTGTAGGTCACCTTGCCCGCATCTACCTTTTCAGCTTTGCCTATAAATTTTTAATAGATTTGAGATTAGAGCTTTGTGATGGCTACTCCAAAACTTTGTTATCCTTAAGCCACTTTGTAACTGATTTGGCAGTATGCTTAGGGTCATAGTCCAGTTTAAATACCCATTTCCACCAAAGCTTTAACTTCATGCCTGATGTCTCGAGATGTTGCTTCAGTATTGCCACATAATCTTCTTTCATCGTGATGCCATTTATTTTGTAAAGTGTACCAGTCCCTCCTGCAGCAAAACAATCCCACAAAATGATGCTTTGACTCCTGTTTGTCACAGTTGGGATGGTATTTTTTGGCTTTCAAGCTTCTATCCTTTTTTCTCCAAACATAATGATGGTCACAGGGGCTGGCGACTCTAACTCCGGGTGGCAGTTTTGTTCTGCCAGGGGGGATGTTGCTATCAGACATGTTTGGTGGACCGGAGGGGGGGGTGCTATCAAACTTTTTTTGGTTGGGATGCTGCTATCAGCGCTGGCTGCAAGGCGCCGCGTCTGCTCTACTTTCACAGCGCCAGCCAAAAAGCACCGCCGGCCGGCCCATTTCTGTGGGCGGGCAGCCCTAGATGAGGGCTATACCACCAGCCCAGGGGGCACTTGCCCCCCTGCCACCTTGGCCAGTCCGCCACTGGATGGTCATAATAGCCAAACACTTCAATTTTAGTTTCGTCACACCACAGGACATTTATCTAAAAATGTAAGTCTTTGTTCCTGTTTGCATTTGCAAAAATGAATCTGGCTTTTTATGTTTATTCTTGAGTAATGACTTCTTCCTGGCAAAGTGGTAATTCAGCCCATGTTGATATAGTACTCATTTCACTGTGGATAATGACACAATCTTACCAGCTTCCATCATCATCTTCACAAGGTCTTTTGCTTTTGTTCTTGGGTTGATATGCATATGTTGGACTAAAGCACTTTCACCATTGAGACGCAGTACATGTTTCCTTCCTGAGTGATATGATGGCTGGACACTCCCATCTTGTTTGCACTTGCATATAATTGTTTACACATATGAATGAGACCTTCAGATATCTGGAAATTGCACTCAAGGATAAACCAGACTTGTCCAAGTCCATAATTCTCTACCTGATATCGTGGCTGATTTCTTTAGACTTTCTCATGATGATACACAGAGCAACAGTGTGTGTCAAGTGTGCATTAAAAACATGTGTGTCTCTAATTAACTACGAAGTTGCCAATAAATGTATTAGAAGCTTCAAAACAGATGACATGATCATATGGGATGTCCCAAATTGTTTAAAGGCATAGTAATCTTAGTGTTTGTAAACTTATGACTTTGCAGAAAGTAATAGAATGCCTTAAAACAGGCTCTCATTATTTTCGCTTTTGACAAATATAAATAATTATGGTAATCCTAAATGACTTAAAACGGGAAAGGCTCATTCTGATTTTATGTCAGATAGTGAGAAAAGCATGCATATGTGTCTTTTTATATGGTGTATGTAAACTTCTGGTTTTAACTGTATGTGTCTTTTTATATAGTGTATGTAAAGTTCTGGTTTCAACTGTATGTACCGACTAGATTGTTAGTGTTAGTGACATGAACCCAGATGTATGCTCCAGTATGCTAGGTATTGAAAGGTTTACATGGCTTTAATATGGCCAGGTTTTTTGTGCACTGCTAAACAGGTGGGTGGGATGACTGTTCAACATATTTCAACTTTATAGTGCAGTCTGGCAGGTAAAAGGCCTATTGAATCACTCTGTTTCTATGTTTGAAGGTTCTAGACCTCCAAAGTGGTGCTCTGATTCAGCAGAGTGGACCTCTGAATCTTAACGGAAGGTACCCAAAGTTGTGTTTATGCTATTTTATTCTTCTTGTGCCAGAAAGGCTATTTTTCTTTACTTTTTTGGGCAGGTTTATAAAGTACTATAACCAGAAAATGAGTAAGGACAGCGCTCACAAGTTGGTGAATTTGCATCACATTTATTCTGCCCCCAGTTGTGATGTTAAGATCACAAGAGATCTTTATCAAGCGCTCTTGTGATCGAAACATCGCAACTAGGGGCAGAATAAATGTGATGCAAATTCACCAACCTGTGAGCCCTGTCCTTACTCATTTTTTGGTATTTGGACTTAATCTGAGCAAGACTCCTCAGCAGTGGCATAACCAAAGTCTGGCGGGTCCCGATGCAAACTTTAGACCTAGGCCCCCCTCGCGCGTACACATGTTGGTCATATGAATGGGCCTCATGTAACATTCTAAATCCTCTAAAAACTCACAAATTGACCCCTCTCCTCCTTCATTATGCATTAATGTCCCTCATCATGTTATATATGGTCCTCCTCCTACAATACGGCCCTTATTGTGGTATATATGTCCCCCATTCTGGTTTATATGGTCCTCCTCCCGCCACCATAGTCGTCCAATTATTATAATGCATTCCCATATTTCTCCTTATATTACAATGTACCCCCATAGTCCTCTATGTATTATAATGCATCCCATAGTCCCCCATTCATACGGAGCCCCCATAGTCATTCAATTATTATAATAAACCCCCAATTATCCTCCATATAATATAATGCAGCCTCACATCCCTCCATATATCATAATGCAGCCTCATAGCCCTCCTTATAGTATAATGTGGCGCCCCACATGGTCAGGCATCACACCGGGGTATTGCACTCGGAAAAGTGGTGTAATCTTCCCCAACTGCAGGTGGATGCTGGGCTGGTGGGTGGGACCCATTCCTGCACTCCCACACTAGAGTAGTGGTGGGAAGTTACTTCTGGGAGGGAGTCAAAGAGTAGTTAGGAGTTAGTAGGAGTTGGAGTGTGGAGCGAGTCAGGAGGTCTAACAGGACAGCTTCAGGCTGATCCTGAGGAAAGATGAAAGGGGATCCTGAGGGGATTCTGAGAGAGGGTGCCTGACGTGTGAGTCTGGGCTCAAGAGAGAAAGTAGGAACCCCAGCGTTGAGCAATCATACTCCGGGGAATTCCCCAGTCCACCACGAGAACGTAGACCAGAGGATATGGCCAGAGTCCACCTTTGAAGTTGTCAACCGGCTGCTGTGGTCTGTTCACCGGCTGCGGCACCCTGCCAGATGGAGCGGTCTGCTTGCTTCTTCGCTTCGAGGGAGGGGAGCCCCAAGACTACCTTCAAGGAATAATTGGGTATAGACTCATCCTAGGCGGGAATGAAAGGACACCGGTACGTCAACTAAGGCATACCACGGGTACCACCATACCACCTGGCATCCACTTGCAGCCACTCGTAGAGCTACCTGTTTCTTTAACAACGTTTGCTGAACTGTGGACTTGTATGCTGATGACTGTTTACAGTTAAGTACCCGGGAAAGTGACTTTGCCTCTGTGTCTTTGTGCCAACAAATTCAACCTTCTTGCTTACAGCAAAGCTGCCCCGGAGGATCAGCTCCACCTGTAGGGAGCTATGCCAACCTTGCCGCAATACCATTGCCCTCTGGAGGACAGTGGCGGTGCTGGTGACCCATCACCAGGTACTACAGGTGGCATCACGAGACAACAAACTCTTATCCCCTGTACATAACCCCTCTATTGAAGTGTCTCCCAGGCCACGGGCTCAGACACCGCCACCTGTGACATCCCCGCGTCCCCCTCCAAGCCTGATACCCGAGTACCCCCGGCCTGGGGCTCGACATATATTTCTGGTGTCCACGAACAGGATCTCATGCCCGGTGTTACCGGGTACTGTGTGCCTTGGACTTTTGAACTGCATTGAAACAAACTTTTCCCGCCATTTCTTGGCGACAAAAATGGATTCACGCCATCACTGCAGGAGGACTCAAGATGGTGCCATAGCCATGTACTAAACACCATGTGTAGGCCCGGGGATGTGCCTCAGCCCCTAGAAGTAGGAGGGCAAAGACGGAGGCGCGAAAAAGTGTGGCCACCCCGATTGCCATCAATCAATCAGGGGGACGGCCCACAGGAAGTGCTCCGGGAGTGGCTGCCAATAAAGAGACAAACCCGAAGAGAAGGACAGAACGAGCAAGGATTCTTTGTACCCGGCAACATGGCGGCACCCCGTTGGAGAGACATCGTGCGCGAGGTCGAAGAACAGGCCAGAGCTGCACAAGGAGACCAGGCAGCGGCATCCCTCTTAACACTAGAGGAGGATATCGACTACTGGAGAGATGCTTTTGGATGGCTCCGCCAGTACATGGAGGAAGTCCTGGAGTGGGTGTGCCGGAAGTGGAGTGCGGAGAGGGCCTGTGAACTAAGGACAATGAGAGAAGGCCGAGAAGTGCGAGAGGCAGCGGTAGCAGTACAAACAGTTATGGAATACTGAGCCTCCTTACCCCCTGTCCCACCACCTGTCCAGACCCGGGACGCAGGGACCCAGACCAAAGCCCCTGTAGAAACACCATCCCGTATCTGCAGCTATTTCCGGATAGAGCCAGCGCGGCCATCCCCAGCAGAACTGGACATGATCGTGGAGGCTGAATAGGAGGGAGGGGAGACAGACTTTGAGGAGCCGGAGGACGTAGAAGGAGCCTCAGGAGGAAGTACCCCGGAGGCTGCATGGTGGTCCGCATGGCTGCGCCAGCGGCAGGGTACCTCCCTCATTGTGAGCACAGCAGAGACCAGAGCGTCGCCAAGAGTCCCAACCAGCAACTCACCACCACCTGAATACCAGTCATCCCTGAACCAGCAAGACCAACAAGCTAGACAGAAAAGAAGAGAAGAATGGTTGCAGAAAGAACAGGCTACCAGGCGACTTTGTGATGAAGCCAGAGCACAGCCCCGGCTTACAGTGGAGTTGCGCCGCCAAGGGACAGTAGTTTCTTGCTACCAAGACGAAGGATGGGGATTCATCCGTGAACCCGGACTACAAGAAGACATTTTCTTTTCCAGACAAGACTTTTAATCGTACCTGCTGCGTGGAAACCCGGACCGTGATCTGTACCGAGGTGAGCAGGTTTCTTATGAATGACATCCAGGACTTTTAAGCTGTATTGCTATACGTGTATCCCGCCAACAATCTGTAAATAGCTCAATTTTGTTTCCAGCTTTATTCCCCTGCACTATGAATAAGAGTCAGAGTAATGGACTCCTGTATAGAACTTTTATTTCCCTTCAAGTTGATAATGTGTGATATATATGCAGCGGTCCGGCGGTGATAACTCACACTGTACTGTGCTGGACAATATGTTACCACCGGACCTGCATAGTTAGTACTGGTCTCCGTTGGGCCGAGGTGGACTCAAAAGTTTATTATATTTTATGCAGATAGTAACAACCGGAGAGTAATTTTTTGGCCAGTGGGTGATCTGAGGACCGTGAGATCTATAATAATTGCTGCAAATGTGTGTGTAACGTTACAAGAAAATGTGCCACCTAGAAATAGGAAGAGACTGAAGTATGCTTGAATGTAAATAGTTTACCCGTTAATATTGTTGAAAATATAAAAATGCTTTTC
Source organism: Allobates femoralis (assembly GCA_033576535.1). NCBI lineage: Eukaryota > Metazoa > Chordata > Amphibia > Anura > Aromobatidae > Allobates > Allobates femoralis. The sequence goes on along the minus strand of JARQOC010000005.1, from coordinate 280,219,581 downwards.
ACTTCCTGGTTAACAGGTGCCTATACTCGAGGACAAGTATGTTTCATCAGGGGGGTATGTGGCGCCCCACATGGTCAGGCGTCACACCAGGGTATTGCACTCGTAAAAGTGGTGTAATCTTCCCCAACTGCAGGTGGATGCTGGGCTGGTGGGTGGGACCCATTCCAGCACTCCCACACTAGAGTAGCAGTGGGAGGTTACTCCTGGTAGGGAGACATAGTCACCTCTAGAGGGAGTCAAAGACTAGTTAGGAGTGAGTAGGAGTTGGAGTGTGGAGCGAGTCAGGAGGTCTAACAACTTTTATTGAACTGTGGACTTGTATGCTGATTACTGTTTACAGTAAAGTACCCGGGAGAGTGACTTTGCCTCCGTGTCTTTGTGCTGACAAATTCAATGCTGCCCCAGAGGATCAGCTCCACCTGTAGGGAGCTTTGCCAACCTTGCCGCAATACCATCGCCCTCAGGAGGACTGTGGAGGTGCTGGTGACCCATCATCAGGTACTACAGGTGGCGTCACGAGACAACAAACTCTTATCCCCTGTACATAATCCCTCTATTGAAGTGTCATCCAGGCCATAGGCTCAGGCACTGCCACCCGTGACATCCCCGCGAACCCCTCCGAACCTGATACCCGACTGGGACTAGACAATAATACAGCCTCATACCCTCTCCATATAGTATAATGCAGCCTCATAGCCTCTCCATATAGCATAATGCAGCCTCATATCTCTCCATATAGTGCAGTATTATACTGTATATGCAGCCTTATATCCTTCCATATAGTGCAGCCTTATATCTTTCCATATAGTGCAGTCTTATATTTTTCCATATAGTGCAATATTATATATGCAGCCTCAAATCTCTCCATATAGTGCAGTATTATGTGCAGCCTCACATCCTTCCATATAGTGCAGTATTATATATGCAGCCTTATATATGATCCCCCCAACCATAATCCTCTGGCCATAGTGCACTCACTCATTTAACAAAAAATAATAAATTTGTACTAACATACATATAAAAAAGTTTGGGCACCCCTCTTAATCTTACTCATTTGTTTTGGTTTAAAATTGGGTTTTTGCAACAACTATTTCAGTGTGATATGTGTAATAACTGATGGACACAGTAATATTTCAGGATTGAAATGAGGATTATTGTACTAACTGAAAATGTGAAATATGCATTATTTCAAAATTTGACAGGTGCAAATATGACATTAATATTTAGTAGATCCACCTTTTGCAAAAATAACAGCCTCTAGTCGCTTCCTGTAGCTGTTAATGAGTTCCTGGATCCTGGATGAAGGTATTTTTGACCATTCTTCTTTACAAACAATTCCAGTTCAGTTAAGTTTGATGGTCGCCGAGCATGGACAGCCCGCTTCAAAACATCTCACAGATGTTCAATGATATTCAGGTCTGGGGACTGGGATGGCCATTCTAGAACATTGTAATTGTTCCTCTGCATGAATGCCTGAGTAGATTTGGAGCGGTGTTTTGGATCATTGTCTTGCTGAAAGATCCATTCCCGACGTAACTTCAACTTTGACACTGATTCTTGAACATTATTCTCAAGAATCTGCTGATGCTGAGTGGAATCCATGCGACCCTCAACTTGAACAAGATTCATGGAGCCGTCATTGGCCACATAGCCCCAAAGCATGGTGGACCCTCCCCCAAATTTGACAGTGGGTAGCAAGTGTTTTTCTTGGAATGCTGTGTTTTTGTGGCGCCATGCATAACGCCTTGTTGTATGACAAAACAACTCAATCTTTGTTTCATATGTCCATAGGACCTTCTTTTAAAATGAAACTGGCTTGTTCAAATTTGCTTTTGCATACCTCAGGCGACTCTATTTGTGGCGTGCATGCAGAAACGGCTTCTTTCGCATCACTCTCCCATACAGCTTCTCCTTGTGCAGTGTGCGCTGTATTGTTGACCGATGCACAGTGACACCATCTGCAGCAAGATGATGCTGCAGGTCTTTGGAGGTGGTCTGTGGATTGTTCTTGACTGTTCTCACCATTCTTCTCTGCCATTCTGATATTTTGTTGGCCTACCACTTCTGGTCTTTACAAGAACTGTCCCTGGGGTCTTCCATTTCCTTACTATGTTCCTCACAGTGGAAACTGACAGGTTAAATCTCTGAGACAACTTTTTGTATCCTTCCCCTGAACAACTATGTTGAACAATCTTTTTTTAATGATCATTTGAGAGCTGTTTTGAGGAGCCCATGATGCCACTCCTCAGAGAAGATGCAAATAGGAGAACAACTTGCAAGTGGACACCTGAAATAGCTTTTTTCATGATTGGATACACCGGGCTATGAAGTACAAAGTTCAATGAGGTTACCAAGCCAATTTAGTGCTTCAGTAAGTCCGTAAAAAGTAGTTAGGCGTGGATCCATTCAGATTAAGACAGCAGTGTTTGCTGACGACTTGTTACTGATGATTTCCAATCCGACGGAGGCGGTGCCGGAGCTCCTTAGTCTACTGGATACTTTTGGGGAATTGTCTAATTTTAAAATCAACTTGGACAAAACGGAAGCATTAAACATAACAGCCTCCAGGACAGAAGTGCAGGCCCTTCAGGAAACCACACTTTTCAAATGGCCCAAAGGCAAGCTTAAAGATTTAGGCATACAAATCACGAACAACCCCCATGCACTATACGCACATAATTTCATCCCGCTCATAAGCAATATTAAAAACATACTGAAGACATATGACCTACCACTGCTTTCATGGTTGGGGAGAATCAACAGTATAAAATCATATGTCATCCCCAAAATATTCTATGTTAAGAATATGGTCCCAATTTTCTTACCCAGCCTTTTCTTCCATTCTTTATATCGAATAATCTCCAAGTTAGTGTGGAAACACAAGAGAGCTAGGATCTCACTTAGAATTCTTATGCTACCTAAAAGACGAGGAGGATTACCAGACCTCATATCTTATTATAGAGCTATTCATTTAGCGAGATGGCTGAAACTTACTCATATGGCCTCTCAAGATAATAAACAACACATAAAAGTTCAACTATTACATACTGGGGTCCACAACATATTATGGACAGACAGCCTACCAGGTAGTGACAATTTTGACGAGATTCTTGCCACTACACTAGCTGTAAGACAAAAGTTGGTCCCGATTCGCATCCTCTAGTGCAGCTCTTCAGTTAAAATCCCGATGAAGGTTATCCCATATCTAATAGACGTTGAATTTGCAGACCCATATAATCTATGGAAGACTCTCCCGAATAAACCCATCTCCTGGCTACTGCGAGGAGACGTCCCATGTAGGAATATGTGGCCGATAGAAGCCAAAAAACAACCACAGATATTTTTACAAGAACTGCACGTGGACTATTATATGAAAAAGATCAAGGGCCCACTGAAGGTTTCCACTCAATGGAAATGGCTAGAGATACTGGCAAAAGTGAAACCACCAATCCCTAAAATTATTTCTAAGATATACAATAATCTGTTTGATAACACATTGCCTACTTTCCCACTCTTTATACACTCTTGGGAGATTGAACAAGGTGTCCCGCTCTCTAGAGACGACAAAACAAAACTCTGTCAGAACTCACATGGCTTATCCAGATGTGTACTACTACAAGAGATGTCATATAAGCTCCTTTTGAGATGGTATTATACTCCTCATAGATTATTTCACTTGGGGTTAAGAGAGTCCCTGAAATGCTGCAGATGCGAGGGACCGAGAGGAAATATAACCCACATATTCTGAACATGCCAAAAATTAAAAGAATTTTGGACAGGAATAAATACAATATTAAAATCCATGAATCTCATAAAATCTGTGTAATACTATTGTATAGGTTTTGAGGAGTCTGATCGCTTAAGGGCAATGAAGAGCAGAGACGGGTTCTTAGGTGCAAGTATTTATAACACACAGCAAAACAAAGGTGAATTTAGTACACAGCAAAAGCACACAACATAACACAACCCCAATATATATATATCATCGAGCACAGTCCTTATGGAAGCAGTCCGAAAAACCAATAGTCCAAAACAGGTAAATCCAGATGCATGTAGTCCATAGCACAAGTCCTTGTACTGAAACGACCGGAAGATAATGTCCGTGGCAGAAGGTCCCCACACCCGGATGACCGGGTAACAAGTTTAAACACAGTTCCGAGTAGGTAATGAAACACAAGTTCCACAAAGCAAACAGTACATATGATAATAACCGGGAAGTTGCTTACAAACTTGAATGTCCGAGCCAGAAGGTATAAGCAGCGGCACCAGAAGCACGATGCAGGGAGCTGTAAGGTGAACCAGGATCTCACAGAGCTCCAGGGAAGTGAGAGGATCAAGGAGAACAGCTGAGCTGGAGAAAACCAAGAACCAGTATACTCAAGCAATGATTGCTCACCTGAGCCAGGTCTTTATGTAAACGAGACAGGAAGAAGAGCAAACAAAACAATGATCTCCATGCTGACTGAGGGCAAAATGGTCAAATGGCAAGCCGGAAAACCTGGAATACTGACAATCTGATCTAACTGCAGTGGAGGCTCTTCTGTCGCTACCATCAGACACTTATAACCCCAAAAAAACATGGGCTAGCCCCAGTTATGGTAAGAGCTGCAAAGCAACTGATTACCCAGAGATGGAGGCAACAGCAGGCACCCACAGTGAAGGACTGGCTAGCCAAGATATCAGATCTACATAGACTAGAAGAACTTTCTAGCTGGGAAATTAATTCCCACGACTCATTTCTCAAGACGTGGAAACCATGGAGAGAGAGAGTGGGAAGCGGTGATATTAGTAATTAGCTGAGGGGTCACGATGGCCGAAAGAGATCCCTCCCCCCAATATATGTTATATCACTTTCCCGTCGTCTGGGGATTTGCGAGAGGCTCCTCGGAGACAGAGATGTTGCCTGACCGGTCACCAGCCATGGAGTACCATATTTTCACCATATTTCTACAGTTTTATCATTTTATTATTATACAACTCTATAATTTTATAATTGTATAACTTTTTAGAAGGTAATGTGGATATTGTACCGTCATAACATCTAGGAACACATTGAAAAACCAAATGTTCAAGTTTTAGAATAAGTTTATTTTGTTACAGAACTAGATAAGGAAGACATTGTCACTAAACGTTATAAGTAATAAGTACGGAAAAGTATTATCATGTACCCTGTTTAAATAAAGAATGGAGAAAAAAAAAAGAGTAGTTAGGAGTATTCAAATCATGAAAATCAGAAGGGTGCCCATACTTTTGCACCTGTCAAATTTTGAAATAATGCATATTTCACATTTTTGGTTAGTGCAATAATAGTTCCCTCGCTGCTCCGGCGGTCTCCTGAAGATTCAAGACAAAGGAGAAGGAGGAGAAGGTGCTGACCTGCTGTATGCGGTCACCAGTGGAACGTAGGCTGGGATGCCAGCAGATCAGAGAGAAGTGAGGGGTGGGAGAAGCAGGAGGAAGTAGGAGGCTTCACTCCCCTCCCCTCCTCTCCCTGACACACGGGCCCTATAGTGGCCTGTGCTCCCATGTTGTCCCATGGATGTGTGTCCTTGGGGACACACATCCATGTCAAGCAGGAGCTGCAATCTGCGGGCGCAGGGAAAAGCTGGCAGCGCAAACCCCTTACAAGTCCGGGCCCCACGATCATTTCGCCACTGCTCCTCGGATGTTATGTGCATACCTTTGGGTAATGTTGTTACCTTTGGGTAATGTTGACCCTATCTTTCCATAAGGTGCTGTGAGCCATTCCTTGTGTGATTGATTTAAAAAGTACAATAAATTAGCTGAAAATATAAATGATAAGTAGTGATGGGTGACCCCACCGATGTTCGAGTTCAGCTGACCCAACGCGACTATTTTTAAATTTCGAGTTTGAAACCGAATGTGACTCGAACTTGAGTCTGAACCCCGTACTCAGACTTTAAAGTTATGAGATGGGTCTGTAAAATGAAAGAAAACATTGATTAAACATCAGCTTGTACTTAACATGTGATTGTGCTTCCGGAGCCAATCATTAACTTCCAGATAATTCACTGGAAAGGAGTGCAACAGCCAATCACAGATACTGTTGCAGCGGCCATGGGCCAGGGTACTTGACTCTCCATGGTTCAACAGCTCAGGGGATGTAACAGTAGCCTTCCCTGGAAGTCGTGGCCGTGACCGGTCATTGAAAAAAGGGGAAATTTTAAAGGGAAAGTTTATAGTTTTTGTCGTGAATCCATCTGAGGTTTACAGTCAGTAATGACAAGCACTGCATATGATAGTCCACAGGGCATAGATGATTTGGCAGCTAGATTGAACGCTCCCTTCAGATGGAGCAGGCCCTGGGATATAGTGATGGTGAAGTTAGTGATGATGGTAGTTGTAGTAGGTGAAGTTGCAGGGAGGTGCAGACAGACACAAAGTGCTTGCAGTTCTTAATGGTCACCTTTACTTGTAGTTCAGTGCAGACACAACCTAGCCAGGGTACTGAATTCACCAAGATTGCAGCCTGGTCAGCTCACAAGTAGTTTGGGTCCACTCTGCTTATATTCAGGGAATATAGCCCTCCTAGCTACCATTTTTCTCTCTAACGCTGTTACTCCTTGTCCTCCTAATTTCTCTGTAGTAACAAGTCCCAATGGCAGGTGGTTATGGGCTTTCTCAGAGACTACCTTGCAAGTCCTCTTGACCCTATACAGTTCCTTCACCTTGGTTAAGTCCACGTTGGTAGCCACTGTACATGAAGCCCAGTCACCTCCAGTTTCTCGACTGGTCCTAAAGATATCCAGGCCAAATTGGGGCTATACCCTTGTGCAACTAGTTCCTCTACCCAGGATTCGCAGCTGACCAGAGCATAGTCTCGTTCTCTCCCCAGCTCCCGACTTCTCCTAGAACTTACTTCTTCTCCTCCCCATGCTATTGCTCTTCCCTCTTCTCTTACTCACTCTCTCCCCATCCCTGACCTAACTCCTCCCTCCAGCCAGCAGATGAGGACTGCTCTATAAGTGAGTCTCTTCTGCCCAGCATCTCCATGGCCTGGAGTTTGGATAGTTTTGGGTGTGTGTTGGTGGTCTCAGCAATGTTTTCCCTTCTTACCTATGAGCATGATACCACACCTATTGGATAGGTGCAATACCACTGTGGCAACCGAACTACAGGGGCGTCACACTGTCAAAGAGAGTGAATTTGTGATTAGCTAATGGAGTAAGCTGAAAACAGCCTATACATTCTAGCCTCTACCGTGCAAACAGGAACAGCGTACACCAAATTCCACAACCAAGTAGCAGAAATTGTATACAGGAACATCTGTACAGCATATGGGCAAAGTCCCCCCAAGTCTAGGTGGGTGACCCCAGAAAAAGTGGTGGAGAATGGAAGGGTTGAAATCCTGTGGGACTTCAAGATCCAGACAGATAAGCAGGTGTTGGCTAACCAACCAGATATCATGATCGTAGACAAGGATCAGAAGACAGCAATGATAATAGATATGGCAGTGCCAAATGACAGTAATATCAGAAAGTATAAATATGAGAAGCTGGAGCTGGAATACCAGGGCTTCAAAGAACAACTGGAGAATATGTGGAAGGTGAAGGCAACAGTGATTCCAGTGGCGATAGGAGCACTTGAAGCAGTGACCCCTAAGTTGGAAAAATGACTGCAACAGATTCCAGGAGCAATGTTGGAACCCTTTGTCCAGAAAAGCTCAGTGCTAGGAACAACTAAGATCATACGCAGAACCCTCAAACTCCCAGGCGTTTGATAGCGGACTCGAGAATGATGAAGGACAAATAACCACCCCACAGGGTGTTGAGAAGGTAATGTTATATTAATGCCAGGACCTAAAATTCTTTAACATAAGAGCTAGCATTAATTGATTTAATATTTTACTAATTTGTTAATATTCTTATTTTTAAAACAGTAATATGAATTTCTAAAATCAGCAGAAATCTATATTTGTGTTGCAAGTAGGTTATGCATGACAGATCCTGAAGCTATATGTACGGAAACTCTGGCATGGAGAAACATTGCCATCTGTTAATGACATGTATTTACTTTTTTTGTTAAACTCACGGGTGGCACCAGCTACAACAAAAGATTTTTTTTTAATGTTTTGGCTCATTTCATTTTCCTTTGCAGGTGGTGGGAAATGTTTGTTGTATCATGAGAGAGATGAAAGTTCTTGATTTAGTTTTTTATATTGATTTGCTAGTTCATTTTTGCTAGCTCTTTCATATTGCTGAAAAATAGAAAAGCAATTGATTTCTGAGATTCTTTTTTTTATCTGACACTTTAGTTGAGAAAAATGACCTGTATCTGCAATATGGCAGAAATATAAATGATCAGAAATACTACAGAAAAATTCTTATTACCGCTTGTCCTTTAACCATAATTGTTATCTATTATGTTGATATTGGAAAATTGAATTGCAAGCATATTGACTGTATTCATTAATTTACAGCTAAGAATCTATAATTCAATAACATGATTTCTCCTAAAATACTCTGTCTTGCAATATGAATTCCTGCATATTGTTATGGTACACAAATTTGGACATGCCAGAGTTGTTGAGGAATGCAATTGAATCCTTTTATGTACAAATAGCACATATACTGTTAACAACCTATTTTCTGATAAAAAGATATGATCCATGCAAGGGCATAAAATCCATTTTGAACTATTTCATTCAGGAGTTGCATGAAGTGTTACAATGTGTAATAGAGTGCAAAAAGCCCAAGTTTCATGGCAAAGTATCCAAATTCGCTAACATAAAATATACTGAGTGTGAAATGTTAGACTGTAAACAAGTGCAAGGTTTTACCTTTTCTGGATTAAGGGTTTATGGGTTAAAGATGAATTGAAAAAAAGTTAATGTTTTGTTGTTAATTTTGAGAATATAATGTGAGAATATATGTGCACTTTATGGCAGAAATCAGGTATGAAAGGGAAATACATTTGCATTTACTAGTACAGAGCAGCTCTTTTTTTTTGTTTCCCACATGGCAATAAAGTTTAGACTTTTTGCATTCATTAGCATTATCATATTTATTAAATGTGAGACCAATCTAAATGTACACATTCCATCTACAAGAAAAGAAAAAAATGTTGTCTGGCACCAAAAATAGTAAGGTTCACATCACGATTTTGTAGCTTCCGAGTGTATCCGTTTCAAAACGGATACACTCGGATCCAAAATTGGATCACATGTATCCCTATGGGGCTCGGATCGGATGTGTGCCTTTAGCCATCCGAATTTGGCACCATCCAATCCTGTCTGATTTAAGCATGGACACAAACACGCAAATGTGGCACCCCTGCGGGGGATTGCCACAGGTTACACTGGTGCAAGGAAGGACTGACACCTTGGTTTGTTCAGCACACAACATCTTCCACTCCAGACCTGAAGGGGGAGCTCTACTGGCTGCATTAAGTCAGTTCCCCTTTAATGAGATCCAGGCTGAGAGGAGGAGACAGCTGCTAGGGAGTAGTTCTTGTGAGGAGAGGAAGAAAGGAGGAGGCTGAGCTGCTGGTCTCTGGAAAAGACATAGGCCAGGACCAGAAGGGACCATTTTGTCAGCTGTTCACACCCCAGGGAAGGGGCCGGAGGCAAGGAGAAGAGGTAGGGAATAAGAAGAGGGACTAAAAGATATTCCCCTTGAGGACAAACGGACACTGGAGTCCGATGCTGTGGGCTTGTATAGCCACAGTAAAAGCCCAGCAATTTCAGGAGAAGTTTAGCCCTGAAGGAAGAGAATAGAGACATTAAAAACTAACCAAACAGAGGACCAGGGGCCGCAGAAGGGTTTGATTGGTAGTTTTAGACAATAGAGAATTGGAGAGCTCAAACTCAGGCAAGACTCATCCCTCAAGAGAAAGAATAGAGATAAAGGAGGCCTCATATCTTTTTAAGGAGTTGATCCTAAATTGCACCAGGGACCCGGTTATTACTCAGAACTGTACCTGTTTTGTGACTACCAGTAAAAGGTAACGGAACAACTATCCCTGTGTGTATGTGTGACTGTTCATCGGCTATAACCCACCATCTTCCTCCTTCACTGCTCTCCCTCACCATCTTCATTTATTGCTGCCCTGAGGTAAAGATCCACATGTGGGGAGCTGTACCACACTTTGCTGCCCCCTCCATCACCTCAACGGCCGGCTGGCAGCGCCGGTACCACCTTACCGGACCCTACAGGTCTTCCTCTGCCTGCAAGGACCTCTCATTAGGTCACCGTGCCGATCACATGTCAGCTGATCGGCGCAGTGACATAATGAGAGGTCCTTGCAGGCAGAGGAAGATGGTCGCAACGCTGGAGCCCCCGGAGAGGTGATGTATCCTCTCTGAGGAGTATTATTATTTTACACATACAGGAGGATAAAGGAGGGGTGAAGACAGGGGATAGGATAGGTAGTAAGATAGGGGACAGGAGAGATGAGTGGCGGGAACAATAGATAGAGATAAGGATAGAGCAGGGAGAAAAGGTAAGATGCAGGGAGAGACAGGGACCAGAGGATCCACAGATTGGATGGCTACTTGCCATCCGAGTGCAGGAATCCGTGTGGATCAGTGGCTGTCCGTGGGGATCCTGCTGAGACTCGGATCCCCACAGACAGCCACAAATCGTGATGTGAACCCGGCCTAACAACATAACTTTGTTTCCAACTTTATTAAAATTCCCATAAAAGCAAAAAACTTTAAACACATGCCTGAATTAAATGTTTTGAACTCCTAATCATAGCCTCTACTACTTTCATTTATAAAATTAAGTAAAAAGACAAAATACATTCAACTGATATCACTTAAAAGGAACTTCTTGTGTCCAATAATGCCATTAACCTGCAGATATAGATTTAATCTGCATGTCCCTGCACCTTGCTAGCTAATCCCTAACCATCCCTCTCTGAACTAAAACTGCACTGTAAAGCTTCGGAAAAATTATTTCTTAACTTACATATTCCTATGATAATGAGGGCTCCAGTCTACAGCATAGACTAAAATGGGCAGTGTCCGATTCTCTATTTTCCCTTCCACGCTGCTCTTAGCACACCCCGCTGGGCATCATCATTTCTTCTCTTCTTGCCCCTTGTTTTGAAATCCCCACCTCCTCTTCATAGTATCACACGGAGCTGGACATTAGTTCTGGTCCTGCGTAGTCTGCGAGTGTATGGGTTGTATGGTTCGGCTCCGGCACATGCTCAGTGTGCATATTGTACACCAGATAAGCCTCCACCATGCACTGGACTGAAACTGATGTCTGGCTCCAAGTCTTACTATGAGGAGAAGGCAGGAATTTCTAAACAGGGGGCAAGAAGAGAAGGAATGATGACGCCCACCAGGGCATGCTAAGAGCCTGTGAGGGGGTAGAATGGAGACCCGGAGACCGCCCATCATTATCATAGAAATATGTAAGTTAATAAATCATTTTTCTAAAGCTTTATATTCCAGTTTTAGCTCAGAGAGGGATGGTTAGGGATGAGCTAGCAAGGTGCAGTGACAGGTAGTGATAGGATAGGGGGCTATATTGAGCTGACAGGTTTCCTTTATGGGTATTCTCACACTTTAGCGTATGCTCTCTAATGAGAGCAAATAGGATGGATTATGCGAATGACATTCAGCTCAAACTCTGATCTGAGTGTGAGCCAAGTGTCATTTTACTGTGATCCAATTCTCTCACTTGCAAGAATCAGAACACAGGTGAGAAGAAAATAGCTTAATTTCTCCATTTTATCCATTTTCTTCATTGACATAAAATATTTTTTGCACATACCCATGTAGTTGAATTGGTGAACGACATTCAATTCATGCCGCCAATCGCAGTATGCAGCAAACTTTTTTTAATGTTGAATCAGCATGTGAAAAGGTTTGCTGGTTGGCACTGCCCAATAGGATAATATTGAACTGATTGTGATCGAATAAAACATCAGATAGCACTTGCCAGGGTTATACATTAGCTAGACACTAGAGTGAGTGTACCCAAATAGTGTTGTGAAGCTGCCCGGCTGCTGTACTGAAAATGTGGCACCAAGTAGAAAATTACCTTTATTCCTCATGGAAGCCACTGTCATTTAGTTATGTAGGCGTGCCTGAAACAATACAGAGTGGCAGTTTTACGCATGCCACATCACTATATGAAAACTAATTAGGCAGCTGTCTCTATGGTGTCTCTTATTTTCAAGACTTGTGACAGTTTTGGGACCTGTTTCCTACTCCTGTATTGAAACTCCATTTTAAGCATGTTGCTTTCCTTTGGCAGTCTAGGAGTTAGTGTCATTTTCTGTTGCTAGCAAGCTAGCTAGTTCTTTGTCCAGGTGTGGCTACTTTATGATCACTCCCTTCTCCTTTATGTGGCCATATGGTTCCAGTATCCTTTGCTGGTGACTGAAATTATTCCTGTAAGATAATCAATATCTATCCCTTGCACCACAAAAAGACTTGAGAGGTTGAGGTTTGTTTTGCGTGGTTTTATTAGTTCATATGTGTGAGGACAAACAACCAATCAACATTTTGACCCACATCAGGTCTTCGTCAGGATTGTTCTTTGAATGGTCCTTCTAAGCTTTAGGATTACTAGTAAAGGGTTTTGGGCATCACTTTGAAGCTAAGCCTTTAGTCAAATCACCCAGGTTTGTAGTATTCAAGGAAGATTGCATGTGTCACGTTCAAAGTAAATTGGTTGTTTGTCCTCACACATATTAACTAATAAAACCATGCAAAACAAAGCTCAACCTCTCAAGTCTTTTTGTGGTGCAAGGGATAAATATTGATTATCTTACAGGAGTTTATTTATCCCTTCAGCACCCTAACGGTGGTAGAGCTAGATGTTATAATTTATTTATGAAATTATTCCTGGCCAAGCTTCCTGAGGTGAACAATGTTTTCTGGAGAGCTGACAACTGCCAAGCTGTCTGCTTCCAAAGACCATGACAGTGGGCGTGAAGTTGTTTGCTGTTCCCTTGTTCATCTGTCTGTCTCCCCTTCCCTCTTGTTGTTATTAAATCAGTGGTTTGGACTTGTGCTCCCACCGGCCATTTCCCTTTTGAAGGCAAACATCAGGGCCATCGAGGGACTAGGTATCCTGTACAGTGACAGGTTGAAAGAATCCATATAGGGATGATAGGGAGAGCAGGACACAGCCGCAGGTGAGAGCAGGAGGTCACCTCTTCCCTGTTCCCTATGAGCAGGGCCATCCATTGCATTTGTTACCCCAGTATTTCCCCTTCTGTTGTTTTGTGTAGTGCGCCGGACATCATTGGTCCGTGAGTCCACTTTCATGCACTGTAGTCAGACGCCCCTTAGTCCAGCGTGACATAATCACCAGCCCGATACATTGTTTTCTTGGATCTATTATGGATCCTGCAGCAGTGTTTGCACAATCCAATCAAACTCTTTCACAGTAGGTGATGGATCTGTGAGAACAGGTGGTGCAGCAGCTGCGATATATTGCGGGTCTGCTGGTTTTGGCCCAGGCTCAGACGCAGCCAGAACCCAAGATTCTCCTCCCTGATAGGTTTTCGGGGGGCATGATAAGTTTCGGGCATTCCAGGAGGCCTGAAAGTTATACTCCAGGCTCCGCCGATGTTCTTCATATAGTGAAGAACAGAGAGTGGGGACCATTATCTCCATGTTGTGAGGAGATCCCCAGTCCTGGGCTTTCTTTCTATTGATCAACTCTCCATCTATGCGGTCAGTAGATGAATTTTTTTAATGCTTTGGCCCTTGTTTATGGGGACCCTGATGGCATCTCTCTGGCACAGTAAAATCTCCGTAGACTCTGGAAGAAGACACGGCCAGCTGGCGAATACTGTTCATAGTTCCAGAGGTGGGCCACAAACACCCAATGGAATGACCCGGCTCTTTGGAGTTAATTCTGTCATGGGTTGTCGAGAAGGCTCCAAGACTTCATGGCTCAGTACTCTGCTCTGAAGTCACTGGAAGCTGTCCCTTGCCATTAGAATAGATCAAAGATCCACCCGGACCTTTGCCCCCTGTTCTCCCCATGGAGGAGGTCCCACAGGTGCAGGTGGATGAAGTTATGCAAATAGGGGGGGTGTCCCCTTGTGTTAGATCACCTATAGTTTACTGTGGGATGGGGGCATGTTTTTTCTTGAGGGCTTAAGGTGTCACCTCATTGGGGTTTGTCCATCCACACCCAGCCCAACATCTCAAAAGCCATCTTCCCCAGGTTTTATTGAGGTTGGCAAACTGGGCATGTATATCTACTCAAATTTTCCCTCTTTTCTGGCTGCTGTCCCTCAGGGACAAAGAGGGAATATTATTCCCACTATTCAGGATTGTGCTACGTATTAGTCTCTCCTCCAGAGTTTCGTGAGAGGAGTTGCCCATACCAGAGACCCACCTCCTGAAAGTACGGTTCCTAAGTAGGTTTTGTCAAAGGTGTCTACTCCCAATACACTATCTGATGAGCTGTCCCCCATGTCATTTTGATTATGGTGACCTGGGGGTATACATTTCCTCTGTATGTTCCTCTCTTTCGGTTAATATGAATACGTTGCACCAAAGAAAAGATACACGATCTCTCCCTCTACCCAGGATCTTCCTGGAACTATGTACCACCCCCCAGGAGAGGTGGTGGAGGGGGGGGGGGGGGTGGTTGCACCTAGAGAGGTTCCTCACTCCGAGGGTAGGAGTCGCAGGTTTAGGGGTGACACCTCAGTTGTCGGTACTTCAAGGGGATGCTCATGTTCCAAAAGTCACATGCTTGGTAATAAACGTGCAGGGCCAGGCCTGCATGTGATTGACTATGTATGGATGTCTACTAATGCCATCAAGTGGGAGTATGCTTTGGGAGCGCTAGGCTCTGGGTTTGTTCATCCATATCAGGTGAAAGACATTGCTAGCCATCTGTCTGGCTAGAGCTACCCCTAGTAATTGATAACATGTTTCACAGGTCATAGATCCAGAGATCTGTTGTGTCTCCAGGGCTGATGTTTGCTACATCTTTATCTCGCTGCACAGGTGATATCCTTGAAGGATACGGGGTTACGGAAGTGAATGCTGGTTGTTCACAGCATTCTTTCCATGGGTGTAATCCTGACTATTACGTTCTTGAGGGTCCAGAGGCCCCTTGTTAAAATGAGGGTATTGTCACGATGGTCTCTCTTGCTTTGAAGACATGTGACAGTTTTGGGACCTGTGTCCTACTCCTGTATTTAGACTCCATATTAAGCGTGTTTCTTTCCTTTGGCCGTTTAGGAGTTATTGTCAGTTTTAGTTGCTAGAAAGCTAGGTGGTTATTTTTCCAGGTGTGGCTACTTTGTGATCACTCCTATCCCCTTTATGTGGTCACATGGTTCCAGCATCCTTTGCTGGTGATTGTTCTTATTCCTGGCCAAGCTTCCTGAGGTGAAAGATGTTCTCTGTAGAGCTTACTACTGCCAAGCCGTCTGCTGCCAAGGAACATAGTAGCAGGCTTGACATTGTTCCTCTGTCTGTCTCCCCTTCCTTCTTGTTGTTATTAACGCCCGAAAGCCAGCGGTTCCCAGTCGAAAAAAGATTGTTTTCTTTTGAGTGCAGCATTTCTAGTGTTACAGCAGGGCACCTTTATAACCTGGAAAATAAACCCTACATCTACAGATTATTAGTGATATCGAACATGACAGGTTCCCTTTAAAATGGCTTAGGCAAGGGTCACACAGAGGAATCCGCATTTTTCTTTGTTTAAAATAAAATATATATGTTTTTTTATGGGTGGTTTTGACCCTCCTGTGCACTTCCACGTTTTTTGGACTTCTTTTCTCCTGAATATGTTATTGTAAAAACGGACCGTTTTTATGATGGTGTCTAAACAATGCTCTAAAAAACTGACTCTTTTTCCATAGGGCCCCATGTTAAAAAAAGGTTAGTTTTTTCCAGCACCAAAAAACGTTGCTAGCAATGTTTTTTTGTGCCCAGGAAAACCGGATGGACGTTTTTGAATAACGCAGGTACCATTCGTTAACAGATCTGTTTTTTGGGACTTAGACAAAAAAAAGTTTTTTTTTTCCCCAAAAACGGTCCTGAAGCAAAAATGGCTGGGCTGTGTCACCCTAGCCTTACACAGACTGAGATTTTTATCTACTAGATCTAGCAGCTTCTAGTGGAACCCTTGACTTTATCCTTTAACAATATACAAAAACAAAATTCATCAACTCATCACTTCAAGTCAACAATAGTAGCTTGTTTGGTATGGTGCACATACAAAAATAATAATTCCCAGGATGTGAAAAATCATAGAAAATTGGGTAAAGGGCCTTGGATCCTGGGTGACAATGTGGTAGTCACACAGTTTAAGTGCTGTGTTTAAGGGCATTGCATGGGCTTGAAAAATAAGGGACAATTGTTTCTTTAAATTTTTTTGTCCTTGAAATTGTAGCGTAACCAAATAAATGTGTATTTTTTATTTATTCAATTGCAGATGTGTGAATTTTCCACTTTACCTTCTTCATCCTTTAACCTCTATATGAAGATCTGGATTTTTGCAGGGATTTTGGTATGAGTCCATAGAATGGCTCGTAGTCAGGAGCAACTAATGGTTATTACCCACCTATATTGCTTCTATTCAGGTTACAGGATCCCGCTGACCTTTATGTTGTGAGATGTCAAATTATAAATCTGATAACAATTATTTTTTGATTTTTATTCTTTTCAATTTAGAGGTTTATTAAAGAAGATTAATTTTCACTTAGCTCCTCTTGTCAATTATCCTAAAGCCATTATTTTACTTGTTGCATATTTTGTTTACCTGCTTTAAACCTTTCTGAAATACCATAATACACATAAGTCCATATGGTGCTTATTGTTAGCCATTATTGTGCCGTAAGAACATATATTTACAATCTTTTTCTGTCTCTTAAGTGCATAGCTTTACTCTTAGTAACATTAAATTACAGCTTTCTCTACTTTGACCCTTTCTTCAGTACAACTAAGCTATTAATTGAGAATTCTTTTAAAAAGTATCAGAGAATTTAATCCAAAAGTTTTATATGTATATATATATATATATATATATATATATATATATTTTTTTTTTTTTTTTTTTTTTTTAATCCAAGCTTACATACCTATACACATTCCTACTTTGTTCACTTGTTTTTCACATACATATATGCATAGCCATCTTTTTATGGAAGAATATTTTACATGAAGTGATATGTTCCAATTTATAATTGATGAAAAGTTCTGTGGATATTCGGGTTTGCCAGATTTGGCCGGACTTAAAAATATATTTGGTTTGGGACTTGAATTGACATGAACTTTAAACCACACCCTGAATCCCATACAAGTCAATGGGGATCGAAACTTACCGTATGTGCTTAAAGTGAACCTGTCACCTACATAAAGCCTCCCAGGCTATTACTACCTGTCCCTGCACCTTCCTATTTCTACTCTAACTATCCCTTTCTGTCCTAAATGTGACCTATGACTGTGTTAGAAAACATTTTTATTGCTCACTCATTAGTATGTTAATGAATAGGGGCCTACCGTTGCTAGCCCCTCCCGGGTGTCCTCTCTCTGTCCCCTTCGCTGCCTTCTTTCTTGTTTATGACATCCCAATGCGCGCCCCCCCAGCCTGGCTCGCAACAGTCTGCAGAGTGCTAGGTATGACGCCGAACGCGTAATTTCCGGCTCTGCGGATGCACTTATAGCAGCTCATCACAGATAAGCTGATGTAATGTGCTCCATAGAGCATGCGTATTGCCCAGCCTGAAGGCGGCCTGCGGAGTACAAGAAATTACGTGTTCAGCGTAATGCTTGGCACTCTGCAGACTGCTGCGAGCCAGGCTGGGGGGCGCGCATTGGGATGTAAATATCACGTCCATCGGGGTGTCATAAACAAGAAATGAGGCAGCGAAGGGGACAGAGAGAGGACGCCCAGGGGGGCTAGCAACGGTAGGCTCCTTGTTCATTATAATACTAATGAGTGAGTAATAAAAACATTTTCTAACACAGTAACAGGTCAGATTTAGGACAGAGAGGGATAGTTAGAGTAGTAATAGGAAGGTGCAGGGACGGGTAGTGATAGCCCGGGAGGCTTTATGTAGTTGACAGGTTCACTTTAAAAATGGCTGCAAAATAATCATGGAAGAGCTAGGGGGGTGAAAAAGGAAGAAAATGTAGGAAATCGCCCTGCAAACATATGGATATGGAATAATTTAATAAATGGCTTGGGCTCCAACCTATTTTTGATAACCAAAGGAAGTAGAGCAGACAGGGTGGGCTGAAACCCTCAGCTGTCTGCTTTACCTTGGAGAGTTATCAAAAATAGAGACCATTTTATAAAATGATTTAAATTAATAATTAATCAAAAATTAATAATTTAAAAAAAAAATGGTGTGGGCTCCACCCTTTTTTTGATAACCAGCCAAAGTAAAGCAGACAACTGGGGACTGGTATTGTAAGAATTCATATGAGATATCAATCTGCAGCAGCGTGTTTTCGCACCAAAGCCCAAACCCTGTCCGCATGGTGCCACTAAAATATGCAGCAGATATACTGCATATTTTATTTTATTGCAAAAAAAATCTACAGCATGTCAATTCTTGCTGTGCATTTATCCACACCAAATACACCAATTCCCTGACTCTCACCTCAGAAACAGGGATTGTGCCCTATTTTTATGTATGTAATTATTAAAAACACAGTTTGAAGTCCCATCGACTTTTGCAGTCAGAGCGCGGACTTCTCTGCCTCTGCTATGCAATTTGTGTAGGCGTGCAAGCTACGTCTATTCTGCAAGTTCTGTATGCACTGAACTGTCAAAAAATGGCATAGCCTGAGTTCACACTTGGGCATCAGTTTTTGTAAAAGGCTCAAATACTGGATCCTTTTTTTAAAGGGTGTTTTTGGTTGGTTTTTGACCCTCCTGTGCTGCTCTGCTTTTTTTGGACTTAGGCCTTGTTGACACATCTCCGTTGCTAGTATTTAGCGGGTCTCTAAATAGCTTTTTTCAGTGAAGCGGAGATGCGTGAGCGCCGCAGCTTCCTGGTGGCGCAGCCCCTGGTTACCCGATGTTGATCGTGGTAACCACTTCACACACAAGGCTGCCTAGTGTCCGCTTAAGCTGAGCGGACAGGGAAACGCTGCTAGTAGCGTTTCCCTGTCCGGTCTGGTAAAGCGGACACTAGGCAGCCTTATGTGTGACCTGGTTACCACGATCAACATCGAGTAACCAGGGGCTGCGTCACCAGGAAGCGGCAGCACTCACGCATCTCCGCTTCACTGAAAAAAGCTAAGTATTTAGCGGAGACCCGCTAAATACTAGCAGCGGAGATGTGTGAACATGGCCTTCCTCTGGTCTTTGTCTCTTATATCTTCTGCCTTATGTATTCTTCACTTCAACTGGGTATCCCATTTACTAAACCCCAAGTTATTCCATGGGGACCAAATTCAGTGACACCTTACATGACCACATGTTGTACAATCAATATCACTGCCTGGTGAATGGATGGATTGGAGTAGAATGGGGCCTAATAGAAGATCAGACTGTATTTAAGATAAAAGAAAGAATACTAGTATTATTATTATTATTATTGTTATTAGTAGTAGTAGTAGTAGTAGTAGTAGTAGTAATTATTGTAGCGCCACTTATTCCATGGCACTTTATATGTGAAAAGGATGTACATAATAAAAACAAGTATAATAGTCATGAATAGTGATGGGCGAGTCCTAAATTACTTGGAATCGCTTGACTTTAGCGAGTCCGAGCCCGGGACTCGCTACTCGTTGCGAGTCTAGCGAGTCCAATGTTAATGAATGGGGAAGCGAGTAATAGCGAGTAATGTGCGATTTACAAATCGCAGATGTCTCGGAAAGCGCTCGCATTGCCCACTCGCAACAGTTTTTTGCTGCTGTGTCCGTGTCTGTGGTTTTTATCCAAATTATATGATAACAAGAGAACAAGAGACAGGGTTTAATAGGGATATTGTCCCATCCCTGTCTGTAATGTGTGTTTTATAGACACTAGGTGTGGGAGAACACTTTTTTGTTATTTTAACAAATATTTATTAAAGGTTATATTTTAAAAGTGCACCTTAAGTAAGAAATGTGTCCGTGTCTGTGTAGCAGCACACTAGTCCCTGCAAAATCTATTAAGTGCGCACAAGTAGTCGCACAAGCAGGCTATTTGAGGGTAGGAGAGCAGCAACACACTGGTCTGCCACAGAGAAAATAAAGCTGAAGGGGTTATTATGACCCAAAATCTATCAGGTGCAAAAAAATAGGAAATAGTACCTCAGCTAAGCCTCTGACTTCAGCTATTAGGACAGCTGAGTGATGCTGGGTTCACATTTGCGTTCCCCTCCGCAGCTTTCTGCAGAGGGGATCCACAATGTGACCGCAGCGGCCGCGAGCTCCTATCTTTATAATGGGAGCGCACGGTGCTGCGCTTGACTGCGCATGACCGTGCGCACCCTCATTCACACAGTCTCGCCCGCACCAGGGACGCGATATGTTGCATTCCTAGTGCGGACGAGACTGTGTGATCTGTACGCAGGCATCCGCCTGCGCACAGATCACATATAGGAGTGAATGGGTGCGCACGGTCATGCGCGGTCAAGCGCAGCACCGTGCGCTCCCATTATAACGATAGGAGCTCGCTGCCGCTGCGGTCACATTGTGGATCCCCTCTGCAGAAGGCTGCGGAGGGGAACACAAATGTGAACCCAGCATGAGTAAGCTAAGCTATGAGGTCGGTCCTGTGTGCACTGTAAGGCTGCTCCTCCCTGCCTGCCTACAGTTCTCTACACAGTACTCCTCTGTCCTCCTGGTAGCTCTCACAAGAGCTGTTTGGGTTAAATATAAGGAATTTTTAAGTTTCCCTACACTGACTGACACTCCCTATGATCTGCTCCAGCATCTACCTCACCCTGCTCTAGGTCAGATCTCACAGGAATGTGGAGAAAATGGCGGTGGCAAGGCTTATATACAGCCTCGCCTCTCATACATGACATAGGCATCACGATGGACAGAAGCCAATCATAGTCCTGCCACAACCAACATGGCTGTGGCATTACTGAATATGATTGGCTTGTCCATCTTCACAAGTTTTCTGACCTAACACGCTAGGCTGTCTCGGAAGCTTTGTCGGAACATAACAGATTCTGTATTCGCGAGTCCCGAATACAGTATACAGGACTCGGATTCGTAGACTCGCTCAGACTCGGATTCGTAGACTCGCTCAGACTCGCTGCTGACAGCGGGTATCCGTGAAGCGGTGCGATTGTTTAAACGATTTGGGGAGATTCAAGCTACATGGCGATGTGATATAGCGAGTCTAGCGAGTGAGAAAAAGTAAACTCTGACAAAACTAGGATTGCCATTGACTTGCATTGGACTCGTTACTGTGCGAGTAATCGCTGGGAAACTCGCAGAGTACTGAGTCCTGCGAGTCCCTTACTACTCGCCGAGTAACGAGTCCTAGCGAGTAGACTCGCCCATCCCTAGTCATGAACCATACAAGGAACAAACAGGTAGAGGAGGACAAAGGACCCTGACCTCGAGGGCTCACAATCTACAAGCAATGGATTAGGATACAGTAGGTGAGGATAAAGCAGGCCATTCAGCAGTATAGTGGACTGAGGATTACTGCAGGTGGTAGGATTGTCAGATGAAATAGGTCTCCAGGCTTTTCTTTAAAGTTTTCATGTTAGGCAAGAGTCTGATGTGTTGTGGTGAAGAGTTCCAAAGTATGGGGGTGCACGGGAGAATATGGAAATAACATATACAACCCCTGGCAGAAATTATGGAATCACCGGGCTCGGAGGATGTTCATTCAGTTGTTTAATGTTGTAGAAAAAAAGCAGAGCACAAACATGGCACAAAACTAAAGTCATTTCAAATGGCAACTTTATGGCTTTAAGAAATATTAAAAGAAATCAAGATAAAAAATGTGGTAGTCAGTAAAGGTAGTTTTTTTCAGACCAAGCAGAGGGAAAAATTATGGAATCACTTAATTCTGAGGAAAAAATTATGGAATCATGAAAAACAAACACACAAAAGAACACTCCAATACATCACTAGTATTTTGTTGCACCACCCCTGACTTTAATAAGAGCTTGCAGTCTCTGAGGCATGGACTTAATGAGTGAAAAACAGTACTCTTCATCAATCTGGCTCCAACTTTCTCTGATTGCTGTTGCCAGATTAGCGTTGCAGGTTGGAGCCTTGTCATGGACCATTTTCATCAACTTCCACCAAAGATTTTCAATTGGATTGAGATCTGGACTATTTGCAGGCCACGGCATTGACCTTATGTGTCTTCTTTCAAGAAATGTTTTCACAGTTTTTACTCTATGGCAGGATGCATTATCATCTTGAAAAATTATTTCATCATCCCCAAACATCCTTTTAATTGATGGGATAAGAAAACTCTCCAAAATCTCAATATAAACTTGGACATTTATTGAGGATGTAATGACAGCCATCTCTCCAGTGCCTTTGCCTGACATGCAGCCCCATATCGTCAATCACTGTGGAAATGTGCATGTTCTCTTCATGCAGTCATCTTTATAAATCTCATTGGAATGGTACCAGCAAAAGTTCCAGCATCATCACCTTGCCCAATGCACATTTGCAATTCATCACTGATTATGACTTTCATCCAGTCATCAACATTCCACGATTGCTTTTCCTTAGCCCATTGTAACCTTGTTTTTTTCTATTTAGGTATTAATGATGGCTTATATTTAGCTTTTCTGTATGTAAATCCCATATTCTTTAGGCGGTTTCTTACAGTTCGGTCACAGACATTGACTCCAGTTTCTTCCCAATCGTTCCTCATTTGTTTTGCTGTGTATTTCCTGTTTTGGTGACATATTGCTTTACGTTTACGGTCTTTGATGTCTTCCTTGGTCTACCAATATGTTTCCCATTAACAACCTTCCCATGTTGTTTGTATTTGGTCCAAATTTTAGACACAGCTGACTGTGAACAACCAACATCTTTTGCAACATTGCGTGTTGATTTTCTTTCTTTTAAGAGTTTGATAATCCTCTCCTTTGTTTAAATTGTGTTGGAGTTGCAACAGCTCTCCAAGGTGTGATCACTCCTTTTTAGATGGAGACTAATGAGCAGATCTAATTTGATGCAGGTGTTAGTTTTGGGAATGAAAATTTACGGGGTGATTCCATAATTTTTTCCTCAGAATTGAGTAATTCCATAATTTTTTCCCTCTGCTTGGTCTGCAAAAAGGTACCCTTACTGACTTCCACATTTTTTATCTTGATTTCTTTTAGTGTTTCTTAAAGCCATACAGTTGCCATTTGAAATGACTTTTGATTTTTGCCATGTCTGTGATCTGCTTTTTTTCTACAACATTAAACAACTAAATGAACATCCTCCGAGCCTGGTGATTCCATAATTTATGCCAGGGGTTGTAATAGAAATAATATAGAAACAGAAAAAGAATCTAGAAGAATCTATTCACTCAACTTTACTGTACCAAAAAAGTCAGTCCATTTACACAGTTGATTTGTAGCATGCATGGTCATGCATGATGTCTTTCAGTTTAATTGGTTGCCTTTAATTTTAATTATCATATTTAATAATACATAATTATCAGAAACCCTCTAATCTTAGTACATTGGAATAGTGTTTTGCTTGTCTCATAAGAAACTAGTAATAAATCTAGAAATTTTAGGATAGCATTCATTATTGGTCCTTAACTTGTTGTGATTTAAAATAAAGTGCACGAATCAATAGGTCAAGAATAAAAAGTAGACTTTAAAATACTGCTTATCAAACAAATATGCTAATCTCTACACTTATAAGCCACTTCTTTTCCTCACAATGTCTCCTGAACTTTTAATTCACTCTGAAAAAAATTAAAATAAAATTACGGTAAATAAAATCTTTCTTGCAGTTTGCTGCCTGTTCACATACCACATTCAGTTTATGGAGAAGAAGGAGGGGAGGAGGATGGATGTTAAGGAAGGGGAAGAGTATGGAGGGTTGCATACAAGTGTTTTGGTCTGTTCCGTCAGCATGCATCTCAGTCTGGCAGCCTACGGATCCTCCCTGTGTCCCTGTGGTTAACATGAGGATGCAGGGTGCATGCGTAGGCATAAGTATGCACGCATTTGCGTTGTGCTGCACCTTTCTGTGGGTGAGAAACACAACATGCTGTGAATTTTGGGCATCAGTGGCTGCAGTGAAAGAACAGATGCATCCTGATGCCCCACACGATCCAGATAGTTGAATGGCGATGCATTGTAATCCAGATGGCAGTGGAATGAGACGGACTGGCCAATATTAAATCTCTTTCTCTTGTCCCCGGCAATTGTATTCTATGGGAATTTAATACCGTGCGGAACCGCAGAAAATAGTCATCACTGTCATCCATCAACATGTGTTCTGGCATCCATCTGTGTCTCTACACGCAAAAGGATGCCTCACATATGCAATTGTGAAACCAGCCTATGAGCTATTAAGAGAGAGTCAAATAGATAAGAACTTCAGTTTTCTAGTCAGAAATGCATCTCAGCACACTTACAGATTAAAAGCTGCATTGTTTAGTACAGCAGTAAAATATCCTCCAGGCTGCTGCTTATGAATATGTGTTTTATACAGACATGATAACAAATATCTCTCATGTCCCTGTACACGACATATGGGACACATCATAGTATCTAGCATCCACCAATATGCTTAACGGCATATTAAACTTAGAGATGGAAAGTGGTAAAAACAGCAGTATACAAATTATATGATGGACAAATACAGTCTTCTTCCTAAGATACACAAACATCACAAGTTATATGGAAAAGTCTTTAAACTGGGATTTGTGACTCCTGTATTAGAATAAATGCAAACAACATAAGCATTAAAATATAGGCCAATGTTTAAAAATGTCTGAATTAGATTGTTAGTAAAAAATGTAGGACAATTAAATTTAATGAGTTTGATAAAAAGAGGAAAACATTCAAAGGGACATCACACATTTTAAAAAAGGATTAGTTAGAATAAAACATGAAAAGTTCTAAACTATTTCTAAATGACTGAATAACCAATTAATTAGCTCCAGTATGAGTTGTGAAAAACATGACAAATCGGAAAAGGTTGTAAGAGTAACACAAAAGTTACCTCCCATTTATGTTCTGATCAATGTGTAATAGCAGGACCTCCAATTAGAGGTCAATATTTAACTGTTAACAGTGTTGGAAACTTTAAATGGCTACATGATATAGTAGATTAATTTTCTCCCGTAGTTATGTTTGTGTGGGTAAGGTGGGAGAATTCCAGTGTGTTGGAATCAACAATTTTGCTGCGCTTAGGATATGTGGAGCTAGTGTAGAGGCCTTCCCATGTCCCAGCCATGTTGGGAAGTGTAGTAAGGCCATTTCTAAGCTCAATGTTAGGTCTCTTTGCAATACTGTCTGGATGAGAAATTCAACTCGTTTCCAGAATGAAGTCAGGACAGGACAAAGCCACCACGTATGAAGATAACTGCCAGTGGAGACTCCACATCTTCAGCAATTTGAGGAGCGGTTAGTATTCCAGGTAGAACCGTGGCTAGGTGTTATGTACCATCTTGTTATGACCTCCATTCCTCCTCTCTTTATCTCTATCACTTACTTTTTCTTCAATTTGATGTTTAACATTATAAATCATATTTTTTAAGTTGAATATTTACCGATTGAAGTCTGTTAGTACAAACCTCTGGGAATGGACAAACTAACGCGGTGCATCACGCCCTCTGAGAGGACTCCTCCATGTTTCCAACGAAGATACCATATGGAAAATTATTGCTTCCTCTTAGATCTATGAATCTAACAAAATTAACGCACCTGGACAGACAAAACTATGGTGCATATTGTCCTTTTTGCTCTATGATCTGTTATTGTTATGCCTATTTGTACTACAGTCATGAAGTACCTGTGTTTATTTTGTTTTAATTCTTTACAATTTAATAAAAATAATTTTGAAAAGAAAAGAAAAGGAAACTTTAAATGGCTGATGAACATAGCATTTATAATGTTACTTTTGATCATCATGTAAATTTAAATCAACTGATTTAGAAAACAGAAATAAGCTATCAGTGTACAGTTGCAATAATAATATTCAGTGTTTAATAGGTTTATTAGAAAAAAATTACAACTTTATGGTGTTAGCAAAAAAAAAAAAAAAAATCAAATAAGAACAATTTAATAAGTACAACACAAGAAATACACAAGTGCTGTCACCAAACTGAAACAAATTACTGCTTTTTATGACTACTGCAGTTTTGTATTTCATAATTTCATAGCTTTTAAAGGGAACCTGCCAGGTATTCTAGCCTTCCTAACCTATAAATACCTGTCCTTGCAGCGTCCAACTACTTTACTATCTATCCATGTCTAACCTATAATGGTACCTTTACACGCCGCTACAGAAGGTTAGAAACAACCGGATGTCTCACGTGCACGAGCACATTCCAACGGTTGCTAACGATACCTGATACCGCCTTTACACGCCGCTACAAGGTGCTCTACAGAAGGTTTTTTCTATCCCTGGAGGCACCGACGGGTATCGCAGGTTACCTTATGTAGAGCACCTTCCCTCATTTACACGCCGCTACTGAAGGGAATATGGGAGGACCTGGGGCAGCAGGGACAACACATAGGCGTGCCAGAGTTGTGGATTACGAGACGCTCGTACGGTGATTGGACAATGCAATAACATCATGATTGGCCAGCCAGCGCAGGAAGGCTGGCTAATACATGATGCTATTGCAATTGTGTAGTGTGACTGGTCATCTCCTTAAATATGCCGCCCTATGCAGGGACAACCAATCGTAACGCAGGAGCTTCCACCAATAATCGCTGAAGGGGGGCGGTATTCCGGAGGCTGTGTCACGCCCCAGGGAGTTCACTAGGTGTCGCAAAAACTTTCCTGTTCCTCATTTACACGCCGCTACCATTGGGTTGAAACCAACCTGTTTTTGAGCATTGATCAAAAACAGGTGTCGACAGTGACCAGTGGCAACAGCCTGATTTACACGCCGCTATCTCGCAGTGTTTTGACGGTGCAAGATACTATTGTCTCCGACACCCGGTTGTTTCAAAACGTCTGTAGCGGCGTGTAAAGGTACCATAAGTGATTTGTAATACCTCAGTACAGCGGTTTATAAACTTAGATCCTCCGTGGCGGGTGTGTGTTCCTATGTGCCTTGGCAATGGGTAGGTGGTGTCTCAAGGTCTGCGCTCCCCCCACCTCGCAGCTGAAATTATGCCCCGATGGACGGCATTATTGTTTGTGGAGCAGGCTGGGGATTTAATTTGCCGCCTCTTTCTTCCAGGTTTCCAATGCAGGACGGCGAATGTGCATCATTTCCAGACATGCGCAGTGTGGGCTGCCTTCAGAGCATGCGCAGATGGCATGTTGAAGGCGTCCTGCTCTGCACCCACTACACCGGGTGCACTGTGCATGTCCGGGACTGCTGCGTGTCCGCTGTCATGCGTCATAAACCCGGAAGAAGGAGGCGGCAAATTTAAATCCCCAGCCTGCTCCTCACACAATTATGTCATTGATGCCATCCATCAGGGCGTAATTTCAGCTGCGAAGTGGGGGGAGAACGGACCTTGTGACACCACCTACCCGTCACCAAGGCAAATAGGAATGCCCACCGCCACGGAGTACCTAAGTTTATAAACCGTTGTACTGAGGTATTATAAAACACTTATAGGTCAGACAGGGATAGATAGAAAAGAAGTTGGACACAGCAGGGACAGGTATTTATAGGTTAGGGGGACTAAAAGACCTGACAGGTTCCCTTTAAGGTTGAAGGTATACTTAAAATAATTTTCTGAAGAGTAAAGTTAATTTTGAAGTTCCTTTTAATCAATAGATCTTGGAATAATAATAATTTCCACAATTGGAAGTGTTAAAAAAAAATGTTTCGGTGCTGAAATAATCTTATAACTGTGTCCCTGCTATGTACTATGTAATGGATGTGTCTAACCGTACAGAGACATGGTCTGATCATACCACATCCCCTGTGCTGAGATAATCCTATATACAGTCCCTGACAAATGTTTTGTCGCTTATCCATGTTATGTAAATAAAAGCTTATAACTTGACATTAAATTCATCCATTGGTTTTATAAATTACTCATTTAAAAGCTGAAACCCTCCGAAATGTGGTTTAGGTTACAAAAATAAATTGAAATATTGATAATTTAATGAACACAGAATGGTCAGATTTTGGCAAGACAAAGGTTTTGTCACCTGGTCATATAATGCACCCAATCCTAGTTGACATCCTCGCCAGTTTTCAGTAAATGATCGGTCATTGATAATCGGTAAATGATCAACCAATGCCAGGAACTGATGTCCACAGTCCGTTTACTGCAGCCTGTTGAACCTCACCACATAACTCAATGCCGCCTCAGTAAGTGCACATGCGCGTACCCGACACACATGTCCAGTTACTGTGGCGGCCAGCATCTTTGCACACCTGGGTGTCCAAAATGGTGGCAGCCGCCGTAATTGTGCATGCATGTGCCGGATACGCGCATGCACACTTCCTAATGCAGCCACCATCTTTAGACACCCAGGTGGCCATCCTTATGATGACTAAGGATGAACCAGACTTGTGCAAGTCCACAATTCTCTTCCTGATATCTTGTCTGATTTCTGTAGACTTTCCCATGATTCTACACAAAGAAGCAGTGTGTTTCAGTTGTTCATTAAAATATATCAACATCAGATGTTGTCAATAAAACTATCTGAAGCTTCCAAACACATGACATCATCATATAGGCTTTTTCAAACTGTTTAAAGGTAAAGTAATCTTAGTGTATAAATTTGTGACTTTGCAGGGAGTAATAAAAGTGCCTTAAACATTCTATCTCATTATTCTGGCATTCAGTAAATATTAATAATTATGGTAATCCTAATTGACCTAAAACGTGAATGGTTTATTCTGATTTCATGTTGGATAGTGAGGAAAAACATGTATATCTGTCTTTTTATATACTGTTTGTAAACATCTGGTTTCAACTGTATATATACACTACCATTCAAAAATTTGGGGCCACCCAGACAATTTTGTGTTTTCCATGAAAACTCATACTTTTATTTATCAAATGAGTTGAAAAATGAATAGAAAATATAGTCCAGACATTGACAAGGTTAGAAATAATGATTTGTATTTGAAATAATAATTTTCTCCTTCAAACTCTGCTTTCGTCAAAGAATGCTCCCTTTGCAGCAATTACAGCATTGCAGACCTTTGGCGGGTGCTATTTAATGAAACTGCCAGATGAGGAGCTGTGAGGCGTCGATTTTTCAAACTAGAGACTCTAATGTACTTGTCTTGTTGCTCAGTTGTGCAGCGTGACCTCCCACTTCTCTTTCTACTCTGGTTAGAGCCTGTTTGTACTCTCCTCTGAAGGGAGTAGTACACACCGTTGTAGGAAATCTTCAGCTTCTTCTCAATTTCTCGCATGGAATAGCCTTCATTTCTAAGAAAAAGAATAGACTGTCGAGTTGCACATGAAAGTTCTCTTTTTCTGGCCATTCTGAGAATTTCATAGACCAAACAAAGGTAATGCTCCAGATTCTCAACTACTGTAGCTCAAAGAAAGATCAATTTTATAGCCTCTCTAATCAGCCAAACGGATTTCAGCTGTGCACACATACTTGTGCAAGGGTTTTCTAGGGTCTTCTAAACATCCATTAGCCTTCTTACACAGTTAGCAAACACAATGTACCATTAAAACACTGGAGTGGTGGTTGGTGGAAATGGGCCTCTATACACTTATGTACTGCAGATATCGCATTAAAAACCAGACGTATGCAGCTAGAATATTCATTTACTACATTAACAATGTATTTCTAATTAATTTAATGTTAGCTTCATTAAAAAAAATGTGCTTTTCTTTCAAAAAATAAAGAAATTTCCAAGTGATCCCAAACTTTTGAACTGTAGTCTATCTATCTATCTATCTATCTATCTATCTATCTATCTATCTATCTATATTACAATTATATTTTTTTCCCACAAAACTAACAAATAAGGAATCCATATTTTAACTCTTCACTACATTTTAGCAAGGTTAATTGGAAAAAAACTACATTTTCTTTGCTATTGCATTTAGTGGATAATATTTATGTTGAAATTAACATATAGATAGAACACTCACTAATATAAGCAATATATTTCTTTAAGACTGCAGTGTTCTCTTAAATGACAAAGTTTTCTGAATCAAGATTATGTGCTGGCACAAAATAAATAATTCAAATATTAGACAGATTAGGCTTTCCTTTCACAGTTGCAATATATGCATTACAGTGAAAAGAAAAGCTCAGTCTGGATCATAATGACACTGATAATTGAAACATCTTGAACAGCTGAGAACAAAAAGCACTAGATGTAAGAGGTAGAGTAAAGCAAGAATGAACCATTTATTGAACAAAACTATGGTAGAAATGTAAAGGTTATACCCACAGCTATAGATTTGAAGACAATTAGTCTGATAAAATTACACACATTTCACAATGTATTCTGTTAAATGGGGTATTCACTTTAACCCCTTCACCCCCGAGCCCATTTTTGCTTATTTTAGCCTTAATGCCCGAGCCATTTTTTGCAATTCTGACCAGTGTCCCTTTATGAGGTTATAACTCTGGAACGCTTCAACCGATCCTAGCGATTCTGAGATTGTTTTTTCGTGACATATTGGGCTTCATGTTAGTATTAAATTTAGGTCAATAATTTTTGCGTTTATTTGTGAAAAAATCAAAAATATGGCAAAAATTTTGAAAATTTCGAAATTTTCAAATTTTGAATTTTTTTTCTGCTAAACCAGAGAGTTATGTGACACAAAATTGTTGATAAATAATATTTCCCACATGTCTACTTTATATCAGCACAATTTTGGAAAAAAAATTTTTTTGGGGTAGGAAGTTATAAGGGTTCAAAGTTCATCAGCAATTTTTCATTTTTCCACCAAAATTTACAAAACCATTTTTTTTAGTGACCACATCACATTTGAAGTCCGTTTGAGGGGTGTACATGACAGAAAACACCCACAAGTTATACCATTCTAAAAACTGCACCCCTCAAGCTACTCAAAACTACATTCAAGAAGATTATTAACCCTTCAGGTGCTTCACAGGAACTAAAGCAAAGTGGAAACAAAAAATGGATATTTAAATTTTTCCAACAAAAATGTTCTTTTAGCCTCAAATCTTTCATTTTCACATGGGCAACAGCATAAAATGGATCCTAAAGTTTGTTGGGCAATTTCTCCTGAGTATATCGATACCTCATATGTGGTCATAAACAACTGTTTGGGCGCACGGCAGGGCTCAGAAGGGAAGGAGCGCAATTTGACTTTTGGAGCTAATTTTCCATTCAAAAAGTGAAATTGCGCTCCTTCCCTTCTGAGCCCTGCCGTGCGCCCAAAGAGTGGTTTATGACCACATATGAGGTATCGATGTACTCAGGAGAAATTGCCCAACAAATTTTAGGATGAACTTTATGCTGTTGGCCATTTGAAAATTTAAAAAATTAGGCTAAAACAAAATTTTTGTGAAAAAAAAAAGTACTTTTTAATTTTTACAGATCAATTTGTGAAGCACCTGGGGGTTCAATATGCCCACTACCCCTCTAGATAAGTTCCCTGGGGTGTCTAGTTTCCAAAATGGGGTCACTTGTGGGGGAACTCCAATGTGTAGGCACACAGGGGCTCTCCAAACGCAACATGGTGTCCGCTAACAATTTGAATGGAAAATCAGGTCAACTTGTTAGCGGACACATGTCACGTTTGGAGAGCCCCTGTGTGCCTACACATTGGAGCTCCCCCACAAGTGACCCCATTTTGGAAACTAGACACCCCAGGGAACTTATCCTGATGGGTTGTGAGCATATTGAACCCCCAGGTGCTTCACAAATTAATCCGTAAAAACGAAAAAGTACTTTTTTTCCACTTTTTTTTTTTTTCTCCCATTTATTCGTGAAGCACCTGGGGGTTCAATATGCCCACTACCCATCTAGATAAGTTCCCTGGGGTGTCTAGTTTCCAAAATGGGGTCACTTGTGGGGGAACTCCAATGTGTAGGCACACAGGGGCTCTCCAAACGCAACATGGTGTCCGCTAACAATTTGAATGGAAAATCAGGTCAACTTGTTAGCGGACACATGTCACGTTTGGAGAGCCCCTGTGTGCCTACACATTGGAGCTCCCCCACAAGTGACCCCATTTTGGAAACTAGACACCCCAGGGAACTTATCCTGATGGGTTGTGAGCATATTGAACCCCCAGGTGCTTCACAAATTAATCCGTAAAAACGAAAAAGTACTTTTTTTCCACTTTTTTTTTTTTTTCCCATTTATTTGTGAAGCACCTGGGGGTTCAATATGCCCACTACCCATCTAGATAAGTTCCCTGGGGTGTCTAGTTTCCAAAATGGGGTCACTTGTGGGGGAACTCCAATGTGTAGGCACACAGGGGCTCTCCAAACGCAACATGGTATCCGCTAACAATTTGAATGGAAAATCAGGTCAACTTGTTAGCGGACACATGTCACGTTTGGAGAGCCCCTGTGTGCCTACACATTGGAGCTCCCCCACAAGTGACCCCATTCTGGAAACTAGACACCCCAGGGAACTTATCCTGATGGGTTGTGAGCATATTGAACCCCCAGGTGCTTCACAAATTAATCCGTAAAAACGAAAAAGTACTTTTTTTTCCACTTTTTTTTTTTTTCCCATTTATTCGTGAAGCACCTGGGGGTTCAATATGCCCACTACCCATCTAGATAAGTTCCCTGGGGTGTCTAGTTTCCAAAATGGGGTCACTTGTGGGGGAACTCCAATGTGTAGGCACACAGGGGCTCTCCAAACGCAACATGGTGTCCACTAACAATTTGAATGGAAAATCAGGTCAACTTGTTAGCGGACACATGTCACGTTTGGAGAGCCCCTGTGTGCCTACACATTGGAGCTCCCCCACAAGTGACCCCATTTTGGAAACTAGACACCCCAGGGAACTTATCCTGATGGGTTGTGAGCATATTGAACCCCCAGGTGCTTCACAAATTAATCCGTAAAAACGAAAAAGTACTTTTTTTCCACTTTTTTTTTTTTTTTCCCATTTATTTGTGAAGCACCTGGGGGTTCAATATGCCCACTACCCCTCTAGATAAGTTCCCTGGGGTGTCTAGTTTCCAAAATGGGGTCACTTGTGGGGGAACTCCAATGTGTAGGCACACAGGGGCTCTCCAAACGCAACATGGTGTCCGCTAACAATTTGAATGGAAAATCAGGTCAACTTGTTAGCGGACACATGTCACGTTTGGAGAGCCCCTGTGTGCCTACACATTGGAGCTCCCCCACAAGTGACCCCATTTTGGAAACTAGACACCCCAGGGAACTTATCCTGATGGGTTGTGAGCATATTGAACCCCCAGGTGCTTCACAAATTAATCCGTAAAAACGAAAAAGTACTTTTTTTCCACTTTTTTTTTTTTTTCCCATTTATTTGTGAAGCACCTGGGGGTTCAATATGCCCACTACCCATCTAGATAAGTTCCCTGGGGTGTCTAGTTTCCAAAATGGGGTCACTTGTGGGGGAACTCCAATGTGTAGGCACACAGGGGCTCTCCAAACGCAACATGGTATCCGCTAACAATTTGAATGGAAAATCAGGTCAACTTGTTAGCGGACACATGTCACGTTTGGAGAGCCCCTGTGTGCCTACACATTGGAGCTCCCCCACAAGTGACCCCATTTTGGAAAACTAGACACCCCAGGGAACTTATCCTGATGGGTTGTGAGCATATTGAACCCCCAGGTGCTTCACAAATTAATCCGTAAAAACGAAAAAGTACTTTTTTTCCACTTTTTTTTTTTTTTCCCATTTATTCGTGAAGCACCTGGGGGTTCAATATGCCCACTACCCCTCTAGATAAGTTCCCTGGGGTGTCTAGTTTCCAAAATGGGGTCACTTGTGGGGGAACTCCAATGTGTAGGCACACAGGGGCTCTCCAAACGCAACATGGTGTCCGCTAACAATTTGAATGGAAAATCAGGTCAACTTGTTAGCGGACACATGTCACGTTTGGAGAGCCCCTGTGTGCCTACACATTGGAGCTCCCCACAAGTGACCCCATTTTGGAAACTAGACACCCCAGGGAACTTATCCTGATGGGTTGTGAGCATATTGAACCCCCAGGTGCTTCACAAATTAATCCGTAAAAACGAAAAAGTACTTTTTTTCCACTTTTTTTTTTTTTTCCCATTTATTTGTGAAGCACCTGGGGGTTCAATATGCCCACTACCCCTCTAGATAAGTTCCCTGGGGTGTCTAGTTTCCAAAATGGAGTCACTTGTGGGGGAGCTCCAATGTTAAGGCACACAGGGGCTCTCCAAACGCGACATGGTGTCCGCTAACAATTCCAATTGTTAGCAAACACCAGGTTGCGTATGGAGAGCCCCTGTTTGCCTACACATTGGAGTTCCCCCACAAGTGACCCCATACACATATAATCATATATAATCACACATATAATATAATTACACATATAATTACACAACTGTACCCAGCCTTTCAGAAGGACAGGTCACCGTGAGGCGAGGCCTGGCCTTTCTGCAGGAAGGGATTTGTTCTAGCACCGGAATAAGACCCCCAAAGCCATGGTAAAGACTAAGGGGGCACTTATCGTAGTGCATGTCAGGTTGGTGTGTTGTAGTGTACATCAGGGTGTGTGTCAGGTTGGTGTGTTGTAGTGTACATCAGGGTGTGTATGTCAGGTTGGTGTGTTGTAGTGTACATCAGGGTGTGTGTGTGTTTGTGTATGATGTTGTGGGTGCATGTCAGTCTGGGGTCGTGTGATAGATTTCGAAACATCCAAAGATACACAAACCTGGTTTGTCAGGGCACGTTTTACATTGGGTTTGGACGGTCGTTCTGTTCCCCCTTTGATGGCAGACCCGGCACCTTTTTCTTGGCCCCTTCTCTGCAAAATGTTGCCCTGGTACCACGCGGGAATATCGAGTTCCAGGAGTGCTGGGGCCCCCTTCATCTTCTACTCTTCGTCTTCCTCTTTCTTCTCTTGGTCTTCGTTCTCGTCCTCCTTCTTCTCTTGGTCTTCGTTCTCCTCCATTCAACAGGGCCTTGATCACCTTCACCTGGAACTCAAGAAAGGTGTTAGTGGTGTGACCTGCACATCGTGACAGCAAGTATGCATTATACATTGCCATTTGGACAATGTACACGGCCAGTTTTTTGTACCACTTCCTCGTTTTCCGCGTGGCCCTGTAGGGCTTGAGGACTTGATCAGAACGATCAACTCCTCCCATGTTCTTATTGTACCCCAGGACACATTCCGGTTTGTGGACCTGTCCTGGGGTACCTCTGGTGGTGGTGGCCCTGGTGCCGGGACCATGGATCGTGGTCAAGATAAAGACATCCCTTCGGTCTTTGAACTTGACCAGTACCATGTTGCCGCTACATTGAGCTCGGCTCTCACCTCTTGGGAGAGGCTGCTCAATTAGCGGCATAGGGAGATCCCTCTTGTTTCTGCGCACAGTACCGCAAGCGGCGGTAGTTCTGGCAGAGAGGGATCTGAAGAGCGGGACACTTGTATAAAAGTTATCAACGTATAGATGATAACCTTTATCAAGTAGTGGGTGGATCAAATCCCACACTATTTTCCCGCATACCCCCAGAGCAGGGGGACACTCTGGGGGCTCGATCCTCGAATCCTTCCCCTCATACACTCTAAAGTTGTGAGTGTACCCTGAGGTACTCTCACAAAGCTTGTAGAGCTTTATCCCATACCTGGCCCTCTTGCTGGAATGTATTGGCGGAAACTAAGCCTACCTTTGTAAAGGACGAGGGATTCGTCCACACAAATTTCCCGTTTGGGAACGTACACTTCAGCAAACTTGCTGCTGAAGTGGTCGATGACCGGTCGAATTTTGAACAATCTGTCAAAATTCGGGTCATTACGGGGAAGGCTGTCAGTGTTGTCCCTAAAGTGGAGAAATTTATGGATGGCGTCGAATCTGTTTCGGGCCATCACTTCGCCGTACACTGGAGTTAGAAAAAACTTATCTGTACTCCAGCATTGGCGCATTTCTGGTCTGTTCACAATCCCCATATGAAGTATCAAACCCCAGTATTTCATAATTTCCACAGGAGTCCAAGAAGAAAAGATGGAATCTGGGTTTTGGACCAGAAACTGTTGGGCGTACAGGTTCGTCTGCTCCACCATGAGCCTCACAAAGTCCTCAGAGAAAAAGACTTTGAAAAAGTCAATTTCCCTGAAGTTTGTGGCCTCAAACAGGATTCCTGATTGGGGAATAAAATCAGGAATCTGTGGAGTGTACCGATCAGGGACGGGGATCCACACAGGGGCCCTGGTGCTAGGTTGGGCATGCCTAGCACCAGGTGGAGGGTTACTCACTGACGGCTGTGGGTCTTCCTCCGACTCCTCTTCTCCAGGCTCAGACTCCTCTTCCTCGGACTCCTCTTCCTCTTCCTCTGGCTCCGGACGATCTCTTGTCCTCCGCCGTCTTCGTGGTGGTGGCGAGTCGGTGTCACTGCTGCAGATTTCACTGTCGGAGGAAGAATGTGAGGAATAGTGGAACGTGGGGTCCACTTCCTCACTGTCAGCATCGGAGGCAAGTATAGCATATGCCTCCTCAGCCGAGTACACCCTTTGTGACGTTGATGAGCGGGACGGGCGGGACGGGCGTGACATGTTGTATGTGCTGTGTGCGTGTGTAAAAAAAAAAAAAAAAGTAAACTTATTAGTGTGCGTGTATGTGAACGTTAACTGGTGTAACTTTCGGGACGACGGTCAGTCAGGGGCGCGGGACGACGGTCAGTCAGGGGCGGCGGACGACGACGACAGTCAGGGGCGGCGGACGACGGTCAGTCAGGGGCGGCGGACGACGACGGTCAGTCAGGGGCGGCGGACGACGACAGTCAGGGGCGGCGGACGACGACAGTCAGTCAGGGGCGGCGGACGACGACAGTCAGTCAGGGGCGGCGGACGACGACAGTCAGTCAGGGGCGGACGGACGTACGGACAGTCAGTCAGGGGCGGCGGAGACGACGTCATCAGTCCGAAGTCTCAGGGCGGCGGACGACGACGTCAGGGGCGGCGACGACGTCAGTCAGGGGCGGCGGACGACGACGGTCAGTCAGGGGCGGCGGACGACGACGGTCAGTCAGGGGCGGCGGACGACGACAGTCAGGGGCGGCGGACGACGACAGTCAGGGGCGGCGGACGACGTCAGTCAGGGGCGGCGGACCGCCAGTCAGGGGCGGCGGACGACGAGTCAGTCAGGGGCGGCGGACGACGACGGTCAGTCAGGCGCGGACGACGACGGCGTCAGGGGCGGCGGACGACGACAGTCAGGGGCGGCGGACGACGGTCAGTCAGGGGCGGCGGACGACGACGGTCGTCAGGGGCGGCGGACGACGGACAGTCAGGGGCGGCGGACGACGACGGTCAGTCAGGGGCGGCGGACGACGACGTCAGTCAGGGCGGCGGACGACGACGGTCAGTCAGGGGCGGCGGACGACGACGACAGTCAGGGGCGGACGACGACGGTCAGTCAGGGGCGGCGGACGCATCAGGGCGGGGACGACAGTCAGTCAGGGGCGGCGGACGACGACGTCAGTCAGGGGCGGCGGACGACGACGGTCAGTCAGGGGCGGCGGACGACGACGGTCAGTCAGGGGCGGCGGACGACGACAGTCAGTCAGGGGCGGCGGACGACGACAGGTCAGTCAGGGGCGGCGGACGGACAGGGCACGGTCAGTCAGGGGGCGGCGGACGACGACGGTCTGTCAGGGGCGGCGGACGACGGTCGTCAGGGGGCACGGGTCAGTCAGGGGGCGGGCGGACGACGACGGTCGTCAGGGGGTCGGACACGGCACGGTCAGGTCAGGGGCGGCGGACGGACGTACGGTCAGTCAGGGGCGGGGCAGACGGTCGGTCAGGGTCACTGGGCAGGCAGACGACGGTCAGGGGGTCACTCGGGCCAGGCAGCGGTCGGTCAGGGGGTCACTCGGGCCAGGCAGCGGTCGGTCAGGGGGTCACTCGGGCCAGGCAGCGGTCGGTCAGGGGGTCACTCGGGCCAGGCAGCGGTCGGTCAGGGGGTCACTCGGGCCAGGCAGCGGTCGGTCAGGGGGTCACTCGGGCCAGGCAGCGGTCGGTCAGGGGGTCACTCGGGCCAGGCAGCGGTCGGTCAGGGGGTCACTCGGGCCAGGCAGCGGTCGGTCAGGGGGTCACTCGGGCCAGGCAGCGGTCGGTCAGGGGGTCACTCGGGCCAGGCAGCGGTCGGTCAGGGGGTCACTCGGGCCAGGCAGCGGTCGGTCAGGGGGTCACTCGGGCCAGGCAGCGGTCAGTCAGGGGGTCACTCGGGCCAGGCAGCGGTCGGTCAGGGGGTCACTCGGGCCAGGCAGCGGTCGGTCAGGGGGTCACTCGGGCCAGGCAGCGGTCGGTCAGGGGGTCACTCGGGCCAGGCAGCGGTCGGTCAGGGGGTCACTCGGGCCAGGCAGCGGTCGGTCAGGGGGTCACTCGGGCCAGGCAGCGGTCGGTCAGGGGGTCACTCGGGCCAGGCAGCGGTCGGTCAGGGGGTCACTCGGGCCAGGCAGCGGTCGGTCAGGGGGTCACTCGGGCCAGGCAGCGGTCGGTCAGGGGGTCACTCGGGCCAGGCAGCGGTCGGTCAGGGGGTCAACACCGAGCAGACCGGACCGGTGAGAACGAGCTCTGGGGAGGGGGGAGAGAGCAAACTCAGGGGAGGGGGGGAGAGAGCAAACTCAGGGGAGGGGGGGAGAGCAAACTCAGGGAAGGGGGGGGGGGGAGAAGACAAAAGGGGAGGGGGGGGGGGAGAGAGGACAATGGGGAAGGGGGAGGGGGAGAGGACACCAGGGGAGGAGGAGAGGGGTACTTACAATCAACAGCAGCAGCGGCGGTGGCAGCAGCGGCGGCGGCGATCGGCGGTGGCAGCAGCGGCGGCGGCGGCGGCGATCGGCGGCGATCGGCGGCGGGGGGGCTCACACCACGTGGGCACGGTCGGTGGCAGCGGAGGGCTGCAGGGGTGCACGCTCATCAGCGTCCACCGACAGAGTGGAGCTGATGAGCTCGGTGGCCATATTGTGAACATCCCCCTGCACATCTGATTGGAGGGCTTGCATCACATGGATGCTAGCCCCCAATCAGATCGGGGGGGGGGGCACACACACCTCACAGTGCCCCAGCCAATGCCTGATGCTTTGAGCATCAGGCTATGGCCATAATGAAAACATTACACCAATTTCTATTGGTGTAATGTTTCAATCATCACTATTGACTAGTTGTCACTTAACTAGCCAATCGGAGGGCTCCTAGCCACGGGGGGGGGAAATCCCCTCCCGTGGGGTCATCTAGAGGTTGTCCCCTATCTGCGGCTCTATTAACCCTTTCGTGAACCCGGTTAATAGAGCCGCAGCAAGGGGGAAACCGCGATGACGCAGCGTATGCGCCATCGGGCGGGAACGGTGATGTTTCCATGGCGCATACGCTGCGCGCCCGGGCGGGAAGGGGTTAAGGAAAATGAACCCCAAATGCTTCATATAACTAAAATACCAAACAAAGCATGTACTCATCTATTCCATGTCCATATAACTTTGTGTAGAAGGAAAGAGGCGGCACTCACCGGGTTAATGTAGCTCTTGTTTATTCAACTGTGTCAGTGGACATCTGGTGAGTAGGACACGTTGAAGCCGAGACTCCGCGAAATGGAGTGCTGTCATCCGCGGACTCCTCGCTCCCTTTCCCGCACCAGATATTCACTGTCATGGTTGAATAAACAGGAGCTACATTAACCAGTTTAGTGCCACCTCTTTCCTTCTACACAAAGTTATCTCATTGTCTTGTTCCTGGAGCGTACAACATTGGCTCCATAAGATGACTTACAGGTTCATATAGGAAGGACCTGGTCGGTCCATGACTAATATTCGCTGCTTGGTGCCCGGGTAATAACTTCTTGCTTACTATCCCATGTTCAGAGCTTGCTTCCTGCCCCTGTTCGAGCCTTCACTGAGCTCAGCAGCTAAGAAGAATTTGAGGTAAATTTTCTATTACCGTATATACTCGCGTATAAGCCGAGTTTTTCAGCCCAAAATTTGGGCTGAAAAGTCCCCCCTCGGCTTATACGCGAGTATATACGGTAATATGAAAAAAAAAAAAAAAATACAGCCGCAGCCCCGGAGGTATACAGGCCCCCCATCAAGTTCCAGGGCCCCCCCCCACTTGCGCGCCAGCCTGTAAGGTAAATTCATACTTACCGGTGTCCAGTCGCGCCGCCCGCAGCTGCCGACATGACGATTCCGGGCTCCATTCAGCGTCTTCCCGCGGCTTCCTGTAGTCGCGGGCAATGACGTCATTGCCCGCGACTACAGGAAGCCGCGGGAAGACGCTGAATGGAGCCCGGAATCGTCATGTCGGCAGCTGCGGGCGGCGCGACTGGACACCGGTAAGTATGAATTTACCTTACAGGCTGGCGCGCAAGTGGGGGGGGGCCCTGGAACTTGATGGGGGGCCTGTATACCTCCGGGGCTGCGGCTGTATACAGCCCTGGGGCTGCGGCTGTATACAGCCCTGGGGCTGCAGCTGTATACAAGCCCTGGGGCTGCGGCTGTATACAGCCCTGGGGCTGCTGCTGTATAAAGCCCTGGGGCTGCGGCTGTATACAGCCCTGGGGCTGCGGCTGTATACAGCCCTGGGGCTGCTGCTGTATACAGCCCTGGGGCTGGGGCTGCTGCTGTTGTATACAGCCCTGGGGCTGGGGCTGCTGCTGCTGTATATACCTCTGGGGCTGCATATGGGGCTGCATATACCTCTGGGGCTGCATATGGGGCTGCATATACCTCTGGGGCTGCATATGGGGCTGCATATACCTCTGGGGCTGCATATGGGGCTGCATATACCTCTGGGGCTGCATATACCTCTGGGGCTGCATATACCTCTGGGGCTGCATATACCTATGGGGCTGCATATACCTCTGGGGCTGCATATGGGGCTGCATATACCTCTGGGGCTGCATATGGGGCTGCATATACCTCTGGGGCTGCATATACCTCTGGGGCTGCATATACCTCTGGGGCTGCATATACCTATGGGGCTGCATATACCTCTGGGGCTGCATATGGGGCTGCATATACCTCTGGGGCTGCATATACCTATGGGGCTGCATATGGGGCTGCATATACCTCTGGGGCTGCATATGGGGCTGCATATACCTCTGGGGCTGCATATGGGGCTGCATATACCTCTGGGGCTGCATATACCTCTGGGGCTGCATATGGGGCTGCATATACCTCTGGGGCTGCATATGGGGCTGCATATACCTCTGGGGCTGCATATGGGGCTGCATATACCTCTGGGGCTGCATATGGGGCTGCATATACCTCTGGGGCTGCATATACATCTGGGGCTGCATATGGGGCTGTATATACCTCTGGGGCTGCTGTATACTACCACTGGGGCTGCTGCTGTATACTACCACTGGGGAGGCTGCTGTATACCTCACTGCTGGGGGTTGTATACCTGTGCTGGAGTCCACCCTCGGCTTATACGCGAGTCAATAAGTTTTCCCAGTTTTTGGGGGCAAAAGTAGGGGGGTCGGCTTATACACGGGTCGGCTTATACACGAGTATATACGGTAAGTGAAAAACCCTTTAACTCTACAAAAATCAAATATCTGTTCATTTAAAGAGCACATTGATAAAAAAAAAACTTAAAGAGATATTTCCACTTCCAAAATCCTATCCCAATATGTAGGAGGTGTAATAATACTAATATTAGAAAATACCTCCAATTAGAAGTGTAGTATCGTTCCCCTGATTTGCAATATCGCTTTCCCAATGTGGAGGGCATTATAGCTTAGAAGTCCATGGTTAAAACTTTAAAACTAGAAATGAGTGAACTTTCCTAAACATGCTTGCCATTTCAAATTAGCGCTGAACATGTCCGATTCAGCTCAGGTTCGGAAATCCGAACATTTTCCCCAAAGTTCGATGAACATGGTTCGAAATTTAAAATGGCCCTAAAACTTTCCGGTTTAGGGTCAAAATGCTCACCAAAAGATTCAAACCATCAGGTCTACTGGCTTGTGGCAAGCTGTAGAAACTTTTTCACTGTTAATTTTTTTTTTTTTTTTTTCAAAGCGTCTTGGAGTTTGAAGGTGTTTTTGTCACCTGCAGGGTGTGAAATTTGAAAATAGTGCCAGATGTGGTAACAGCTGTGAAGGCCAGAAAGTTTACAGCAGAAAGTTTACAATCTCCTTAAAAAATCTGGTTGACAGAGCTTAATATTTTTAGGGATTTTTTTTTATTGTTTTATTTTATTATTATATTTTTTAATATTAATATTATTATTTTATTTTTATGGAAGGGAGCAAACCTTTATTATTGCAGAGGGTCAGCAGCATACGGGGCCATCTCTTCTACACTTATGTGATAGCAATTCATATATAAAAATGGTATATGGCCATTATATGCTTCACACACTTTTTTATAGGCCTGTTCATGTTCACTCAAGAAACACCAGAGTACGGATATTGCTTCTTGAAAATGTTTGATTACTATTTCAAGTCATTGCTATACAGATTTTTGTCAAGTGCACAACTGTGTTATTGTATGTATAATTCATACTTAACTTGTCTTTGCATTGCTGCAATGCACTGCATGCAACGAGCTTTTTTTATCAGCATTCCAAATAAATTGGTGAATTGGTGACTAGAAGGGTTATTGAGGACAGCTAGGCAACAAGGTTGTGCAAACAGTAAGCTTACTTGTGTCTGACTGAGTCCTGGTAGTGGAAGATGCGGGCCCCTATGAAAACCAAACTGGTGTCACTCACATGGAGTTCAATGTCTGAGCACCTTATTAATGCAGGCCAAACCAGCTACTCTGTGCTACACAGCAATTCACCTGCTACCGTATGCTGACATTACACATATGGTGATGGATCACCTGCAAGAGATGCTTAATGTGGAGATAGAGGTCATCTTCATCACATTCCATGGGCAAAATGTGGCTCAAAAGAACCAGATCTGCAGTGGCATGTACCAGAGAACAACAGCATGGACATGTATGTGACCTGGAGCTCCACCGTGCTACCCACGTTGGGCCTCATCTGCAGTGAAGTTCATATACTGTGCTGGACTCCCAGAGGATTTCCTGAGCTGACAGTCTGGAAGTGAACCTTTCCCCGTGCTATCTGGGAGCATCATATGTCACACTGCAGAAGACCTTGCAGCATGCCTGGTTGCATTCAACCTGCAGCCAATGCCACAACTCCTGGATCACAAATACCAACAGGACCAGGATTATGATGTGGAGCCTGAGGAGGAGGCTGAGATATAAAAGGCAGAAAACCCAGTTTCCCAGCTGTGTGTATTCAACTGGGACAATGCCTTGTGGGGACCTCTACCCCTTCCAAGCATCTCTCCGACACAGCAAGAACCACCTCATCCGATTCCAACTCATGTCTCCTTTATTGAAGAGATTGATTTTGCAGGTAACATGGCCCCGGATGGGTTGCATTGGCCTAAGGCCAATGACTTCTAAAATCAGTGTACTCAAGGCAAGGTGGTGGTATTCTAGCAGGATATGGGGTTTGACTTTATAGTGGAAGAAGGTACTGGGCTTCGGTGCTATATCAACCGGTCCAACCTGCTGCATGACCATCTTCCCAAAAGACTGTGCACCATCTTTGTTGGGGAGAAGGTCATGAGTGTGTGGGGAAGCAAGGGCTGGTTCACAGCTAGCATATTTTGGGTTGCCACCGCTGAAAAATTTGAGAAGTGGCAGGAGGAGGCTGACTGGGAAAGGAAGTAGTATTGAGTGGAGAACCAGCATCTCTTGTTTAAGTAGTTGGCTGCACTCAAACCCTCAGGGTATTCCAGATGGCATTTTAGTTTGTCATATGTTGTTCATGTCTGGCCTATAGGATTTGGTTATCCCCTAGTTTCTCCATCATCTTATCTACCAGTGGCCATGATTGGGTGTGATGGGGCAGATGTTGGTGAAGAATGTTCCTGCAGGAGTAGCCCCTGTGACCTCCTCAGACAATCTGACATGTGAGTACTATCACCAACACCAACCTTCACCCAAGGCAAGGCTTAGAATGCTGCAAGGGAGTTTGTATGCCTAGTACACTGGACTTCCCTAAAAAAAAGGCAGCTTATGTGGTTGATGACCCATCCATCAGTTGGCATTTTGGCTGGAGAAGGACTTTTTGAGTTTTTTTCTAAGTTCTTCTCTGACCAAGGCCTGTATTTTATTTTGAGTTTTATTTTCCCTTGCTACGTTTTGCCCATTTGCGCGACCCCATACTAGGTACGCATGCAGCATTTGGGTCAAAAAAGGGAACTGGGCACCACTTCACTTTAAGATTTTATAACCATATAGGCTAAACAGCTAAAGAGACAAACAGCATATGTTCACTGTTGTCAAATGTGTATTTCGACACAAAAGAGTTGCAGATAGGGGTACAATAATCCCAGGCATTGGATGACATGTCCAAACAAGAAAAGAGACTCTCAAATGAGGGTGCTTCCAGATAGCCTTCCTCATGATGTTTAACAGACCCAAAGCGGGGCTAGATGAAAAGTAAAAAGGTATAAAAAAACATAAATGATATAAAATATATCAAATGAAACCTAAGTACAACCGAACCGAGTTTATTTATTCAGTCACCTTTTTTTTGTAGTACCACGTAAAATGTAATTCCTCATTTAGCCCCAAAGGATCATGGCTCTGCAAGTTGATGATTCAACTGATTCTCTTCTGAAAAGCTTATCATGATTTGTCCTGAGGAAGGAGCCCGTGATGGCTCTGAAACGCATTAACATAATAAATCATCATACGCGTCATTCGCATGTACAGTCATATGAAAAATTTGGGCACCCCTCTTTAATCTTACTCATTTTTTTGGTTTAAAATTGGGTTTTTGCAACAGCTATTTCAGTGTGATATATGTAATGACTGATGGACACAGTAATATTTCAGGATTGAA
Source organism: Allobates femoralis (assembly GCA_033576535.1). NCBI lineage: Eukaryota > Metazoa > Chordata > Amphibia > Anura > Aromobatidae > Allobates > Allobates femoralis. Next base: position 280,174,598 of record JARQOC010000005.1, on the reverse strand, counting down.
ATGAGGTTTATTGCACTAACCAAAAATGTGAAATATGCATTATCTCAAAATTTGACAGGTGCAAACATATGGGCACCCTTCTGATTTTCATGATTTGAATACTCCTAACTACTTTTTACTGACTTACTGAAGCACTAAATTGGTTTGGTAACTTCATTGAGCTTTGTACTCCATAGCCCGATGTATCCAATCATGAGAAAAGTTATTTTAGGTGTCCACTTGCAAGTTGTTCTCCTATTTGCATCTTCTCTGAACACTGCTGTCTTAATCTGAATGGATCCACACCTAACTACTTTTTACGGACTTACTGAAGCACTAAATTGGCTTGGTAACCTCTTTGAGCTTTGTACTTCATAGCCTGGTGTATCCAATCATGAAAAAAGCTATTTCAGGTGTCCACTTGCAAGTTGTTCTCCTATTTGCATCTTCTCTGAGGAGTGGCATCACTCTCAAATGATCTTAAAAAAAAGATTTTTCAACATAGGTGTTCAGGGGAAGGATATAAAAAGTTGTCTCAGAGATTTAACCTGTCAGTTTCCACTGTGAGGAACATAGTAAGGAAATGGAAGACCACAGGGACAGTTCTTATAAAGGCCAGAAGTGGCAGGCCAACAAAAATATCAGAAAGACAGAGAAGAAGAATGGTGAGAACAGTCAAGAACAATCCATAGACCACCTACAAAGACCTGCAGCATCATCTTGCTGCAGATGGTGTCTCTGTGCATCGGTCAACAATACAGCGCACACTGTACAAGGAGAAGCTGTATGGGAGAGTGATGCAAAAGAAGCCGTTTCTTCATGTACCCCACAAACAGAGTCACCTGAGGTATGCAAAAGCACATTTGGAAAAGCCAGTTTCATTTTGGAAGAAGGTCCTGTGGACTGATGAAACAAAGATTGAGTTGTTTGGTCATACAACAAGTCGTTATGCATGGCGCCACAAAAACACAGCATTCCAAGAAAAACACTTGCTTCCCACTGTCAAATTTGGGGAGGGTCCATCATGCTTTGGGGCTGTGTGGCCAATGACGGCACCGCGGGAATCTTGTTAAAGTTGAGGGTCGCATGGATTCCACTCAGTATCAGCAGATTCTTGAGAATAATGTTCAAGAATCAGTGTCAAAGTTGAAGTTACGCCGGGGATGGATCTTTCTGCAAGACAATGATCCAAAACACGGCTCCAAATCTACTCAGGCATTCATGCAGAGGAACAATTACATTGTTCTGGAATGGCCATCCTAGTCCCCAGACCTGAATATCATTGAACATCTGTGGGATGTTTTGAAGCAGGCTGTCCATGCTCGGTGACCATCAAACTTAACTGAACTGGAATTGTTTTGTAAAGAGGAATGGTCAAAAATACCTTCATCCAGGATCCAGGAACCTCATTAACGGCTACAGGAAGCGACTAGAGGCTGTTATTTTTGCAAAAGGTGTATCTACTAAATATTAATGTCACTTTTCTGTTGAGGTGCTCATACTTTTGCACCTGTCAATTTTTGAAATAATACATATTTCACATTTTCGGTTAGTACAATAAATCCTGAACTATTACTGTGTCCATCAGTTATTACATATATCACACTGAAATAGCTGTTGCAAAAACCCAATTTTAAACAAAAAAAAGAGTAAGATTAAGAGGGGTGCCCAAACCTTTTTATATGACTGTATAGTGGTTGTGACTCTCACAACCAACACAAGCGAGCCTAACCTCCACTAATACGGCATTTCTGTATAAAAGATAAGACCCTCTTTTATGCTTTTTCTCTCTCCAGATTTATTTGCCAGAGGGCTCAAATACTTATTACTCTCTTAGGCTGGTTTCACATTGCATATTTTTTTCTGTCCGTGGGATCCTACATTTTGTAGGATCCCACGGACAAGAAAGCACACCACAGGGGGTGACCTATTCTGTGTCCATTATTATCACGGATCCGGACACAGCGGGGCACTTTAACTTCTGCAATGTATAATATACATTGCGGAAGTGAAATATTGTAAAACAAAGAGATAAAAAAATCAGTATTCTCACCTATCTGGGATCCATAACTGCCTTCAGTAAGGTCCGGGTGCTTATAGGACCTGCGGTGACGTCACAAGCCGATCAGCTGATCGGGTCACATGACCGCAGTTACCGCGGTAACTGCGGTCATGTAACCCAATGACGCTGCCGGGTTATACTATACATTGCAGAAGTGAAATTAGAGGGTTAGGAGCAATTTTAGTGTACTGAGCATGCTCAGTACTAAGGATGGGCGAGTCTACTCGCTACTATTCGGCACTCGCCGAATAGTAGCGGTATTCGTGTACTCGCTACTCGCCGAGTAAATTAGGATTACTCGGGAGTAGCAAGTACCGAATACTTTTGCAGTGCATCAATAGATACACTGCAAAAGTCCTGTAAAATAAAGGAAAAGTGGTTAAAAAATAAAAAAATCGGATACTCACCTTAACCGACGGCTGTACCGGGACTCCGAGGACCTTTCCATTTGGCCAATCAGGTGGCCGCTAGCGATTACGTCATTGTGATGTGGTGGCATCTGATTGGCCAGATCTCTCCCAGCCATCTGATTGGCTGAGAGAGTGACAGGTCCTTTTACATGAATGGATGTGCATCGGCCGGTCCCGGTACAGCCGTCGGTTAAGGTGAGTATCCGATTTTATTATTTTTTAACCACTTTTCCTTTATTTTACAGGACTTTTGCAGTGTATCTATTGATACACTGCAAAAGTATTCGGAATCGCTATACTCGCAACGAGTAGCGAGTACCGCTACCTACTCGTTGCGGGTATAGCGATTCCGAATATTATGGTACTCGCCCATCCCTACTCAGTACACTAGAATCGGGTCCAAGGTACGATCAGCTGATTCCTCGGACCCGCGCTCATAGGCCCCCTGTTAAACCCCGAGGATCGGATCGGATTTGGACTAATTGCCATCCGATTTTGTGGGAAATTGGAGCAAATCGGATCCCACAAAATTGGATGGCAATTAGGCCAAGTCCGATCCGACCCCCATAGGATAATATGGGGGCCAAATCGGATCCGTAGCTGTTCGATTTACATCGGATAGCCACGAATTGAAGAAAAGCGCAATGTGAAACCAGCCTTAGCAAAATCCAAATACATTGATATAATTTAAACATTTAGACAATCCGATTTTCGGGATTTTTTTAATATTCTATTTCTCACTGTTAAAATTAACCTACCCTTAAAATTATAGATTGTTGTTCATGTCAGTGGGAAAACTTACAAAATCAACAAGGGATCAATTATTTTCTTCACTATATATAATGTTTAGAGGTGGCCCTGAAAAGGGCACACATAAATAAGCTTCAAAACAGATTGATAAAGCAGTCAGCAAGATTTAACACCTTTTATGTTCAAGCTGAAGTGTAAGTCGTTTGTAGTGCTGCACTCAACACATCATGCTTTTCCTATCTTGATATATGCAAAATCATGACATAACTTTTCTTACATTTCTATACAGGGCTGGAAGGCTGCCAGCATCACAATGTGTCACACACTGCATGGCCCTCACTTTGTTATTGCAAACTCTCGCCCTCTTATCTGTCTGAATTAGCTAGAAATAAACCAACTAGCTAACTATCTGTCTAGCAGCAGTAGCCGCCTCCCCAAGCTGTAGCACTCTCAAAACGGTGCCTGTCTGTTATATGCAGTGGAACATGTGGCTTAGGCAGCCAATGACACAAGCCCTTGTTTCTGAACGTTGTGGATGGCTTCCGATTGGCTGTCGTAACATCCAAACATTAAGTTAGGGGGAAAAAGCAATACTCCGCTCCTCTGACTTCTCCTCACCCCCTCCCCTCATCAAACATTTCCTCCCCACTCATCATACAGCACCATTATACTAGTCAAAGTCATAATAATGTAGAAGTAAAGCATTAGTGTAAATACGAAGCATTACCGAACGATGGCCAAATTGTGCTGATTTTGAGAAAGTGTTCGGGAATCCGAATCAGAAATCATATGGGTAAGGCTCATGACTAATTTGAGTTTTGTGAACTTTTTTGAGCAGGTTTGCTCATCTCTACTCCTGGTAGGGCCTTTCAGAAAAATGATACTTAAATCGAGTCAAGCCTGTCTAAGCATCTGACCTATGAAGCCTAGGCTTCCTATAGCTGAAAAGCATAGTATTGCATTCCAGTGTCTTCCCTTCGGGCTATAACACTCTGCACTGTCTTTTACTATGACAAAATAAATTGGATGGTTTATTTTACTCCTGCTACCTGTGATTGCTAGATTTTTTCATCTCCAAGATGGGCTTCTCTGACACCCGGGCCACGGAGTTTCCAAACACTGGATTTGGATCTATAGAAGATGAACTGGAGGAATGAAATGGGTGAGCTGAAAATATTTTCTATTTTTCATCTCTCTACAATATTGCAATGGTTTGTCTATTTATCCAGCCAATCCAATGTATGATCATTGTATAGATGCCAATTGCAATCACTTTATGTAATGTACATTCTGTTTCTGTCAATGATTTTAATACATTTTTTACATGTTTCTGAAAGGTGGTATAATTAGCATAAAACTAAGAAATAGTAGACATTTTCTCTTCTAGCACATACTTTGATGTTAAATTCTGCACTTTTCTATTCAAGTCAGAAAAAGGTGAAAAGACACGAGTACTGAACACATGTCTACGATCAAAAACAAGAAATTCCATCATCTGTCATGATCCAAAATAAATTAGACTTTTCAAAGAGCAGGATAAAATCTTTTATGAATATTTTTTCTAAGTTTCAAATATATTAAAAATGAGAGCACATTAAAGAGCTAGAACCTGTGGAAAAATTAGCACTTGCCATATACATTTTGTTAAGAAATGTAACCATTAGATGTTTAAAATGTTTCTGGCCAATAAATGATACATCAATAGCTATCAATATACTATTATTACACTGTCTATGATGTACAGTATATATTTTTATAGTTACGCTGAACATTTTTTTTAATAAAATGAGATCATTTTAAAGGATATGCCAATATAAATGCAGATAAACAGCATTTAAATAATTTAAATTTCTCTGCAGTCACTTGCTTTCAGTGGTAGTGGTGCATGGACTGTTATGGCCTAACTACTGAACAGGCTCTAAGGCAAACATTGTTTATGGAAGTGATCAAAGTGCACTTAATTTAAAGTCAGTGGTGACTGTAACAGCCTCCTGGACTGCCCCAATGACTGGAAGACTAGGGTCAGACCAGCATTCAGCCTTGCCTTCAGGGGGTTCCATCTAAAACTTCGAATTTTTCTGCATTAGCTCAGTGTTACTGGAAAGGTAACACTGCGCTAACACTGTCAATGCAATCCTATGGCAAAGAGAACTCGAGTGCATTGCAAACGCCAGCTTCACACTGCTCAAGTTTCAAATCTCATGCTTTTTCCAAGCGCATCACAAGATGCGAGCTCCCATGTCATGTGATGTGCTTGGAAAAAGCATGAGATAACTCCAGCAGTGTGCCCTGTGTTGTATTGCCAGGTTTTGCTGTTTAGATTGCTTCACAGCGTTATGCAAGTTAAACCTTTCCGTAACATGCGCTAATGCTGAAAAATTCTAATCTTAGTGGAACCCCCTGAACGCAAGGCTGAACACTGATCTGACCCTAGCCGAAGTGAGCAGCTGCAGGGAGAATTTAGCTTTAGTTTCTCCAGGTTTCCAAAAAAGTCTACCAAGCATTATTAAGTGCTATCTACTTGCAGATTACTACTAATTTAATTACAATTCTATTCATTCAGTCATGGTTTCTCTGTAAAGGCCCTGTCACACTGAACAACCATTCCAGCAATCCTGACAGTGATAACGACCTGCCGGGATCGCTGGAGCGTCGTTACCTGATCGCTGGAGATCTGTCAAACAGGCAGATCTCCCCAGCGATCAGGCCATGGGAGCCACCTCCCACATCGCTGGAAGCGATGTCAGCATCCTCCCTGCTTAGCACTGCCTGTAAGGCAGCGCTAAGCAGGGAGAACACTGGTAACTATGATAAACAGCGGGTATCTAGGCAGCGCGCGCTGCCTGGATACCCGGGGTTTATCATAGTTACCAGCGTTCTCCCTGCTTACAGGCAGTGCTAAGCAGGGAGGACGCTGGTAACCATGGTAAACACCAGGTATCTAGGCAGCTCGCACTGCCTAGATACCCGGTGT